>CM050515.1:112803595-113203595 GCA_027563665.1 Antrozous pallidus | reverse complement strand
CCCCCAGGCGGGCCCGGGGCCCAGCACCCTAAGGCCCAGCATCTCCCCGGGGACAAGCAGGCTCCTTCCTTGACTCGCCACCAAGGGCCAGGCTGGGTGGGGAGGGCACCTGCAAGAGGAGGTTCTGGCTGGAGACCCGGGGGGGGGGGGGGCTGCAGGGTGTGGGCTGGGGCCCAGGACCTTGTCCCATCAGCAGGGGCCTCGGGCCAGGCTGGAGGGGTCCCGGGGAGGTGCATGGGGGTGGCAGGGGGAGGGGGTGGTAGGGAGAAGGGATGACATGGAGAAGGAGTGGCAGCGGGAGGGTTGGCAAGGAGAGGGGGTGACACGGAGAGGGGTGACATGGAGAAGGGGGTGACACGGGGAGGGGGGTGACAGGGGGAGGGGGTGACACGGGGAGGGGGTGACACGGGGAGGGGTGACACGGGGAGGGGGTGACACGGGGAAGGGGTGACAGGGGGAGGGGGTGACAGGGGGAGAGGGTGACACGGGGAGGGGTGACACGGGGAGGGGGTGACACGGGGAGGGGTGACACGGGGGTGACACGGGGAGGGGGTGACACGGGGAGGGGGTGACAGGGGGAGGGGGTGACACGGGGAGGGGTGACACGGGGAGGGGGTGGCAGGGGGAGGGGGTGACAGGGGGAGGGGGTGACACGGGGAGGGGGTGACAGGAGGAGGGGGTGACAGGGGGAGGGGGTGACACGGGGAGGGGTGACACGGGGAGGGGGTGGCAGGGGGAGGGGGTGACAGGGGGAGGGGGTGACACGGGGAGGGGGTGACAGGAGGAGGGGGTGACACGGGGAGGGGTGACACGGGGAGGGGTGACAGGGAGAATGGGTGACATGGAGAAGGGGTGACACGGGGAGGGGTGACTGGGGGAGGGGGTGACATGGAGAAGGGGTGACATGGGGAGGGGTGACAGGGGGAAGGGGTGGCAGGGGGAGAGGGTGACATGGGGAGAGGGTGACACGGAGAAGGGGTGACTGGGGAATGGGGTGACTAGGGGAGGGGGGGACATGGGGAGGGATGGCAGGGGGAGGGGGTGACATGGAAAAGGGGGTGACACGGAGAAGGGTGACATGGGGAGGGGGTGGCGGGGAGAATGGGTGACACGGAGAAGGGGTGACTTGGGGAGGGGGTGACACGGAGAAGGGGGTGACATGAGGGGGTGACATGGGGAAGGGGTGACTTGGGGAGGGGGTGGCAGGGAGAATGGGTGACACGGAGAAGGGGTGACATGGGGGGGGGGGCTGAAGGACCAGGAGGAGCCCGAGGCCGAGGGGCAGGGACAGCCGGGGGCGGAGGAAGGTGCGGCGGTCTGGGCCCGGGGTGCCGTGATGGGTCCTGGGGTGATGACACTCCTGCCTCCCCCCAAAGTGGGGGACCAGGCCCAGCTCCTCAGAGGGGTGCAGGCCCCCATCCCAGTGCCACCCCCAGCCAGAGGCACAGCCGGCAGGTGCCACGTTCACCCCCTGCCCCAGGGGGCCCGGCTGCCCGGGGAGGGTGCCCCCCGCCCGGCGGGCGGCCAGTGGGGGGCAGGCTGGGGGCGAGGCTGGCGCGGTGAACCCCCCGACACCCCACCAGCAGCGGGCCCCCTGGGGCCTCCCAGAGGCCGATGGGGACCCGCCAGAGGCCCAGGCGCTGGGCGCCCCGAGCCCACACCGCCCCGTGGGGCCGGCCCCAGAGCGGCTCCCGGGCCCCCGCAGCTGGGAGCCGGCCCCCCAGCACCCGCGCCGGCCGCGGCCTCGCCCGGCTCCGCAAAGCGCCCCCTGCGGGGCCGGGAGGAGCAGCGAAAGTTGGGGGCGGCCGGGGCCTGAGGCCGAGGACCCCGTGGGGCCTGCGGGGGCGCCCCGGGCCCGGCGGCGGGGGCGGCGGGAGGAGCGGGCCGGGCCGGGCGGGGCCCATCGCGAGGCCGCCGCCCCCGCACCCCCCGCGCCGCGGCCGGGGCGCCCCCGCCTCGCGGGCCCGGGAGGCCACGTGCTCCCGCGGGGGGCGCTCGGCCTTCGGGGCCCGGCCCGGCCCGGCCCGCCGCCCCCGCCGGCCGCGCAGGCGCCCCAACAGGTGGGCCCGGCCCGGGGGGAGGGGAGGGTAGCGGCGGGGCGGGGACGGGGTGCGGCTGGGGTGCGGGCCGGGCCGGCGGCGGGGCGGGGAGCGGCCTTACCTCCGACCCGGTACATGTTGGCGGCCATGGCCGGCGGGCGGCGGGCGGGCGGCGGGCCGGGAAGATGGAGGCCGGGCGGCGGGCGGGCGGGGGCCGCGGGCGGGCGGGCGGGCGGTTTAAAGGGGCCGCTGCCGCCGCCGCCGCCGCGGAGGCCGCGCAGGGACCGAGGCCGCGGGCGGGAGAGGAAGAGGCGGGCGCGGGGGGCGGGGCCTGTTCCCGCCGCCTCCGGGCTCCGGGCTCCGGGCCCCGCCTCCGGGCCCCGCTCCCCGGCCCGGCCCCCCGACCCCGTGTGCCCGTCCCCCCCTGGGCCCCGTCCCCCCGTGCCCCGTCCCCCCCTGGGCCCCGTCCTCCCCTGGGCCCCGTCCCCCCGTGCCCCGTTCCCGTGTCCCGTCCCCCCCCTGTGCCCAGTCCCCCCCTGTGCCCAGTCCCCCCCCCCCGTGCTTCATCCCCCCCATACCCCGTCCCCCTGTACCCCGTCCCCACAGGCCCCGTCCCCCCCGTGCCCCGTCCCCCTGTACCCCGTCCCCCCCGGGCCCCGTCCCCCCAGGCCCTGTACCCCCCCCCGTGCCCCGTCCCCCCAGGCCCCGTCCCCCCCCCCGTGCCCCGTTCCCCCTGTACCCCATCCCCCGTGCCCAGTCCCCCTGGGCCCCGTCCCCCCCTGGGCCCCGTCACCCCTGGGCCCCGTCCCCCCCTGGGCCCCGTCCCCCCCCTGGGCCCCGTCCCCCTGGGCCCCATTCCCCTGTGTCCCGTCCCCTTGTGCCCCATCCCCCCCTGTGCCCAGTCCCCCTGTGCCCCGGCCCCCCTGTGCCCAGTCCCCCTGGACCCCAACCCCCTGTGCCCAGTCTCCCTGTGCCCAGTCCCCCTGGACCGCATCCCCCCTGTGCCCAGTCCCCCTGTACCCCGTCCCCCCTGTGCCTGTTCTCCCCCTCCCCCTCATGCCCGGACCCCTGTGCCCGATCCCCCCCTGGGCCCAGTCCCCCCTGGGCCCCGTCCCCCTCTGTGCCGTCCCCCTGTGCCCCGTCCCCTCCTGTGCCCAGTTGGTCATTGTCCCCCCCCCGTGTGCCCGGTCCCCCGGTGCCCGGGTTCGAGGCTCCCAGGGGAAAGCTAGAGACAGGGGTGGCGCCCCGCCCTGCAGGGGCTGAGGCTGGAGGGACAAGGAGTGGGCCTGGGGCCGGGATGGAGGTCGGGGACCCAACTGAGTGCAGGCGCCCGGTGGCCCCAGCACAGGTCCCTGGAGACCCTGGAAGGGGGGAGGGTCCCAGCAGGCGCTGCCTCCCCGGTCAGCAGAGGGGTGCCGGGGGGGCGGGACCTCAGTTGTGATTGATGGGGGAGGGGGCCTTGGGTAGAAGCACAGGGGGATATTGGGAGGTGAGGGTGAGGGGTGAGGGGGTGGGGATGTTCCCCTCTGTCCACTGGGTGGCCCGGTCTCAGTCTCCTGCCAGCACCCACCCTGACCAGCAGGTGCCAGCAGCTGGGCACCCGCGCCCCGGGGGAGGGAGCCCCGTTTCCCTCCGCCCGAGGCCTTCGGGAAGCCCCCCCGAATTCCAAGTACCCCCAGGAGGGAGACAGGGCCAGTGCAGGCCGCTCCACCGGGTCACCGCTCCCCACACCCAGCCCCCGGCGCCTCGGGCTCAGCCACAGCCACAGGGGCCCGGCGTGCGGGGGCAGCGGGAGTGGCCAGTGCAGACACACGGCCCCGGCCAGTGACGGGGGCGCCCTGCAGGTCAGCAGGGGGAGGAGGCCGGGGCCCGCCCCCAGGACCCAGGCCGGGGACTCAGCTCTGCCCCCGGAGGCTCTGAGGCCGGGGCCTGTGCGTAGAGGATGGCCCGCCGGAGGGTGAGGACAGGAGGCGCCCAGGAGAGGCTCAGGGGGCGCGGACACCCTGGAGGCAGATCCCGGGCCCCCCGGGCGCCTTCCCTACAGGGGCCGGCCCCCCTGGAGCCTGAGGGGAGCCGCAGGACCTTGCGGCCAAGTCCCCTGGGAGCCGTCTTTAGAAATGTAAGTCATTAGGCTGAACCGGTGTGGCTCAGCGGACAGAGCGTCGGCCCACGGACTGAAGGGTCCTGGGTTCGATTCCGGTCAAGGGCGTGTGGCTTGGCTGCGGGCACATCCCCGGTGGGGGGTGTGCAGGAGGCAGCTGATCGATGTTTCTCTCCCGTCGATGTTTCTGACTTTCTATCCCTCCCCCTTCCTCTCTGTGAAAAATCAATAAAATATATTTTAAAAAAGAAAAAGAAAAGTCAATAAAATATATTTTTAAAAAAAGAAGAAATTTAAGTCATTAGCATGACCAGCCGACACACACTGGGGCGGTGGAGGCTCGAGGGCAGGAGGGGCAGGTGGTCAGTGGAGGAAAAGGAGACGTATGTAATACGTTAACAATGAGAAAATATCTATACCGATAAGAGGGTCGTATGCTAATTAGACCGCGAGACCTTCCAGACATCCTTCCGGACAAAGCCATGGTGGCGGGCCGGGGCAGAGGCAGTCAGGGACGATCGATCAGGCCAGAAGGGGAGAGCAGTTGTGGGCGATCAAGCCTGCAGGGGAGGGCAGTTAGGGGTCCCCGGGCCTGCAGAGGAGGGAAGTTGGGGGCTAACAGGCTGGCAGGGGAGCAGTCAGACATCAATCAGGCTGGCGGGGGAGTGGTTAGGGGGTGATCAGGCTGGAAGACAGAAGCGGTTAAGGGCCATCAGGGAGGCAGGGAGACGAGCAGCTTGGAGCCCTGGATTGTGAGAAGGATGTCCGACTGCCCGTTTAGGCCCGATCCCCTGGGATATCCCCCCAGAGGTCCCAGGTTGGAGAGGGTGCAGGCCGGGCTAAGGGACACCCCCCTCCGCCCTCCATGCACGAATTTCATGCACTGGGCCTCTAGTGTGTGTGTGTGTGTGTGTGTGTGTGTGTGTGCGCGTGTGTGTGTGTGTGTGTGTTTACCATATGCCAACCTCAGACCCAGCCAGAGGCTGCAGCCACCGCCAGCCTGAGGGGCAGAGGGGGCTGTGAGCTGGCACAAGGGCCCCCAGGGCGCAGGGACCGGGGGTTCAGGCAGGGGCGCACAAGGGCAGGACGCAGGTTCCTCGCTGCTCAAGCCCAGGGACCCGTGTCCTCCCCGTCCCTCACGGTTCTGTGTTTTCTAAACATGGCCTCGGAGGATCCTTTAAACTCAGGGTACGGCAGCCTTCACCCTCAGACCTCGCTGTCGTCCGGGGGCCCCCACCCCTGCCCCGGCCTCCGGAAACGGCCGAGGGACCTCCCCCCCCCCCCCCCCCCCCGCCTCGGCCGGCCGCGGTCACCTTGGCGATGAAATCCTGGGCGACATTTTACTAACTT
This sequence comes from Antrozous pallidus, assembly GCA_027563665.1. NCBI lineage: Eukaryota > Metazoa > Chordata > Mammalia > Chiroptera > Vespertilionidae > Antrozous > Antrozous pallidus. Next base: position 113,198,105 of record CM050515.1, on the reverse strand, counting down.
TCTCGTGGCCCAGCTGGCCCGGCTCCCTGGTCAAGTATCGATTCCTGGTCGGGGCACGTGCCCCGGGTGGGGGGCTGGATCCCCAATGTGGGGGCGGGGTGTGCGGGAGGCGGCCGATCCCTGGTTCTCTCTCATCGCTGTCGCTTCTCTCTCTCTCTCCCTCTCCCTTCCTCTGACATCCATAAAAAAGGTGCTTTAAAAAAAACAACACTCTGTTGTGACAGTTGAACAGGGGGGTGTTCTTTTTTTTTTTCAGGGCGCAGTGGCTGGGCCTGGGCCGAGGGGGCCCCCCTTTCTGCTTGGGTGTCTGGAGAAGCCGCCCAGCTTTGCTCCCCACAGGCCCGGGTGTCCGGGCGGCCCGGAGCGCCTTGCTTGGGAGGTGGGGGGGCGAAGGCTCCAGGTGGGAACAGCAGCGTCTGCGTCCTCGGTGAACCAGCCTGATGCCGTCTGCCCGTCCGCCACGGAGCCCTCGGGACCCCCCGGGGCACGGTGGGCATCGGGTCTGGCCGCCCTTGGCTGTGGGCACCCTGTGGGGTGAGCAGCACCTCCCCCCGCCCCCCCCCCGGGCGCCAGGAGCCTCTGGGAGACAGTCCCTCTCCACAGCCCCCCCAATCCCCCCCCACGGCCGGAACGGCGCTCGCTGTCATGGAAGGTGGGGGGGGGGAGGCTGCTCCCCGAAGAGCCTGGAACAGCACCCGGAGCCGCAGCCAGGAAAGCCGCGCTCCCCGGAAGGCAGAGCAGGAGGGAGGTGGGGCGGGAGGGGGTCCATGCCACCCTGTGACCCGGGAGAGGGCAGGGGCCGGGCCAGGGAGGCGGGAAGCCAGACAGGCTGTCCCCGTCCCCCCCGCCCCCCGCAGGAGGCAGCCTGCTCACACGGCCCGGCCCGGGGACCCGCGTGGACCGGGGAGCCCGGGGAGGGGAGGGGGAAGCAGCTCTCAGTGAGGACGGGAGGACGGGGCTCCCCGAGGGGCGGCACCTCTTCCCCACAGGCTGTGGCTTCCTGGGAGGGGGTGGGCAGCAAGGAGCTCCCGGCTCAGCCTCCCCCTGACCCCTACGGCTTTGGCACTTGCAGGGGTGGTGGTGGGGTGCCCCGGCACCTGACAGCCAGCTCCGGGGGAGGCCCCCCTGCAGAGGCCCGAGACCATGTGGAGGGCGGGACGGGGGAGCCGGAGGACCCGGGTCTGCAGTGACCCCCACGGAGCCTCGGGGCCACTCGGCCAGCCGCTCAGGCCTGCTGGCGGGGATGCGGGCACAGACAGGGCATCGTCCGCCCGCACACCACCCCCTTTCCCAGCGGGGTCCCGGCAGGGGGCCGTCGTGCCCTCCAGAGCCCTGCCCATACCTGTGCCCGCCCCCCCCCGACCCGGGCCCCTCAGAGCACCGCCCTCACCCCCCCACCCCGTCCCACGCCGCCCCAGGGCTCACGAGTGCAGTCCCGGAACGCCTTTAATTTCGGGGAGCGCAGAACCAGCGAGCCCAGCGGCGGGCAGGGCGCAGGGGGCTCAGGAGGGCGGGCACCTGGGGCTCCAGGCCGAGGTCATGTTGTGCCAGAAGGGCGAGCTGCGGGCCAGGAAGGCGTGGAAGGCGTGGGTGGACTCGGCCGACCGGGGCGGGTGCAGGACGAGCACGTCCCTGTCCACGTCCTCAGACACCAGGCGGCCCACCATCTGCATGATGTCCTGCGGGGCGCAGGGCCAGGGGCGGGGTCAGGGGGCGTGGGGTCAGAGGTCGTAGGGTCAGGGGTGCAGGGTCAGGGCCGTGGGGTCAGGGGCCTCGGCGTCAGGGGTACAAAGTCAGGGGAGCAGGATCTGGGGTGCAGGCAGGGTCAGGGCTGCAGGGTCAGGGGTCAGGGGTCAGGGTCAGGGCTGCAGGGTCAGGGATCAAGGGTGCAGGGTCAGGGCTGCAGGGTCAGGGGCCTGAGGGTCAGGTGTACAAAGTCAGGGGTACAGGGATCTGGGGTGCAGGGTCAGGGCGCACTGCAGGGTCAGGGGCCCAGGGTCAGGGGCCCAGGGTCAGGGTCAGGGTCCGGGTCAGGGACGTCCCGGAGCCCACGCTCCCCTCGGCGCACCTGGCCGCTGTGGGAGCCGGGCCGGTTCTGCACGGCGTCCTGCAGGGCCCGCTGCCTGCGCTCCTCGATGCTAAGGCTCCAATGGCGGCTGGGACGCTTGCTCTCGGGCGGCTGGCACACCTGAGCGGGCAGAGAGGCACCTGGGCCCGCGGACCTCTGTGCCCGCCGCGGGGGGTGGGGGGCGGAGGGGCTCCCCAGACCCAGGTCGGGCCTCGCTTTCTGCATAGCGCCGGGCAGGACCAGAACCCCGCGGCGGGCTGTGCTGGGGGCCGGGGGGGGGGGGAGCCGTACCCCGAGGCCAGGCCCCCGGCTGGTGGGGAGGCGGCAGGGCCCCCCCGCACAGCGGCCTGAGAGCCCCCAAACCGCCGTGGCCTCAAGACGGGCGGCCCAGCCCTGACGTGTGCGCTCAGTGGAGAGAGCACCAGGCTGCGGGCTGAAGGGTCCCGGGTTCGAATCCGGTCAAGGGCAGGTGCGGGTTGTGGGCTGCGTCCCCAGCGGGACGTGCAGGAGGCAGCTGATCGCTGCTTCTCTCTCAGCGCTGGTGTCCCTCTCTCCGCCCCCTCCCTCTCCCTTCTGCTCTGAAATCAGGAAGATATTCTCAAACACAAACAACTATAACGGGACGGAGCTGCACCGGATTAGCGACGGGGATCTGACGGGTTTGGAGCGTTAACCCCCAGGGCAGGGCCTGCCGCTGTCGCCCCGTCCGGGAGCCACACTATGCTGCACCCTGCACCCCTGCCTGCCTCTGTCACCCTGCACCCCTGCCCCACACTGTCACCCTGCACCCCTGCCTGCCTCTGTCACCCTGCACCCCTGCCCCGCGCTGTCACCCTGCACCCCTGCCTGCCTCTGTCACCCTGCACCCCTGCCTGCCTCTGTCACCCTGCACCCCTGCCTGCCTCTGTCACCCTGCACCCCTGCCCCGCGCTGTCACCCTGCACCCCTGCCTGCCTCTGTCACCCTGCACCCCTGCCTGCCTCTGTCACCGTGCACCCCTGCCTGCCTCTGTCACCCTGCACCCCTGCCTGCCTCTGTCACCCTGCACCCCTGCCCCGCGCTGTCACCCTGCACCCCTGCCGGGCGCTGTCACCCTGCACCCCTGCCCCGCGCTGTCACCCTGCACCCCTGCCGGGCGCTGTCACCCTGCACCCCTGCCTGCCTCTGTCACCCTGCACCCCTGCCGGGCGCTGTCACCCTGCACCCCTGCCTGCCTCTGTCACCCTGCACCCCTGCCGGGCGCTGTCACCCTGCACCCCTGCCCCGCGCTGTCACCCTGCACCCCTGCCCCGCGCTGTCACCCTGCACCCCTGCCCCGCGCTGTCACCCTGCACCCCTGCCCCGCGCTGTCACCCCGCACCCCTGCCGGGCGCTGTCAGTGTACAGACTGTGCGGCTCTTGCGGATCCCACGAGCCCACACCCAGCCTCTCCTGCGTGGTGTGGGCTCCGGCGTGGCTCTCTCTGGGTGGACAACGCACAGCCACAGCGGCCACTCTGGCCCTGGTCCCTTCTCCTGGGTTCTGCTCCCCGCCCTCCTGGGCCCCGCAGGCTCTCTCATCGCCATGGTGACGCTCGCATCCTGCCTGCGCCGAGTCGGCAAGGAACGCGCTGGCGAGGTCCCCTCAGAAACGCCGACCCTCCCTGCAGTCAGGCCTCACGGTGATGTGGGGGGGGAGGGGGGTGGCGGGGGGACAGGAACGGGGCCGGGGCAGGGGACACGGGACACTCTGCCACAGTAAATCGGGCGAGGAGTCGGCCGGCCTCCGGCTCATCTTTGTCCTGAGGAAACTCGGGGCTTTACCAACGACGTTTCTCCTCCGCAGCCTCCCTCCCGCCCTCTGAGCCTTTCCCGACCCCGTTCCTCCCCCGCGGCACCGCTTCCGGGTCACAGGCTCCCCATTCCCCCCGTGTCCGGCAGGTTCTCCAACACGTCTGTGCTGGGCACCCCCCCCACACATACACACACACACACACACACACAAACACACACACTCTCACACATACACACAGTCACACACACACACATACACACACTCACACATACATACAATATACACATGCACATACTCACACACAAACACACACATACACAAACACACACACACAAAAAAAAACACACACACCACACACACCACACACACACACTCACACATACACACAGTCACACACACACACATATACACACTCACACATACATAGACATATACACATGCACATACTCACACACACACAAACACACACACAAAAACACACACACCACACACACACTCACACATACACACACCACACACACATACATACACACACACATACACAAACACACACACACACACAAACACACACCACACACACACACACACACACACACACACAAACACACACACACTCACACATACACACACAAACATACACACACTCACATACAAGAACACACACCACCCGCTCACACACACACACACAAACACACACGAACACACACACATGAACACGTCTGTGCTGAGCACCCCACACACACATACACAAACACACATACACACACACACTCACACACACAAACACACACACCACACACTCACACACACACTCACACACATACACATACACACATACACAACACACGAACACACACATACATGAACACACTCGCACAAATACACATATAAACACACACAAACATACAAATACACAGACACACGCAAACACACGCGAACACGCACATGAACACACATACACAGTCACATACTCACACACATAGATACACATAGATGCACAACACACACACACACGAACATGCACAAACACAATACACTTACACTCACACACAAACACACTCACACATACACACAAATACACATACACATACACAAACACACTCACACCACACACACCACACACACATATACTCACACATACACATGAACACATACACAATCACACACAACCACACACATACACTCTCACACATACATACACACATACACAAACACACTCACACACCACACATACCACATACACATACACTCACATACACATACACACATACACACATGAATACACATACACAATCACACACACCCACACACAGAGATACACACACACAGATACACAACACATACACACACACGAACATACACACACAATACACTTACACTCGCACACATACACACACTCACACATACACAATCACACACATGAACACATACATGAACACTCACACACATACACACACTCACACACACAAACACACATGCACACACTACACATACCACACACACATACACACACGAACACATAAACAATCACACACAATCACACACATACACTCTCACACGTACATACACACAGATACACACACACACACACACACACACCCGGGGACGCTCGGCGCTGGCCGCCAGGTTTCCGGACAAAGCTCGGTCTCCGTGTGGTGACGGCCATGCTCAGGACGTGCTGTGTGGGGTGAGCAGGGCCAGGGCTGCCCTCCTCCACCTCTGCCCCCGTCCTCACGTAGGACCCCTCCGAACTGCCCAGAGCACACACACCCCGCCCCTCACTCCGGGAGCTCTGCAGCTGCTCCTGGGCCTGGGCAGCTGGCTCCGTGGTCAGAGCACCGTCCAATATGCACAGGTTGCGGGTTTGATCTCTGGCCAGGGCACATACTGGAATCCACCGAAGATGCATACATAGAGGAGCCACACACGAAACCCCTCCCTCCCTCCCTCCCTCCCTCAGTCCCTCCTTACCTCTCCCCCAGAGCTGTGTCCACTTCGGAGCCACGTCCACCCTGGAGCCGTGTCCCCACTGGAGCGGCATCCCCCCAGGAGCCACGTCTACTCTGAGCCGCGTCCCCCCGCCCCCGAGCCCCTGGAGCCACATCCCCCCTGGAGCTATGTCCCCACTGGGGCCACGTCCTCTCGGACCCATGTTCCCCCCCCAGAGCCAAGTCCCCCGCAGAGCCGCGTCCTCCCCGAGCCACGTGCCCCCCCCCGCCCCCCGCCCCGAGCCGCCGGCACCTGGTCAGGCCGGCTCCCGACAGCGCTGGGATGCCGTCTCCACGGCTCCACCAGCTCTTCCCGCTGGTCTTGTCCAGTGGAGCCGTCCGCAGGCCCGGCCGCTGTGGCCTGCCCGTGGCCCTGTGACTAGCGATGGCCATTTGTGTCTTTGGGGAAGTACCTCTTCCAGCCCTGGGCCTGTCTTTGTTTTGTTTTGTTCCGTTTTTTTTTTTTTTTTTTGCCTCTGTTCTTTGCATGGGACTGTTTTTACTGTTGAGTTTTAGGAATGCTCCCTGGCCCCTGACCCGGTATGTGACTTGGGAATATTTCCTCCCACCAGGAGCCGGCTCCCCTCTGGGACCAGCGCCCTCTGATGTCGCACCTTCGTTTGGCGACGTCTGTCCAAGTCACTGTCTGTACTTTTGCTGCTGGTGCAGTTGGTATGGCTGGTCCGTGGTGGCATGGCTGGTGTGGCCGTTATAGTTGGTATGGCTGGCGTGGCCTGTGTGGCTGGCGTGGCCTGTGTGGCTGGCGTGGCCTGTGTGGCTGGCGTGGCCTGTGTGGCTGGCGTGGCCTGTGTGGCTGGCGTGGCCTGTGTGGCAGGGTGTGGCCTGTGTGGCCGGCGTGGCCTGTGTGGCAGGGTGTGGCCTGTGTGGCCGGCGTGGCCTGTGTGGCAGGGTGTGGCCTGTGTGGCTGGCGTGGCCTGTGTGGCAGGGTGTGGCCTGTGTGGCTGGCGTGGCCTGTGTGGCAGGGTGTGGCCTGTGTGGCCGGCGTGGCCTGTGTGGCAGGGTGTGGTCTGTGTGGCTGGCATGGCCAGAGTGGTCGGGGTGGCTGGTGTGGCCGGTGTGCTGTCCCAGAAGCCGTGGCCCACTCCAAGGTGGGGAGGCTTCTCCCAGGACTGCACTCTCTGCTCGTCCCCTTCTGTCTCCCGTGCGTTCCGAGTTCCTCCCCGCCCACTTCCCTCCCTCTGTGCGGGGGCTGCCCGGCGCTCCCCGCACCACTGGCCGGGAGTCTGGCCTCTCACCGAGGCGGAGCTGTGGCTCCGCGCTGCGTCTTCTCCCCCCGCAGAGCACGGCCCTCCGTGCCGTCCCGCGTGTCCCTTTTCTCCCGTGGTTCCCGGATTCCGAGGCTCGGCTCCAGGGCCGCCCCGCTCCAGGGTTTCCTCTAGTCCTTCCAGGGGCCGCCATCGGCCTGGAGGTCTCAGCGAGAGGCGGGCCTGCACGCGCCCAACACGGTTCAGGGAGAAGTCGCCCGCCCCGCCCCAAACTGTGCCTCTGTGGGTATCCTGGTCAATGCCTTGATTTTCTTTCTCTTTCTCTCTTTCTCTCTTTCTTTCTTTCTTTCTTTCTCTTTCTTTCTTTTTTAGGATTTTTAAAACATTTATTGTTACAAGTATTTCATGTCTCCTCCCCCCCCCTTAACTTCTCCCCCCTGCACCCCTCCCCCTAGTCCAGTGGTCGGCAAACTGCGGCTCGTGAGCCACCTGCGGCTCTTTGGCCCCTTGAGGGTGGCTCTTCCACAAAACACCACGGCCTGGGCGAGTCTATGTTGAAGAGGTGGCGTTTGAAGAAGTTTAAAAAATTTGGCTCTCCCGAGAGATTTCAACTGTTGCCCTGCTGATAACTGGCTGTATGGACTGCGTTTGCCGACCACGGGCCCGGCACGTGCCTCGCCCCCTGTCCGTGTCCGTGGGTCATGCTCATGTGCATGCGTGGGAGTCCTCCTGTTGACCCTTTCCCTCCTCTCCCCCTGCCTTCCCCCCCACCCCCACCCCCACCCCACCCCCCACCCCCGCCTTCCCTCTGGGCTTTGACCGGCTGATCCAGGCTTCTCCATCTCTGTATCCGTTTCTGGTGTCCATTAGACTCCACCAATGAGTGAGACCGTGTGATATCTATCCTTCTCCAACCGGTTTATTTCACTCAGCATGATGCTCTCCAGGTCCGTCTATGCTGTTGCAAGTGTACAAGTTCTTTATTTTTTATAGCAGCGTGGTATTCCATTGTGTAGATGTACCACAGGTTTTTTTTTTTAATCTTTATTGTTCACATTATTACAGTTGTTCCTTCCCCCCCCATAGCTCCCCTCCACCTGGTTCCCACCCTACCCCAGGCCTTCCCCCTCCCCACTGACCTCGTCCATGGGTGTAAGCTCCTTGCCCAATCTCTCCCGCACCCCACAACCCCTCCCCCCTGCCCTGAGAATGGTCAGTCTGCTCCCTTTCCATGCCTCTGATTCTATTACATTCACCAGTCTGTTCTGTTCGTCTGGTTTTTTACTCAGTTGATTTTTAGATTCACTTGTTGATAGACATGTATTTGTTGTTCATAATTTTTACCTTTACCTTTTGCTTCTTCTTCCCCTTCTTAAAGAATACCCTTAAGCATTTCATATAATACTGGTTTGGTGGTGATGAACTCCTTTAGCTTTTTCTTATCTGCGAAGCTCTTTATCTGACCTTCAATTCTGAACGATAGCTTTGCTGGGTAGAGTAATCTTGGTTGTAGGTTCTTGCTGTTCATCACTTTGAATATTTCTTACCACTCCCGCCTGGCCTGCATAGCTTCTGTTGAGAAATCTGCTGACAATCGTGTGGGTGCTCCCTTGTAGGTTAACTGCTTTTCTCTTGCTGCTTTCAATATTCTATGTCTTTTGCGTTGGCATTTTAGTTATGACGTGTCTTGGTGTGGTCCTCTTTAGATTCCTCTTGTTTTGGGTTCTCTGCACTTCCTGGACATGTAAGTCTATTTCTTTCACCAGGTGGGGGAAGTTTTCCGTCACCATTTCTTCAAACAGGTTTTCAGTATCTTGCTCCCTCTCTTCTTCTGGCACCCCCATAATTCGGATGTTGGTACGCTTGAAGTTGTCCCAGAGGCTCCTTACACTATCTTCCATATTTTTGGATTCTTTTTGCTTTGCTGGTTAGGTGTTTTTTGCTTTTTCGTATTTCAAATCTTCGGCTTGATTCTTGGGATCCTCTAGTCCGCTGTTGGATCTCTGTATATTATTATTTCAGTCAGTGTATGCTTAATTTCCGATTGATCCTTTTTCATATCCCTGAGGGTCTAAATTTCTCAGAAGTTTCTAGAAGATTATTGAGTAACCTTACAACTGTGGTTTTGAACTCTATATCCAGTATTTTGTGTTCATCCATTTCTTTCACTTGTGACATGTTTCTTTGTCTCTGCATTTTGGCTGCTTCCCTGTGTTTGTTTCTATGTACTGGGTAGCTGCTAAGTCTCCTTGAGTTGAAGATGGCCTTGCGTGCTAGGTGTCCTATGTGGCCCAGTGTCTCAGCCTCCCCAGTCACCTGAGGTGGACGCTCTTGGTGCACCCCTTTGTGGGCTGTGTGCACAGCCTTGTGGTAATTAACCCTGATTGCTGTTGGTATCATTGGGAGGAACTGATATCCAGGCCCAATTAGCTGTGTGAGGACCAGCTGTGTCTACATGGGAAGCTCTGCTGTGCAGGAGACACCCTTATGGGGCAGGACTTGCTTCAGTGGGGCTTTGGCGCTCACTGAGTCTGCCCCCTGAGTGTGTCTCTTATGGATGTGAAGAGCTGTACTCTGTCTGATATGGTCTCACACTGACCACTGGGTGCACTGGCTCTTGGATCTCCAAGGAGGTGCAAGGTCAGCCACTGCCTGAGGCCACCCAGCCAGGAGCTGCAGAGACATCTGCAGATTCCTCCTCTTTGTTTGGGGTTTGGGGGTGCCCAGACGAGGCCCCGCTGTGAAGCAAGGCGGGCTGCTGCTGCCGGGCCTCGGGACTTCTTTTGGGAGCTCCGGGGCTCTCCGGCCAGCTGCCGTTGGACAGGTTTTCGGCGGAGAGAGGACAGGCCATTCTCATGCGGAAGCTGCTGCGCACACCTTGGGCAGGGTCGCTGGGAATCACCAGGACGGAGCAAACAGCAACAGGCTGCCAGTCAGCCCTGCATGGAGGGGTCCCCAGGTCTCTGTGTCCGCTGCCCCTCCTGTGCAGGAACAGTGATCGCTGTGAGCACCTCTGAGAGAAAGCCGCCCCTCGCATTCCTGTCTCAGTGCCAGACAGCCCAGTTTCTCCCCGTGGGTGCCTGGGTCTCCCGGAGTCTCGCCCGGAACTGGAGTTCAAAGCAGGAGCCTGTATCCCCGTCCCCATTGAAAGAGCAGCACACCCAGGGGCCGGCGCTTTCTGCGGCTCTCACCGGCCTCACTGAGCCCTTGTCGCCGCCTCTCTAGTGCGGAGCTTCCGCTCGGCCAGCTTTCCCGCGGTTGTTGGGTGGGAGTTGTTCTGCTTTTTAGCAGTAACTCTGATGTGGCTGCGAGAGGCAGCAAGTGGAGGTGATTACTACGCCGCCATCTTGGTTCTCTCCCTGTGTACCGCCGGGTTTTTTTTTTTTTTTAACCCACTCATCTGCTGACGGGCACTTAGGCTGTCTCCAGATCTTAGCTACGGTGAGTTGTGCTGCTGTGAACATAGGGGTGCATCTACCCTCTCTGATTCCTGTTTCTGGCTTCTTAGAATATGTTTCTAGAAGTGGGGTCTCTGGGTCAAAGAACAGTTCCATTTTTAGTTGTTTGAGGAAACCCCACACTGTCCCCCGCAGTGGCTGCCCCAGTCCTCGTTCCCGCCAGCAGTGTCCGAGGTTCCCTCTTCTCCGCATCCTCACCAGCGCTTGTCCTTTGCTGATGACAGCTGTACTGACAGGTACGAGGTGATAGGAATTGTTATTATTTTTAAAAAGTTAAAAAAAAATACATTTTATTGATTTTTCACAGAAAGGAAGGAAGAGGGATAGAAAGTCAGAAACATCCATTAGCTGCCTCTTGCACACCCCCTACTGGGGATGTGCCCGCAACCAAGGTACGTGCCCTTGACGGGAATCGAACCCGAGACCCTTTCAGTCCGCAGGCCAGACTGCTCTATCCGCCGAGCCAAGCCGACCCGGGCAGTGTCTCCATTTTCTATTCCGTTCTGCTCTTCGTGCACCAGAGGCCAGGACCCTGCTTTCCAAACGGAGCTCCGAGCTCTGACTTCCTACCTGCGAGGGCCGAACCCATTCTTACCTTTCCGCGGGAGCAGCGCGCCGGATTGGAAAAAAGTTTTGGCGTTTTCACCGTTAACGACTCTGCACGCGATGGCCAGGGAGAACCCTCGCGCTGGGCAGCCCCCTCCCGGAAACCGCGTCTCTTCCCGCTCAGCATCCAGGCGATGCTGTGGTGTGGTTTTTCCAGTTCCCCCTGACAGGTGAGCCTGCTTCCTGCGAAGGGATCCCCTGGATCCCAGGGCCTTCAGCGCACGTCCTCCGAGGCTGCTGCTGAGGCCTGGGAGGCTGCCGATTCCCTCCCGAGTCGTCGCCGCCGCCGCCGCCTGCACCCGCTCCCGGCCTTGCCTGCACCCACACCCAGCCCTGTTCTGACCAGCTGCACTGGTCTCCCGGGGTACTGTGCGGCCACCTCCCCGGGGGCTCACCATCCTCCCCCACCGCCCTGGCCGGCTGCACCGGCGGCCCCCTGTCCCGAGAGGGCGAGGTGCCCAGGGCTGGTGACACCGTCAGGATGCCCTGCCCCGCCTGGCACAGCCGCGGTTCCGATTCCTCCTCCCTAGGTGTTCAGTGCCTCTCTCACACACAAGCTTCTCCCTGGGGCCGGCTACGTCCCATTTAGAGGGACCGCGACCAGCAGGGCAGGCGGCTGGGGCCCTGCTGGGCCGGGACAGGATCCGCTTCTGCTGTGCCCAGCTGTGCCTCCGTCCTGTGGGTTCTCGCCCTCTGGCCGGCTCAGCAGGCTCCCTAGAAGCCGGCCCGACCCCCGCGGGAGCCTGCAGGCCTGCGGACCTCGGTAGGGAGGGTGCGGCCCGTCTGTGAACACGTGTCCTCACTGGGCACTGGGCACCCACGGTGTCCTCCCTGGGACCGGGCTGGGGAGGGACAGGGACAAAGGGAAAGGTGGGGCGGACGTATGTCAGTCAGCGCGGGGGGGGGGGGGGCCTGGGAGGGGATGCCTGACACGGGGCCCAAGGAGGGACCACGCAGGACAGGCAGGGGGGTGGCCGGTGCCTCTCCCCCAGCACGGAAAACACGGACGTCCCTCCGGGCTGGAAGCAGGGGGAGGAAGAGGCCACATGAGAGGGGAGAGAGGAACAGCGTGTGGGAGACCTTGCAGGGACTGCGACCCCCAAAACCACATCCTGGGAGCCTGCAAACAGGGGCTCCGTCCAAAACCCCCTCCTCGGAGCACCTCCCCTCCGGGCCTCTCTCTCCTGCCCTCCTCTCCTGCCGCCCGGCCTCAGCCCCCCCACCCAGCCGTGCCCACAGCCCCCCCGCCTGCCTTCGTCTGCGAACGGCAGACACCCATGTGGGGAGGGGTCACCCTACCCAGAGCTGCCAGCTCCTCCTGGCCCACAGAGACCCCCACGTCTGCCCACAGGTGGCGCTGACATCCTGGCTTGCCAACCTCTCCCCTGCCTCCTCCCGCCCCCCCCCCCCCCGCAGGTGGAGGACTTGGGCAGGAGGGCACGCGGGCGACCTTGAGGGCAGCTGGGAGCCCGCTCTCTCCCCCTCCTCCGCCCGTTCGTTTAATGACATCTGTTTCGTGTGGGGGTTTTAATCCACACCCGGCGACATTTTCCCATTGATTGTCAGAGAGCGGAAGCGGGGGGGTGGGGGGTTGGGGGGGAGAGGGAGAGAAGCATTGATGGGAGACAGTACATGCCCTCGACAGGAATCAAACCTGGAACCCTTGGGTCCACGCTGGCCAGGCCGCCGCAGACTTTTCACACCAGCCCCGGCCCCTCGAACATCCAAGCTGACTCTCCGGGAGCTCAGCTCTTGGGGGTCCCCCCCCCTGACCCACACAGGCACTGCGTGCACCCCACTCACCCAGGCTTTGACCCTGACACACGGAACCCATAAGAATTCCGGGGCGTCTGCCCAGTCTGGAGGCAGCTGCTGGGGGGGCCTGAGCAGCTGGGGAAGGGGGGCACAGGTGGCTCCAGGGTGGGGGTGCTGTGAGGACTGAGCAGGCCCCTGTCCTGGCCTCAGGTGCCCCCTCCCCGGTGCCCAGCCCAGGCATCAGACGGCCTGCAGCTACAGAGGCAGGAGGGCTGCGAGCCCCTCTGGGGCCCAGCGGGGCTGTGGGAAGAGCCAGGCCTCTGGGCCCAGCCCCCTGCAGTGCGGGGCATCAGCCCTGTGCACCCCGCACCCCGACCGGCGCCCAGAGCAGGTCCCGTGCCTGCAGGGAGCCCGGGGAGGCCCCTCCTTACCCAGTTCTGCATCTCCAACGCCTGCTGGTTGCCGCCCTGAGCGCTGGGCTGGCCCTGGGCGGGGGGCCGGCTGGGCAGGGGCGCGGGCATCGGGCGCTCTTGGGAGAACGCGGGTCCCGGCTTCTTCCTGGGGGGCCCTCCGAGCACCTGGTTCCCGCTGCTCATCATGTCCGGCCGGCAGCCCCCTGGTCCGCGCCTTGGGGCTCTAGGGGATGGTCCCCGAGGCTGCCTGGGTGCCCTCAGCTCCCTGCCCCCCCCCAGATGGAGGCCGTGAGGCTCTGCTGGGCCCACGGTACCCAGTGGCCGGGCCTCAGGAGGCTGGCACCCCACAGTGGGCCCCACAGGTACCCTGGGTCCTTAGCCCCGACTGCACCCCCCCCCCAAGGGAGCCGCCACCACCCCGTGTCCCGCTGCCTCCCGCAGGCTCCGGGGAACGGGGACCGGGTCCGGCCGGCCCCCCACCTGACTCTGCTCCAGGCACAGGACCTGCAGGTGAGACAGGGGCGCAGCTCCCCACCGCCACCTCCAAACCCCTGTGACCTCACCCCCGCGTGGCAAAACCACACCCCCAGCCCAGAGGACCCTTCGGACCGGAGTGGGGAGGAGGGAGCAGGGGGAGGGGGTCAGGTCACACTGGGAGACTGGGCGGGGCCCACGGGGGGGGGTGTGTTGGTCAGGGGGGAGCGGATGGGGTTACTACGGTCAGCAGGAGAGGGGTACAGGGGGATACGAAGATGGCGAGGGGCGGGGCATATTGAGGTGCAGAGGGGGCGGGGTACACTGGGGTACAGAGGTGGAGAGGGCGGGGCACACTGGGGTACGGGTGGGGGAGGGGCGGGCACACGGGGGTACGGAGTGAGGGAGGGCGGGGTACACTCGGGTTTGGAGGGAGGGGGCACACTGGGTGAGGTACAGAAGTGGGGGAGGGGCACACTGAGATACGGGCGGGGGAGGGGCGGGCACACTGGGGTACGGAGTGGGGGAGGGCGGGGTACACCGGCTTACAGAGGGAGGGCGGGGCGGGGCGGGGCGCACGCTGGTGGGAAGGTCGAAGGGCAGAGGTGGGGCCCACGGAATTCCGGAAGCCCGAAAGGATCCAGCCGAGCGACTTCCGCCAAAGGTCCCGCCCCACCGTTTCCGTTTCCGGCCCCCGCGCGCCTGCGACCTGGAGCCCGCCCGCCAGCGGCGGCGCCACGCGGCTTGGCTCCTCCCCCCGCGGCCCCTGCTCCTGCGTGCAGTCCGTGTGGGCGAGCGTCTGTCCCCCGAGGGGCGGGTCCCGGAGCCCCGTTTCCCTCTGAACAGCCCCACGACCCGGGACAGCGCGGCTCGCCGGGCGGGGCCGGCCCGTCCCACCCCGGTCGCCCTGGGCCCCGTCTCCCGCCCCACGGAGGTCGGGAAACGGGGTCCGCAGCTGACCCTTCGAGTGGCGGGTGTGGCCACGAGTAGTCCAGGGGCCGGGCCCCACCCCGCCGAGTCAGGTCCGTGTTCGGGGTGACGCCTCGGCCCCTGCAGAGACCCCCCCCCCCCCCCCCCCCCGGCTCGCTCAGCGGCCCTGACCCCAGGGCCGGGGGGCCGGCAGGAGGCGTGGGTGAGGAGCCGCCCACAGCACCCGGGAGCCGGCCTGGCCCCGCCGAGGGGCGGCCGCTGGATGGCGCTCCCATCGCTCACCCCTCCCGACCCGCGCTCGGCCAGGCGGCCTTGGGTCCCTGCCTAGAGGGACGGGCCTGTGCACGGACATCCCCACAACAGCTCCGTGCGGGGGACAGGGCAGCGCCATCGCCGAGCCCATGGGCCGTGGGGCGTGCGGCCCAGGTCTCAGCGGGTCACGGTGGCCAAGGCGTCCGCACCGCCTCTGGGGATGGCTTGGCAGGCGGGGGTCTGCAGTTCCGAGCACGGGGGGATGTGCCAGGTGCCTCCCGCCCCCAGGGTACAGGACACAGCTGTGAAGCGGTCAGGGAGGCACAGGGCCGGATGCTCCGGGGAGGGGCCACCCAAGGCCAGGATGGACGGGAGCCCCCGCTTGGCCACCCCCAAAACCAGCTGAGGCCAGAAGGCAAGGGCGTGTCACCCACTCCTGCTTCCTCCTGCTGAGCTGAGCGGTGACCACACACCGGCTCCTTAGAGCGGGGCTCCAGGCCTCCAAGCCGGTTGTGGCCCAGATGGGTACTGCCCGAGGGGCTGTGGGCTCCGTGGCCTGTACCCGCACCCCGGTTCTAACGGGGAGGCAGGGCCCAAGCCCAGGTCTGCCCTTAGGCATGGCCCCCTGGGAAGGTGTGTGTCACAAGGGGGGCCCTCTGCCCAGCATTCTGCCCACAGGCTCCCTGAGGCAGGGCTGCACCCACGGCCATGCCCCAGTCCTATCTGCCGACCAGCCCCAAAGCCCGTGGCATGAGTACTAGGCCTGCGCGGCCTCCTGGGGAGAGGGTGAGGGAGGCCATGTTCCGCCGGGAGGAGGGACCCGTTGTGAGGCCCGTCTAGGAGGAACGGGCCGGCCGGCAGAGGGCCTGCGTTTGGCACGGTCTGAGCACAGCTGTGTGGCTCCCGAAATTAGGACGCTGAGCTCACAGCCTCCAGGGGCTGCCACGGCCTCTGGGTTTTGGGGGCGCAGCACGACTGGGGAGGACGCTGGCTGCGTGGGAAGGGTGGGGCTGCCGACTACGACAGGACCCAAACCCAAACCCCATCTCTGAGGAGCTTGGCCTGGAGGCCCCCAAGCCCCTGTGGGGGTGCCCCTGGCTGTCCCCACAGCTCCAACAGTGCCCCGCTCCCTTGCCTGAGTTTCCACTGGCCACCCCAACGCTGCTGTACCCCAGCGTGCCCCCAGCCAGCAGGTGGGGCGAGGAGGCAGCCACTGTGCTTGCCTAGTCTGGGGCAGGGACAACTTCATGGGGGCACAGAGTGTCTCAAGAGCCCCCTGAGGGGGCGGCCGTGGAGGCGGTGTGGCTGGGCCGGGGCGGGGGGACTGGGCGGGGGACGGCCTGTCTGGCAGCCACACTGTGACTGTTGAGAGCATTAAAAGGAGCTGCTGCTGTAAACCCCGCGGCCTGCGGGTGCGGTTTATTGAACCACGAGTGGGCACGCGGGCCCTTGGCTGGTTGGCAGCTGGGCCAGGGCCGGCTCGGCTTCGGGTTCTGCTCGGGGTCCCCCAAGGGGGGCCCAGCCCGTGGCCTCTGGCGCCAGCTTCAAGTCTGTGGGGCCAGGACTTGGGGTCCCGGTCGCAGGCGAGCCACTCCACAGGGAGGCAGTCCTGGCCGGGAGGGCGGGGGAGGGCGGGGACCCTCTCGCCGGAGTGTTGGGGTCCTGAGGCCGAAACACCCTTTCCTGACTCTCCAGCTCCAGAGCCGCCCGCCCGCCCGCCGTGGGGGCGCCGGGTTAATAAGCAGAGCGGTTGGGGCCCCGCGGGCTCCCCGTTAGTGTCCGGGCTGCAGCACAGTCGCACGGGAGACGTTCTGTGTGTCTCCAGGTCTGTCTGTCGTAAACTGAAGTGTTAACAAGCAGCGGCCCCCCTGGCGGGGCCGAGGGCGGGCGGGCGGGCTAGAAGGGGGACTTGGAGTGTCCGAAGATGCAGATGGGGAAGTGCTTGACGTGGGAGGACCACTGGGCCGCCAGCTGGAAGAACTTGACGTCGTTCCACTCCACGCCGTCGATGAGGACTGCAGGGACAAGACCGTTGACCCGCCTGCGCGGCCCGCAGTGGCCCTCCCCCCCCCTCCCCCCGCGGCTTGGGCCCAGACTCCCCCAGCGACCCCCAGGCTCTCGGGGGCCGAGGACCTGCTGGCCAGGCCTTCCCACCGCCTGCCCTCTGAGCCACCCAGCCACCTCTCCCCGGCGGGGGCCGCTGCCCTCCGGGCCCCGTGGACACCTCTCCCCGGCGGGGGCGGCTGGTCCTCACACCTGCTGCCCAGCAGGGTCTGCAGGCGGGCGGGAACACCCTCCGATGGAACCCGGCCGGGCAGGAGGGCAGGGCTCTCACCCCCAGGGTCACCAGCATGAGCGGAGCCCACAGAGGACCCCACCCCGCCTCAGGCAGAGCATCTGGAGGCTGGCACGCCTCGCCCGGCAGCGGGGGGCCGAGACCTCGCTGCTCCGAACGGAGAGCTGTCCCTCGGCCTCAGGGAAGCGTGAAGCCCGGCCCGGGCAGCGGGCGTCTCTCGGCCAGACAGGCCGTCTGAGCCGCTCAGTCAGCACCAGCCAGGCCAGAGGCCGGTTGGGCCCAGAGCCGGGGCCGTGCTCACCCCGCAGCATGTTCTGCTGGTGCTTGGCCGTGCAGATGAGCCGGCTGATGCCCTCGATGCACTGGCTCTTGGACTCCACGTCCTTGTCCTTGGTTTTTTTCGGCAGAAACATCACTAGGAGAAAAGGGGGCCGTGCTGGATGCTGCCTCCTTCCTTGGGGACCTGGGGGGCGACCTGGGGGGGTCGGGGGGGGCCCCGGGGGGACCTGCCCACCGGGACTCTGCCGCCCGGGGCACGTGGAAGGGCCTGTGGGTGCCCCGCCCCTCCGACAGCCCCACTCACCCTTCTTGTTCTTCTCCTTGGTGACCACGGTCATGGACATGGTGGGCGTGGCCGCGGCCTCGCCGCCGCTGGGCAGCCTGCTGACCTGGAGAGACCGGAAGGTGCACTTGAGCGTGCTTTTGGCGGAAGGCGGGTCTTTCTTCTCCGCGTCTCTCTTCCTGTCTGCGGGCGGGGCTGCCGTCCAGTAATCCACCTGCAGCCCCATCAGCTCGGCGCCGATGCCCTGGCTGGGGAAGCAGAGGGAGGCTCACCGTCCGGCGGGGAGACTGCACCATGGCCGGCGCAGGCGGGAGTGCCGGCAGCCAGAACGCCGGGTCACCGCTCGGCACAGCCGGGGCCCCGAGAAGCTGTGACCTCAGACCCGAAGGGGCTGCTCACCCCCCGGACACCCTCTCCCTGTCCTGGTCCCCAGAACCCCGTCTGTGGACAGGGCGTCCTGTGTCTCTGCCTGCGGTTCTGTGCCCGGGGAAGCTGTCTGTCTCCTGAGCCACCGGGACCCACGCCGGCCCCCATGATCAGGCATCATGCCCACGCAGCCCCTGGCGATGCCACGTCCCCACCCCACTCCCGCTCACACCCAGCTCCTGCTCCCAGCAGCCATGCCCATGAGGGAGGGAAGTGGATGGGAGTGGGGACAGCACGGGGGTGGGGGTGGGGTGGGGGCGGGGCGGCCGCCTTTACCTGGGGGAGGACAGGCTCCCGCTCACGGACGGGGAGGAGGGGGGGGTGGGCGAGGCCTCCTTGGCGGCGGGAGACGTGGACGGCGGAGTGGACGAGAGCACGCCGGAGCCCGTGGGAGCCGCGTCGTCCGAGTCTCCTTTGGGGAGGAGTTTGGGGGCAGCCCTGAGCCAGAGCGGCCTGGTGGGCGGGGCCGGGAGGCGGCAGGGAGGCGGGCGCCCCATAGGCTGGGTGCGGGGACCACAAGGGGCCTCCCCCCAGACGTGGCTGTGCCCTCAGGCCTTGAGGCTAGTGTGTGGGGGGGTACCTGAGGTGGCCGAGGAGGGCTCCACGATTCCCACCTTCACCACCTGCAAAGCAACAGGCACACTGGCGGCCGTGTGGGGTGCGGGCCCGGCTCCCATGCTCCCGCGGGCCACGGCGGCCCGTGGGCAGAGCCAGCGCAGGGCACGGCAGCTGTGGGCAGGGGCGCCGTGCAGCGGGGCCTCCCTCACGGAGGTGCTGGGAGGCGGTGGCAGCACGTAGCCGGCACCCTGCACCCCCGGGGGCCACGGCCGAGGGCCCTGGCCGGCCACGAGCTGCAGCCAGCTCTGCGGGACAACAGCCTCTGGGAGCCTCTGGGCCCCGCCCTCGTCCGCCCTTGGCCGCCCCCGCCCCCCCCGGGGCCTGTGAGCTGCCGGCCACGCACTCAGGCCCAGAGCCTAGGGCTGCCCCGCACCCGCTCAGGAAGCGCTGCCTCAAACCCCCGGGGCCAACGGCGCCAGCGACCGGGGTGGGCAGACGGGCCGAGGGCTCGTGGCTGCGCTGACAGGGGAGCCCCGTTCCCACCACAGGCCCTGCACGGGCCCTGGACTGGCGCCTCCGGCTCTCAGGGCAGTGCCCCGGGAGCCACGCAGGGGACGAGGCGGAGACCACCGGGCAGCAGAGGGGAACGGGGGGTGGGGGGCCCTCCGGGCTGACAGGCCACAGGCCGAGTCCGACGCGCCCGCTCCAGGCCGGAGTGAACCTGCCGGTCACCCCTGCACCCACTAGACACAGGCCACGAGCTCTGATCCACAGGCTCAGACTGGTGGAGAAGGTTCTGGAAAAACCCACTTAATGCAAAACCAGACCGATGCAACCTGTGCCCCCAGCAACAGAGCCAGCGGGACGCAAGCACCCTTGGGCCCGGCCGGGCCCCCAGCGCTACTCACCCCCACGAAGGGAATGAACTTCTGCGAGGACTCCTCATCGGGGCTGCAGGAGGAAAAACCGCCGCTCAGGGGCCGCCACGGGGCACGGGCCCTCGGCCGGAACCACCCCGGACCCGGCAGCCGGCAGCCGGCGCCCTATCCACCGAGCCGCACCGGCAGGGCCAGCCCCCAGGGCCCCGGGGCCTCCACGGCGGCCGGGGCAGAGCTTCCCTCCGGGACGGGCGGGCGGGGAAAGGTGTGCCAACCAGAGGGGCAGCGGGCGGGCTGTGCCCAGGCCTGGCCAGGGGCCCACACCCGGGAAGCCCAACACGGGACGCCAAGAGCAGCCGCAGCCAGACAGGCTCTCGGCCGAGCTGCAGCGGGAGCCGCGGTGGCTTCGAGTGGGCTGGGCTCTGCACCACCCCCTCCTGCCCCCCAGGCCCGGGAGGCTGCCGGGAGCTCTGGCAGCCGCTGCCTGGTCGCCCTCGGGGCTGGGCCAGGCTCTCGGGAGGCGGGCCGGGGCCCAGAGCGGCTGCAGGAGGGGCTCTGCCCCGGCCTTTGGGAAGGTCCCAGGAACGGAGGCCTCCCGCCTCCTCCTGTGGGGGCGTCCCTCTGGCTGAGCTCTAGCTCTGCCCACTGGCCGAGCTGATCCTGTCTCCTTCCCCCAGACCCGGGAGCCTGAGGGCGGGTCCAGGGCTGGCCGTTGTGCCTGTGGCCTGCGGGGTGTCCCCAGGTGCGGGGCGGCCCACCCGCACTGAGGACCGGGGCCTCCGCCCAGCCACCAGGCCGCCCCACACCACACCCGGAACACGCTGGGTCCCGGAGCCGACAGGCGTCCACCCCCCACTGTCTGAAGGTCCGCCGCTCCCCGTTGGACGGCGAGCCAGCCGGCCCGGGTGCTGCTGCACGGCAGGCGGGCGGGCGGCCTCAGGCTCCGGCCGGTGCCCAGCAAGCCACCCCCCACATCCCCCTCGAGCGGCACCCAGAGGCGGATGGCTGGGGACCCACAACACGGGTGCTGCCGACTCTCAAAGCCAAGCCACTCCCCGGCCATGCAGACATCAGCCCCGACACGCAGCGGGACAGGGGTGACACGGGCTGCCACGGAGACCCTCCATCTGTCCCAGTGCAGCCACGGCGCTGGCTCGGCCAGGCCGGGGTCAGGCCGGGCACTGTGCCTGCAGCTGCGCTGCTGGGTGCACACAGCAGGCATCGCCTCAGCCTTCCCGGCAGATGCCCTCGGGCGGGGCCAGGGCCGGGAGGGCCGCGCCCACCATCCGTCTCCTGGGTGGGCAGGAGGGTGTGCTCCGTCCCAGCAGAGGCTGACCTGCCGCCAAGCCCTGCGCAGGTGGCGGCAGGCGGGGTCTTCCTGGGCCCCACCCAGGGCTCTTGGAGCCCCCACCCCGGGCACCAGTGTCACCCCGTAACACAGAGGCAGGGTGGCAGGCACGGGGAGGGCCAGCGTCCCCAACCCTGTTTGCTGCTCAGACCAGCCAACTCGGGGAGACGAGAAGCGGGGGCCCGGCTGCGGGCATGCTGCGGGGTCCCTGTGCCGCGGTGAGCAGGGAGCAGCGGCCGCAGCCCTGGAGCGGGAGGGGGGGGGGGTCGGCGGGCACCGCCCGGTCTCTCTCGAGCCGAGGCGTGTTTACAGGACGGTCCTGGGGCTCAGATCCGCCTCCTGGGGCACCAGGACCCGGTGACCCGGTGACCCTGCGACCCTGCGCGGGCCTCACCCAGGAGGAGAGCTGGGCGCGCCCTCCGGGACGCCCCTTTGCCGCCATGCTCAGCCCCCTAACGACCAGCTGGGCAGGGGCGGACCCTAGAGTGTACCTGAGCGTAAAGTCAAAACGAAAGTTCTTTTTCCTTTCGGAAAGCCGCGGGAGAGAAGACACGGACACGTTACTACGCTCGGGGCCGGGCCTGGGGCAGCTCCGCCAGGACAGCATGCCCCGCATGGGGGAGCCCCCACAGCGCAGAGCGGCTCTACGGGATGGCAGCCGGCTCGCCTCCCGACCAGCCCTGGCCCGCTCCCCAGGACCCGGGCCCAGCAGGGCCGCCCAGTCCCCAACCCCAGGCTCTGCCTGTGCACTCGGCGCCCCGCCCAGACCCGGCTCCAGGCCTGGCTCCAGGCCCGGCTCCCGCAGACTGCTGCTCCGGGGGAGCACTGCCCCCGGCCGGGCGCCCGCTGACAGCGTGACAGCCGCCCTCCAGCTTTTCGTGAGCAACCGGCTCAGGGCACACTCAGCAGCCTGCCTCACTTCCTGCCAGCGAGGGCGCTGCTGTGGAGGCCAGGACCGCCTCACCCGGCCCAGCCCGGTCCCCAGCCCGGCCCCCAGTCCCCAGCCCGGTCCCAGCCCCCAGCCCCGGCCCCGCCCGTGGACCAGTGGGATTGTTCCGAGGAGCCAGACGCAGGGTCTCCAGTGTGCGTGGGGGGTGGGGGGTGGGGGGTCGGGGTGGGGGCCCCCTCCAGGCACCTCTTCTGCTTGTAGGTGAGCATGGCCTCCGCGATGGGCAGCTGGTGGGCGCAGTTGGCCCCCGCGATGTACTGCGTGATCCGCGACACGATGTCCAGCGTGTCCTGCACTGCACGGGAACACGGGGTCGTGAGGGGCGGCGAGGCCGTGCTGGGTCCCCCTGACGTCTGCCCCCGAGGCCCCAGCACCCTTACGGGTCCTTGCTGCCCTCGCCAGCCCGCAGGGTCCCGGGCCCCGCCTCTCCCAGCCCAGCGCCCGGCACCAGGGGTGGTGGCTGAGGAAGGCGGGCAGTGGGGCCTGGCCTGGGAGATGCCAGCCCTGCGGGGGGGGGGGGGGGGGCAGGGGGGAGCGTGCACCAGCCTCACCCGCGCTCTGGGCCTCCAGCCGGTTGAAGAGGCCTCGCCAGGCCAGGTCCTGGAAGAAGTTGCTGTAGCGCGAGTCCACGGAGCCCAGGTACCTGGCCACGGGGTGCGAGCCTGCGGGGAGCACGGCGTCTGGCCCGGCCCACGGCGCGGCGCCCCGAGGCAGGGAGCTCCTGGGCTCCCCGAAGGGTCTCCCCAGACTCACTTCCCGTGCCCGAGGGGGCAGGGGGCTCGCAGGCGAGCGGGGCCGTGTAAGGGGCTGACACGGGCCCCGGCCCCGCACCCGCTTCCCGGGGCGCCCGCACCCGCTTCCCGGGGCGCCCTCACCCAGCGGGATGACCAGGAAGCGCATGTAGCCCAGCCAGTCGGGCGTCTTGTGGGACAGCTGCTCCACGAAGAGCCGCAGCACGGCGCTGAGGTAGTGCTGCGCCCCCGCCACGGCGATCTTCACGGGCGTCGGGGGCTGCGAGTTGCAGTTGCAGCTGGGCCGGCGGGACAGACGGACAGACGCTCAGGGCCCCCCCTCGGCCCGGCGCCCCCCCTCGGCCCGCAGCCCGGGACCCAGGCCAGGCCGGCGGGGACTCACTAGCGCTGTATCCGCGAGACGATGGTGCTGAAGGCGGCCTGCACGTCGGCGGCCGAGCAGGTGCACACCACGGGCAGCGTGTGCTGCTGCAGCACCTCCGACAGGAACTGGGGGCGAGGGCGGCGGTGGGCCTCGGGCTGCCCCCCGCCCCCGCCCCCACCCCCCCCACCCCACCCCCGGCGGCCCCGCCCACCTGCCCCTGCCAGTCGGAGGTGTTGACGAGGATGATGTTCTCGGGCAGCTGGTCGTCGGAGACCAGGATGTGGTTCAGCTGGTCGTACACGGTCTTCCTGGGGATCTGGACACACAGCCCGTCCACACCAGCGGAGGGGGGGGGGGCGGCCCCCACAGCGACCCCTTCCCACCCCCGCGCCCCGCCGGTGGTCCTCACAGCGACTCCCTCCCCCTCCCCTGCCCCCCCACAGCGACCCTGTCCCCCTTCCCGCCCCCCTGCCAGCGGCCCTGTCCCCCTTCCCGCCCCCCTGCCAGCGGCCCTGTCCCCCTTCCCGCCCCCCTGCCAGCGACCCTGTCCCCCTTCCCGCCCCCCTGCCAGCGGCCCTGTCCCCCTTCCCGCCCCCCTGCCAGCGGCCCTGTCCCTCTTCCCGCCCCCCTGCCAGCGGCACCCAGAAGTGGGCAGCACTCAACTCCGGGCAGAGGCCGCCGGGCATAGGCGCACAGGCCCTCGGAGCCTGGGGCGTGGACAGGGGCGGCAGGGGGACAGGGGGGCCGCTGAGCCGGGCTGGGGCGGGCGCAGGGGCGGCAGGGGGACAGGGGGGCCGCTGAGCCGGGCTGGGGCGGGCTGGGGCGTGTACAGGGGCGGCAGGGGGACGGGGGGGGCCGCTGAGCCGGGCTGGGGCGGGCTGGGGTGGGCGCAGGGGCGGCAGGGAGACGGAGGAGCCGCTGAGCTGGGCTGAGCCGGGCTGAGCCGGGCTGGGGCGGGCACAGGGGCGGCAGGGGGACGGGGGGGGCCGCTGAGCCGGGCTGGGGCGGGCTGGGGCGGGCGCAGGGGCGGCAGGGGGACGGTGGGGCCGCTGAGCCGGGCTGAGCCGGGCTGGGGCGGGCTGGGGCGGGCGCAGGGGCGGCAGGGGGACGGTGGGGCCGCTGAGCCGGGCTGGGGTGGGCGCAGGGGCGGCAGGGGGACGGAGGCTGGGGCGCCCACCTGCAGGTGGCTCCGCGTGTCGGGGCAGCGCTCGCTGTCCAGGCTGTTGGCGCGCTCGCTCTGCGGCCGGGCGGGCTGCCGCTCCTTCAGGGACGTGCTCCGGCCCCGGCGGCCGGCCTGCTTGGCCTCGGACCTGGGACGGCGGCCGGGTTGGCGCAGGCGCTCGCCGCCCGGAGCCTCGCGTGGGCTCCAGGGGGCGCTCCTCCCGAACACCCAGCAGAGCGGGGACCGGCCCTGTGGGCGATGGGCCACCAGACCGCCCGCCCGGAGCGGCCGGCCGCACGGCGACCGCGGACCTGGTGCGGCCGCAGGGTGTCCACCCCCAGGGCAGGGCCCCCCCACGGCCCCCCGCGGGCTGCCACCTGGTGGAGGGGATGACGAGGGACTCCGTCTTGGTGATGCGCCCGCTGGGCGGCAGCCGCTCGGTGAACACGTCCAAGGCGGAGGTCTCGGGCTCCGGGCTGTCCGGGGGCGGTGCCGGCTGCTCCCCGGGGGTGGGCGTGCTCTGCGGGGAGGGGGACGCTGCTGGGAGCCGTGCACAGGGGTCCCTGGCGCCTGGGGCGTGTTCCGGCCTCCCACAGCCGGCAGCCCCTGCCCGGGGCATGGCCACACGCACTCCCGGGCGCCGAGCCGAGCCGAGCCGAGCCGCGACCTCCCATTGTGGATGGCTCCTGGTCCCGGCACCACCAGGAGGCCAGCACTGCACCCGCCCACCTGTCCCGAGCCCGGGACCCTCCCGAGAGCCCCCAGGGCAGCAGGAGCCACCACGGGGCACGCCCTGTGCACAGAGGCGGCCTGTGTCCTTACGTGGGCCACCGGCTCCAGGACGCTGTCGCTGAGCTGCTTGGCCCCCGGGGCCCACGCCTTCTCGGGCACGTCGGCCTGTGAGCGAGACGGGAACCGCACGGGAATCGGAGGGGCCTCCCCGGGGCCCGGGAGTCGGGCTCAGGGCAGCCGCCTGGCCGAGGGGAGTCGGGCCACACAGCCAGCACAGCGCGGGGTTCGGGCTCCGGGTGGAGTGACCCGGCGGGGACAGCGGGTCAGAGCGCCCCCCGCAGGCCCGTGGGGAGCGCGGCCGCCAGCACCTACCGGACTGGGCGGCTCCTTCTGGCTGCGGGCGCTGTGGACGCTCCCGACCTCCGTCTGTGAGCTGGAGTGCGACAGGCCTTCGAAGTAGGGCCTGGTGGGGGGCAGGGTTACCTGAGGGCACAGCCCCCCCTGCAGGGACCCGGGCAGAGCAGCTCCCGGAAGGCCCGTCAGAGCCACCGCACGAGGACAGAGCGGGCCTCGTCCCCGGGAGCCCGCCCCAGGCTGACGGCACCCACACCCGGCGGGCGGAGGGGTGCGGAGGCTGCCGGGGGGGGGGGGGGGGGGGGGACCGCACAGATCTGGGCTCTGGGGGGCAGCTCAAACTAGAGTGACGGGCGGGACTTGTAGCATCTGACGACCCAGCCACGAGGGGGCGGGACAAGCGTGGCGGCAGGGAGGGGCTTGGGCGGCCACACCTCCCCCAGAGTGCGCCCTCTCCCTCGCTCCCCACAGCCAGCCTCACGGCCCCCCGCCTCCTGCAGGCGACACCCCGGGATCCAGCTTTCCGAGCGTGACCACGCCGTTCCCGGGAACGGTGGGCTCCGTGGTGCCCCCATGCTGGCCGCGCCCGAGCGCCCCCCCCCTGCCCCAGGCCCTCGCGCACCGGAGCTTGGGCTTAGGGGTGCTGAGCACGCTGTCGTCGTCCTCCAGGTCGGGGCCGCTGTCGCTGGGGTTCTCCATGTCCAGGGTGTCGTACAGCAGGTCCAGGTCCTCCTCCGCCTCGGGGACGCGCTCCGCGGGGTCCTGCTCCGAGTCCAGCACCTGCAGCGAGGCCAGGGTGTGAGGTGGCACGGCGTGGGGGGAGGTCGCAGGGCAAAGGGCAGAGGGCACAGAGCCCTCCACGCGCTCCGCCGCCGTCACCTCAGGCACCGGGCGACCCGGGACCCCTCGGGGGGAGGCTCCCTCACAGCGTGATGCCCGGCGGGGGCGGGCGGGCGGGCACAGCGCGTGCTGCTGCGTGGCCACCACACTGGGGTGCCGGAGGCTCCAGGGGCCCGCATGGCGCCGGCGCGCGGTGATCCAGCAGCTGCTACATGCGCCGCGGACACGGCCCTGCAGATGTGCTCCCCGCTGCCCCCCCCCCCCCCCCCGTCTTCCTTCGTGAGGGAGGGAGGGAGGGAGGGAGGGAGGAGCCACGCCGGGCCGCCTCCCGCAGTTCCAGAGCTCCGGCCTCCATCAGGCCTCTGGTCCCCCCCCCCCCCGCCCCGGCGCTGGCTTCAGTGAGGGGGGTGGGGGGCAGACGTGGGGGGCACGCGGACGCCCAGCTGCCTGGTCCTGGTCCTGGTCCTTGAGCTGTGAGGGCTGTTCCCTGAACGGCCCTAGGGAACCACACCCCGAACGGGACCTGCTCCTGGACTCCAGCCTGTGCTCCCAACACCCTGCGGCCCCGCCCCCAGCCCTGAGGGCGGTCGTGAGGTCAGAGGGCACGAGTCCGGTTTACGCTGGCCTCGCGTGCCCAGGGAGTCTGAGGACACGGCCAGTCCTGCAGAGAGGACGGCGGGCGGGCGGGCGGCGGGGGGCTGGGCCCCGTTAGACCGCGCCGGACCGGACGGGGCTCAGACTCGCAAGCCCCGGCCCTGGGTCTGGCCCTCGAGTTACAACTCAGGAAACAAAGCGGGGGTCTCCTGAGCCTCGGCCACAGCCTCCAGGGGTCCCCGCGGACGAAGTGCTGGAGTGTGACCAGTGGCGAGCGGGGGGGGGGGGGGGGGGGGCGGAGGGGAGGGGAGGGGAGGGAGGGCCGCGCTCACCTCGTCGGACACCTTGAACCGCCGCAGCAGCGCCACCACCTTCTGCTTGAAGTTCTGTTGCTGTGGGGGGACGGCGGGATCAGACCGGGCGGACAGGGCGCCCGAGCGGCCTCACACGCACTCTCCAAGCTCCACCACAGGGGCTCCCACAGGCACTTGACCTGCGCTGCGGGCAGACCCCCCCCCCCCCCCCCGCCGGGCACCTCCATGGCTCTCAGCGCCCACAGCAGGTGTGGCCGCGGCCACCGCCCGTCCTGAGCCCCCGCTGGGCTGGCGGTGCGTGCGCAGCTCTGGCTGCTCCCAGCCCCCCCTGGTGGGGGGCAGCCCTGCACAAGGAGGCCCCCCCGCTGCTCCCCATCCACAGCTGTGGGGTGGCAGTGCCCGGCATTGGGACCAGGGGGGCCTCTGTGACACGCAGAGCCAGGAGGCTGACACCTGCCAGTCCCCTCTGGGCAGCGGGGGCAGCCTGGGG
The DNA here is from genome assembly GCA_027563665.1 of Antrozous pallidus. Classification (NCBI taxonomy): domain Eukaryota; kingdom Metazoa; phylum Chordata; class Mammalia; order Chiroptera; family Vespertilionidae; genus Antrozous; species Antrozous pallidus. Next base: position 113,170,543 of record CM050515.1, on the reverse strand, counting down.
CCCCACGTGACGCGCCTACCAGGGGGGCCGGCTAACCGAGCACACGCAGACCCCTCCCGGCCACGGCCACGGCCACAGCCACGGCCACAGCCACGCGTGGCAATGCCCACCCTCACACCATCTCCAGGAGACGCGTGTGCCGGGGCCCGCGTGGCCGCCTCGCTTTCTGACCTCTGAGGCTCCCCCCGCCGCCCCGGCCCCTTCCCCAACGTCAGTAAAGCGTGTCCACCGACCCTGGTCATGGACGCCGCTCTTACTATCGAGCGCCGCTGCTTCTTGGGCTTCCCCACGTCGAAGTCGTCCTCGTCCAGGTCCTGCGGGGACAGGGCTGAGGCTGGCGGCTGGGGGCAGCCCCCACCCCCCGCCGCCTCCCGGCGCCCCAGCGCCTGGCAACGCCCTCGCAGCGGGCGCCCAGCCCCCCCCCCCCCCCCCCGCGCCGCCCAGCCCGCCCGCAGGGCCGGTGGCCCGCTGGGTCCTGCCTGCGGCCGGCTACCTGCCCGTGGGCCGCGTCGTCGCTGGCCTCCTGCTCGGAGGAGAAGCTCTCGTACTCCTCCTCGGAGTAATTGTCTGCGGAACGGCACGGAAGGTCAGCGCCTCGGGGTTCCGCCCGTGTCCTGGCCCTGGGGCGGTGGGGGGGGCGCTTTTCCACCACCGGGAGCCCCGCAACCCTGGGAGCCCCCGGGCCTTCCTGCCCAGCGCAGGCTTCAGCCGGCATCTCAGGCTGGACTGGGCCCCGCCTGGCCCTCACCCCACGGGGACCATGACCCCAACTGGGCGGGGGTGACAGGCCAGGGCCTGTGCCCAGACCCGTGACTCCTGCTAACAGATGACCTCATGGCTCCGAGGGCAGGGCTGGGAGCCGCAGCCAGACCAGGGCAACCTCCAGCCACGGCAGGACGGCTGGGAAGAGGGGCCGAAGGCGGGAAGGGGCCACAGGCGTGCACTCACCCGTGGACTTGGCCTTGGGGCCGGCCTGCATGGTGCTGTCCTCGTGGTCGATCGGCTGGCTGGACAGGGAGAAGATCCAGATCTCCGCCACCTTGGCCGAGGCCTCCTTGACGCTGCTGCACAGGCTCAGCACCTGGCCGCCCTCCGGGGGGCGCTGCATCACCTGACCGGTCCAGCAGGAGAGGGCAGTGGGCAAGAGGGAGAGGGAGGACAGGGCGCTAGGGGAGGGGCCCAGAGGGAGGATGGAGAGGGAACGAGCCTCGGAGGGGGCAGAGTCAGGGAGTGGGCGGAGCCAGGAGGGGCGGAGCTGGGCCATGGGGAGTGGGCGGGGCCGGGGCCGGGTGGGGCCATGGGGAGTGGGCGGGGCTGGGGAGGGGTGGACATGGACCTGCCTCACCTCGGCCATGTGGATGGCGCCGGCGGCCAGCGTCTTGTAGCCCAGGATGGTGCGGTTCTTGTAGCGCTTCCTCCGCTGCAGCATGATCTGCAGCTTGTTGCCTTCCCTCTTCAGGAAGTGGGGGTACTGTGGGGAGGGGCCACGCTGGTCCACACGATCCCCTCCTGCTCAGGCCGCCCCAGGTCATGGGGTCACCGAAGGTCACTGCCCGCCCACCGACACTAGACACAACTGCCCGCGGCGGCTGTGCGGGCTGCTGCGAGTCGGGGGGCCGTAGCCATGAGCACAGTCTCCCCAGTGCGGGCAGCGGGGCGTGTGTGAGGGAAATGCTCACAGGCTCCTAAAGCTCACAATGGAGACCCCCTCCCAAGCTGGGGGGTGACCTCAGAGCGGAAGGAAAAAGGAGATGGAAACATCCATGATGAGAGAGAATCAGGGATCAGCCGCCTTCTGTTAGTCCCCCACTGGGGATCGAGCCCGCAACCAAGGTCCGTGCCCTTGACCGGAATCGAACCCAGGACCCTTTGGTCCCCAGGCTGATGCTCTACCCACTGAGCCAAAGCGGCTAGGGCTCCTCTGCTTTTTAGAGCGAGTGGAAAGGAGGAAGGGGAGAGAGGGAGAAACACTGATGTAAGAGACACATCGGCTGGCTGCCTCCTGCAGGAGCCCTGACCGGGGGGGAGAGAACCCACACCCAGGCACAAGCCCTGGACCAGCAACCGAACCTGCAACCCTTTGGTGTGGGGGCTGGCGCCTTAACCACTGAGCAACACTGGCCAGGGCTGCGCATGTATTTTTAAAAAAGGACGAACTGTACATTTTGTAAATGATATTCCAATAAACCTGCCCCTCCCCCAAAGACAAACCAACACAGAACCCAGACTGCTGTGGGGGATCGGAGCCGGGCCGGTGGGAGGTGGCTCTGGGGTTGGGGGGGAGCTCAGAGCCCTCGGGGTTACCCGAGATTAGTGGGAGGAGCCGCAGTGGATGGAGGTGGCTCTGGGGTGGGGGGAGCTCAGGGCCCTGACAGCCCTGTCTCTTGCACACAGTGGGAGGAGCCGCAGTGGATGGGGGTGGACTGGCAGAATGGGCCCAATGCCGCCATTCGCTGGAGTGGGAGGACCTGCACCCACTGAGCTGGGCCGGGCCGGGCCCCTGGGCCAGTGGCACAGGCGGGACCTGTCCTCTGGGCCGGGCCGGGCTCTCGGGACTCCAGACAGTGCAGGAGTCTGTTTCATCCCAGGGTGTCCCGGTGTCAACCGAGCCACGCGCACGGCCAGCTCCAACAGGGCCGGAGCTCACACCCAGTTCCGGGGCCCCATCTCCCCAGCAGGAGGACGGCCCGGCCTTTCCTTTGCTCTCCGGGAGGGGCTGCCGCCTCCCCCTTTCCGAGTCACCTGTCACCTGTGCGGGGAGAGGCCCACCTGCAGGGAGAAGGTCAGCGCCAGGTCCGTCTCCACTTGTCCACTGGGGGGCAGCACGATCTCGTGGGACCGCAGAACACGCTTGGAGCCCTGGAGGGGACGGCCTCACTCAGCGCCTCCCCACCCGCCTCTGCCGCACAGCCCCTGGCCACGCCCCTTCTCCCCCACCAGACAGGGCTGGGCTGGGAGCAGGAGCCACGCTCCAGGCCGTGCAGGAATATTGGTCTTCGACCCCCGGGGCCCCTGGGAACCTGCCTCAGGGCCGAGAAGTGGGGGACGGGCACCCACAGCTACTGAGAGGCCCCCCCCCACCCCGGAACCTGTTACTCAAACCACCCGGGTGAGCACCGGGCACCAGAGCAGGGAGAGAGCTGGGCCAGGCCCGGGGCTGGGGCTGGGGGTGTGGCCCACACTCTTGGAGGCCCGTCTGCTCTCTCGGGGGACAGGCCTGCACCCCAGGAGGACCCCAGCCTGCAGAGCATCAGGATTGCCTTCCAGCAGCCGCCCAGCCAAGGCTCCCTGCTCCCCGCACACCTGCCCCCGCTCCCCCCACAGCGTCCTGCGGGCGTCCAGCCGGGCCCAGCCGGAGGGAGCACTTGCCTGCATCTTCACAGCGATCACCACTGAGATGAGCTCCTTCTCCAGCTCCCTGAAGACCACCAGCTTCTTCAAGGTCAGGCTGCACAGCCTGCAAGATCACAGGTGCCTCAGCAGTGCCCCCGCCTGGGCAGCGCCCACACCTCCCACCGCCCTGAACCCAGAGAGGCCCCAGCCACAGCTGGACCACCACCCTCCACCCTTGGCCTCCAGCTCACAGTCACCACGGTAGGGGGGCCATCGAGTCTCTCGGAAGCCCAGCTCAGGCCAGGAGCCCCAGAGTCCCCAAAGTGGGGGGCACCCCAGGCAGTCAGCCAGGCGCCCCTCTTTGAAGGGTCCCAGAGGTGCCTGGGGGAGGGTCTGTGGGCAGGCAGGCGACCCGCATTCCACTGCCCGGCTGTGAGGCCCTGCTCACCTATCACGGCCCCGCCCACCCAGCCCTCCGCCCCCTGTTCTGGGCAAAGCGGGAAGGATGGGGTCCGCCCAGAGGGCCTGGGGGACACGCCTGCACGCGGCATCTCTGGGTCAGCCGGCCGGGTTTGTCTGTCTGGGTTTGTCTGCCTCGTGCAGGGTCTGCTCAGAGACCGGGTGCTGTCCCAGGAGCCCCACCTCCCAGGAAGCCCCCACACACTGGGTGCCCGCACCCACCAGGACAGAGGACTGGGGACTGTACAGTCTCGGCCACGGCCTGGCCAGGCTGCGGGCCTTTCCGCTCCCCGACACGGCGTTAGCCTGACCACGTCCCCACGTCTGCGTCCGTCAGGAAATCCAGACTTTCTGCCCCTCCCCCCCAAAGCTGTCACTCAGTCCCCAAGAGACATCTGAACCCCAGGAGCAGGACAGAGTGCTGACATGCCTGGCCACAGGTGCAGTGCCCGCTGGCACCAAAGTGGCCCGCGGCTCCCGTCAGGCTGCGAGGAGGAAGAACTGGGGTGCGGACTAAGGGGCCAGTGCTCACCTGGACAGGCCGCTGGGCCACCACCAGGGGGCGCGTTAACGCACTGGCACCAGCTGGACACGTCCCTGACCAACTGGAGGGCAAGGCGGCCGGAGCTCCCGGGACCCACGACCCACAGGCCGCAGTGAGGGAGGGTGGCGCGGTGGCGTGCCAGGGGAGCTCAGAGGGCACCGCCAGGCAGCCCTGAGGGCATCGCGGGCCTGAGCCACTGGAGGAAGGCGAGGACGGGGCCCGTCAGAGCCCGGGAAGACCGGCCAGGAGAGGAAACCAAACCGAACGCTGGTTCTCTGGGAGGATGTAAACCGACAAACCTCCGCAGACGGACAGACACACTGACCGGTGCTGGGCACAGGGAGTGGCTGTCCGCACCGCCTCAGACACGCGAGAGTGTGCACAGGTGGGACGCCGGTTCACGAGCTCGGACACGAGAATGAGCACAGGTGGGACGCCGGTTCACCAGCTCGGACATGCGAGAGTGAGCACAGGTGGGACGCCGGTGCACGAGTTCGGACACGCGAGAGTGAGCACAGGTGGGACGCCGGTGCACGAGCTCGGACACGCGAGAGTGAGCACAGGTGGGACGCCGGTGCACGAGCTCGGACACGCGAGAGTGAGCACAGGTGGGACGCCGGTGCACGAGCTCGGACACGCGAGAGTGAGCACAGGTGGGACGCCGGTGCACCAGCTCGGACACGCGAGAGTGAGCACAGGTGGGACGCCGGTGCACGAGCTCGGACACGCGAGAGTGAGCACAGGTGGGACGCCGGTGCACGAGCTCGGACACGCGAGAGTGAGCACAGGTGGGACGCCGGTGCACGAGCTCGGACACGCGAGAGTGAGCACAGGTGGGACGCCGGTGCACGAGCTCGGACACGCGAGAGTGAGCACAGGTGGGACGCCGGTGCACGAGCTCGGACACGCGAGAGTGAGCACAGGTGAGACGCCGGTGCACCAGCTCGGACACGCGAGAGTGAGCACAGGTGGGACGCCGGTGCACCAGCTCGGACACGCGAGAGTGAGCACAGGTGGGACGCCGGTGCACCAGCTCGGACACATGAGAGTGAGCACAGGTGGGACGCTGGTGCACGAGCTCGGACACGCGAGAGTGAGCACAGGTGGGACGCCGGTGCACCAGCTCGGACACGCGAGAGTGAGCACAGGTGGGACGCCGGTGCACGAGCTCGGACACGCGAGAGTGAGCACAGGTGGGACGCCGGTGCACGAGCTCGGACACGCGAGAGTGAGCACAGGTGGGACGCCGGTGCACGAGCTCGGACACGCGAGAGTGAGCACAGGTGGGACGCCGGTGCACGAGCTCGACACGCGAGAGTGAGCACAGGTGGGACGCCGGTGCACCAGCTCGGACATGCGAGAGTGAGCACAGGTGGGACGCCGGTGCACCAGCTCGGACACGCGAGAGTGAGCACAGGTGGGACGCCGGTGCACGAGCTCGGACACGCGAGAGTGAGCACAGGTGGGACGCCGGTGCACGAGCTCGGACACGCGAGAGTGAGCACAGGTGGGACGCCGGTGCACGAGCTCGGACATGCGAGAGTGAGCACAGGTGGGACGCCGGTGCACGAGCTCGGACATGCGAGAGTGAGCACAGGTGGGACGCCGGTGCACGAGCTCGGACACGGGAGAGTGAGCACAGGTGAGACGCCGGTGCACCAGCTCGGACATGCGAGAGTGAGCACAGGTGGGACGCCGGTGCACCAGCTTGGACACGCGAGAGTGAGCACAGGTGGGACGCCGGTGCACGAGCTCGGACACGCGAGAGTGAGCACAGGTGGGACGCCGGTGCACGAGCTCGGACATGCGAGAGTGAGCACAGGTGGGACGCCGGTGCACGAGCTCGGACATGCGAGAGTGAGCACAGGTGGGACGCCGGTGCACGAGCTCGGACATGCGAGAGTGAGCACAGGTGGGACGCCGGTGCACGAGCTCGGACATGCGAGAGTGAGCACAGGTGGGACGCCGGTGCACGAGCTCGGACACGTGAGAGTGAGCACAGGTGAGACGCCGGTGCACCAGCTCGGACATGCGAGAGTGAGCACAGGTGGGACGCCGGTGCACCAGCTCGGACATGCGAGAGTGAGCACAGGTGGGACGCCGGTGCACGAGCTCGGACACGCGAGAGTGAGCACAGGTGGGACGCCGGTGCACGAGCTCGGACACAGAGAGTGAGCACAGGTGGGACGCCGGTGCACGAGCTCGGACACGCGAGAGTGAGCACAGGTGGGACGCCGGTGCACCAGCTCGGACACATGAGAGTGTGCACAGGTGGGACGCCGGTTCACCAGCTCGGACACGCGAGAGTGAGCACAGGTGGGACGCCGGTGCACCAGCTCGGACACGCGAGAGTGAGCACAGGTGGGACGCCGGTGCACGAGCTCGGACACGCGAGAGTGAGCACAGGTGGGACGCCGGTTCACCAGCTCGGACACGCGAGAGTGAGCACAGGTGGGACGCCGGTGCACCAGCTCGGACACGCGAGAGTGAGCACAGGTGGGACGCCGGTGCACGAGCTCGGACACGCGAGAGTGAGCACAGGTGGGACGCCGGTTCACCAGCTCGGACACGCGAGAGTGAGCACAGGCGGGACGCCGGTTCACCAGCTCGGACACATGAGAGTGAGCACAGGTGGGACGCCGGTGCACCAGCTCGGACACACGCGAGTGAGCACAGGTGAGACGCCGGTGCACCAGCTCGGACACACGAGAGTGAGCACAGGTGGGACGCCGGTGCACGAGCTCGGACACGCAAGAGTGAGCACAGGTGGGACGCCGGTGCACCAGCTCGGACACGCGAGAGTGAGCACAGGTGGGACGCCGGTTCACCAGCTCGGACACGCGAGAGTGAGCACAGGTGGGACGCCGGTGCACCAGCTCGGACACGCGAGAGTGAGCACAGGTGGGACGCCGGTGCACCAGCTCGGACACGCGAGAGTGAGCACAGGTGGGACGCCGGTGCACCAGCTCGGACACGCGAGAGTGAGCACAGGTGGGACGCCGGTGCAACGAGCTCGGACACGCGAGAGTGAGCACAGGTGAGACGCCGGTGCACGAGCTCGGACACGCGAGAGTGAGCACAGGTGGGACGCCGGTGCACGAGCTCGGACACGCGAGAGTGAGCACAGGTGGGACGCCGGTTCACCAGCTCGGACACGCGAGAGTGAGCACAGGTGGGACGCCGGTGCACGAGCTCGGACACGCGAGAGTGAGCACAGGTGGGACGCCGGTGCACCAGCTCGGACAGGCGAGAGTGAGCACAGGTGGGACGCCGGTGCACCAGCTCGGACACGCGAGAGTGAGCACAGGTGGGACGCCGGTGCACGAGCTCGGACACGCGAGAGTGAGCACAGGTGGGACGCCGGTGCACGAGCTCGGACACGCGAGAGTGAGCACAGTGTGGGTTCACCAGCTCGGACACGCGAGAGTGAGCACAGTGTGGGTGGACGAGCTCGGAGAACTGGGCCACAGGCCCTATTCCCGAGGCACAGGCACTTGCTCCCCGGGACGAAGATGCCGTCTGCACAGCCTCACCTACTGGGAGGGGAGCAGACAGACAAACCCGGCCGGCTGACCCAGAGATGCTGCGTCCCATCCTCCAGGAGCCAGACCGAGAGCCGGCGTCCAGTGGAGGGAGCAGCTGCCCGCTCAGCCCAGCACAAAGCACCCAGCACGGCCCCCCGGGCCCCTCCAGAGCAGAGACAGGGCGGCTCCACATCAGAAATCAGTCATCACCAGTCGCCAGGCCGGGTCAGGAAGACCAGACCCCCTCGGCTGAGCCAGACACACCCCGACACAGTGCCAGCCACTCGACGGGGGGACCCTCGGAGCCTGCCGGGGCCCAGGCAGGGCCGATCGGCGGTCCCACAGGACAGTGTCCGGTGCGGGGCCCAGGCGGAGGGAGGGAGCGGCCCTTCTTGCTGGCGGATCTGAGCCCGGGCATCTCCCGGACAGCGCGCTCTGCACCCTCCATGCAACACAGAGGCAGCACACAGCTGGAAGCCAATTTCCAAAACATGTAAAAATACTGTGGCACGTCAGGGAAGTCCAATGTGTATTTTCTATTTCAGAGAGGAAGGGAGAGGAAGGGAGAGGGAGAGAGAAACATTCATGATGAGAGCATCACCGATTGGCTGCCTCCTGCACGCCCCCCACTGGGGATCGAGCCCACAACCCGGGCCTGTGCCCTGGCCGGGACTGAACGCTGACCTCCTGGCTCCCAGGCCGACGCCGAGCCCGAGCCACACCGGGCGGTCTGGAAGTTGATTTTTAAAATTCCACTTAAAGTGGCTCCACAGCAAAAGCAGAAAAACCTAAATCTAACAAGAACCTGCGCAGGCTCTGAGGAGGTGGCCCCAGCGAGCCTTCTCCTGCGTCTCCACTGGCGGCTTTAAAACTCCGGGAAAGGCAAAGGGGCGGGACGAGGGAAACACGGAGACCAAGAGGGAGGCAGGTGGGACTCCCGCTCCCCCTCCCCGCTCCCCACTCCCCGACTCCCCACCCCCTCCCCCCGCCCCATCCCCCACAGCCAGGGCCGCACGCCCAGGGCCACAGAAATGGAGCTGGATAAAGCAACGTCACCGAAACGGAGAGCCCAGCTCTGGGAACGGGGCTGAGGGGCAGGGAGTGTGCGGTCCGGGCCGGACGGCTTTACCCGGAACAGGGAGAGCGTCAGAGCGCAGCAAGGAAACCCAACGCAGACTCTGCCGGGGCGGGCGGGGCCGGTGAGGATGCTGAGGAAACGGGGGGACGGTCCAGTGTCAACCAGAGGAGATGGGGGGACAGTCCGGTGTCAGCCAGAGGAGATGGGGGACAGTCCGGTGTCAGCCAGAGGAAACGGGGGGACAGTCCGGTGTCAGCCACAGGAAATGGGGGGACAGTCCGGTGTCAGCCAGAGGAAACGGGGGGACAGTCCGGTGTCAGCCAGAGGAGATGGGGGACGGTCCGGTGTCAGCCAGAGGAGATGGGGGACAGTCCGGTGTCAGCCAGAGGAGATGGGGGACGGTCCGGTGTCAGCCAGGGGAGACGGGGGACGGTCCGGTGTCAGCCAGAGGAGACGGGGGACGGTCCGGTATCAGCCAGAGGAGATGGGGGACGGTCCGGTGTCAGCCAGAGGAGATGGGGGACGGTCCGGTGTCAGCCAGATGAGATGGGGGGACAGTCTGGTGTCAGCCAGAGGAGACGGGGGACAGTCCGGTGTCAGCAGAGGAGACGGGGGACAGTCCGGTGTCAGCCAGAGGAGATGGGGGACGGTCCGGTATCAGCAGAGGAAACGGGGGGACAGTCCGGTGTCAGCCAGGGGAGACGGGGGGACAGTCCGGTGTCAGCCAGAGGAGATGGGGGGACAGTCCGGTGTCAGCCAGAGGAGACGGGGGACGGTCCGGTGTCAGCCAGAGGAGATGGGGGACGGTCCGGTATCAGCAGAGGAAACGGGGGGACAGTCCGGTGTCAGTCAGGGGAGACGGGGGGACAGTCCGGTGTCAGCCAGAGGAGATGGGGGGACAGTCTGGTGTCAGCCAGAGGAGACGGGGGGGGGACAGTCCGGTGTCAGCCAGAGGAGATGGGGGGACAGTCCGGTGTCAGCCAGAGGAGACGGGGGACGGTCCGGTGTCAGCAGAGGAGACGGGGGACAGTCCGGTGTCAGCCAGAGGAGATGGGGGACGGTCCGGTATCAGCAGAGGAAACGGGGGGACAGTCCGGTGTCAGCCAGGGGAGACGGGGGGACAGTCCGGTGTCAGCCAGAGGAGATGGGGGGACAGTCCGGTGTCAGCCAGAGGAGATGGGGGGACAGTCCGGTGTCAGCCAGAGGAGACGGGGGACGGTCCGGTGTCAGCCAGAGGAGACGGGGGGACGGTCCGGTGTCAGCAGAGGAGACGGGGGGACGGTCCGGTGTCAGCAGAGGAGACGGGGGGACAGTCCGGTGTCAGCCAGAGGAGACGGGGGGACGGTCCGGTGTCAGCAGAGGAGACGGGGGGACGGTCCGGTGTCAGCAGAGGAGACGGGGGGACGGTCCGGTGTCAGCAGAGGAGACGGGGGGACAGTCCGGTGTCAGCCAGAGGAGACGGGGGGACGGTCCGGTGTCAGCAGAGGAGACGGGGGACAGTCCGGTGTCAGCCAGAGGAGATGGGGGACGGTCCGGTGTCAGCAGAGGAGACGGGGGGACGGTCCGGTGTCAGCAGAGGAGACGGGGGACAGTCCGGTGTCAGCCAGAGGAGATGGGGGACGGTCCGGTGTCAGCAGAGGAGACGGGGGGACAGTCCGGTGTCAGCCAGAGGAGATGGGGGACGGTCCGGTATCAGCAGAGGAAACGGGGGGACAGTCCGGTGTCAGCCAGGGGAGACGGGGGGACAGTCCGGTGTCAGCCAGAGGAGACGGGGGGACGGTCCGGTGTCAGCCAGAGGAGACGGGGGACAGTCCGGTGTCAGCCAGAGGAGATGGGGGGACAGTCCGGTGTCAGCCAGAGGAGACGGGGGACAGTCCGGTGTCAGCAGAGGAGACGGGGGACAGTCCGGTGTCAGCAGAGGAGACGGGGGACAGTCCGGTGTCAGCAGAGGAGACGGGGGACAGTCCGGTGTCAGCAGAGGAGACGGGGGGACAGTCCGGTGTCAGCCAGAGGAGACGGGGGACAGTCCGGTGTCAGCCAGAGGAGACGGGGGACAGTCCGGTGTCAGCAGAGGAGACGGGGGACAGTCCGGTGTCAGCAGAGGAGACGGGGGACAGTCCGGTGTCAGCAGAGGAGACGGGGGGACAGTCCGGTGTCAGCCAGAGGAGACGGGGGACAGTCCGGTGTCAGCAGAGGAGACGGGGGACAGTCCGGTGTCAGCAGAGGAGACGGGGGACAGTCCGGTGTCAGCAGAGGAGATGGGGGTCAGTCCGGTGTCAGCCAGAGGAGATGGGGGGGACGGTCCGGTGTCAGCCAGAGGAGACAGGGGACAGTCCGGTGTCAGCCAGAGGAGACGGGGGACAGTCCGGTGTCAGCAGAGGAGACGGGGGGACAGTCCGGTGTCAGCCAGAGGAGACGGGGGACAGTCCGGTGTCAGCAGAGGAGACGGGGGACAGTCCGGTGTCAGCAGAGGAGACGGGGGACAGTCCGGTGTCAGCAGAGGAGATGGGGGTCAGTCCGGTGTCAGCCAGAGGAGATGGGGGGACGGTCCGGTGTCAGCCAGAGGAGACAGGGGACAGTCCGGTGTCAGCCAGAGGAGATGGGGGACGGTCCGGTATCAGCAGAGGAAACGGGGGGACAGTCCGGTGTCAGCCAGGGGAGACGGGGGGACAGTCCGGTGTCAGCCAGAGGAGATGGGGGGACAGTCCGGTGTCAGCCAGAGGAGATGGGGGGACGGTCCGGTGTCAGCCAGAGGAGACGGGGGACGGTCCGGTGTCAGCCAGAGGAGACAGGGGACAGTCCGGTGTCAGCCAGAGGAGATGGGGGGACAGTCCTGTGTCAGCCAGAGGAGATGGGGGACGGTCCGGTGTCAGCCAGAGGAGACGGGGGACGGTCCGGTGTCAGCCAGAGGAGACAGGGGACGGTCCGGTGTCAGCCAGAGGAGACAGGGGACAGTCCGGTGTCAGCCAGAGGAGACGGGGGGACGGTCCGGTGTCAGCCAGGGGAGAGGGGGGGACAGTCCGGTGGCAGCCAGAGGAGACGGGGGGACGGTCCGGTGTCAGCCAGGGGAGACGGGGGACAGTCCGGTGTCAGCCAGAGGAGACGGGGGACAGTGGAAGAGCCGGCCGCCTGGCTCCGGCGGGACCATCGACCGGGAACAGAGAGGTGGCCCGTTTGTTCTGGTTCGGCTCGATCCCCCCGGGGGGGGGGGGGGGGGGGGCGGCGGGGGGGGGGGCCTGCGGAGGCAGCCACGGCGACGCTCCGCTCTCATCGGAGTTTCCTTTGAGGAACCCGCGCTGCAGGGTGCTTCCCGCTGGTTTTCAGGGCGGGTGCGAGAGGGAGAGACAGCGAAACGGGACGTGAGGGAAACACACTGATGGGCTGCCCGGGCCAGAGTGAAGCCTGCAACCGAGGTCCGTGCCCGTGACCCGAATCGAACCCGGGACCCTTCAGTCCACAGGCCCAGGCTCTGTCCCTGGAGCCACACCGGCCAGGGCTCCCATCGCTGTTTCTCTCCCCGCTCCTCTCTCTAAAAACCAACGAAAACTGGCTTAAAATCAAACAAACACGTCACGACTGCCTGCACGCCGGCGGGCGCTCTGCCAGGTGTGAGTGTGTGCCCACACGCTGTGGCCTGAAACGCACACGCCGTGGCCCGGAGGAAGCTGGGCCGGAAGAGCACTCGGTCGGAGACGGCGACGGGCAGACCGGACACTCCGGCCGCACCAGCAGGGGCCCCGCAGCGCCCCACACAGAACCCGGCCCACACCGCGGAGGTGGGAGGTGGGAGGCGGGGGGCGGGTGCTCGAGTGCCGGTCGAGTCCTTTTCCGGAAGTCAGAGAGCCCGCGACCTGCGTGCAGCCCAGAGTGGACAGACAAACCCAGTCGGCTGACCCAGAGACCCGCGCCCCATCCTCCGGGGGCCAGCCCGCGCCAACGCGGCTGCCCGGGCCCTCGGCTGAGTGACAGCCGACAGCGTCGGCCTGCCGACTGAGGGTCCCGGGTTCGATTCCAGTCGAGGGCACAGGCCTGAGCTGTGGGCTCCATCCCCAGTGGGGGCGTGCAGGAGGCAGCCGATCATGCTTCTCTCAGCATTGATGTTTCTGTCCCTCTCCCCCTCCCCCTTCCTCTCTGGAATCAATACACTGAAAATAGACCTTATTCACATATTCCAAAAAATAACTTCTAAGAGGGGTTCTCCCCAAACAGGCTCCACCCCTCAGAGCAAGCGCGGCGGTCCCACCTACCTGCGCCCGGGACAGTGTGCCTTCACTCCCTCCCTCCCTCATTCATTCCTTCATTCACCCCTCATTCACTCATTCACTCCCTTCCTCATTCATCCCTTCATTCACCCCCTCATTCATCCTTTCATTCACCCCTTTATTCATTCCTTCACTCCCTCCCTCATTCCTCACTCACTCCCTCATTCACTCATTCGCTCAGTCACTTATTCATTCACTCACGCATTCCCTCCCTCACTCCTTCCTTCCTTCCCTCATTCATTCATTTGCTCATTCACTCAGGCTCACTCGTTCACTCATTTATCCACTTGCTCGCTCACAAGCTGGGCCGACTTTGGGCAGACAGTGCCACGAACGCCTCCGAGGACTGAAACGGGGACGTCCCCACGAGCAGTCAGACAGCGCAGGGCGCAGACGCGTGGCCGCAGGGCCGTGCAGGCCCAGGCTCTGTCCCGAGCACAAAGGCCCTCAGAGAAGCACAGAGACCGCACTCGGAAGGCGACAGAGGGGCTGCCCCAGCTCCCACCAGCCCCCCACCAACCCCCCCAGCCTCGGCCGGCCCTCTTGCCGTCCGCCACACAGGCCCACACGGACACAGCGCCCGGGGCTGGCTGGGGTCCTGGCATCCAGAACCATCCCTGTCCCCTTCTCTTAAACTGTGTCACTGTTGTGGCAAATACACGTGGCACGTGAACCAGCTGGCGTGTACGGGGCAAGTCATTGGCAGCCGGCCTCCGCGTGTGGGCCGCCTTCACCTCCACTCCGGAACACTCCTCACCGCCAGCGCCCCCCGGCCTCGGCCTCTGCCCTCGCGGTGCTGCCCTGGCAGACACCCACAGCACCGCCCTCATCCCGGACCCCAGTCCTGGGCTCTGCTCCAGCTGCGCCCCGCCCACCAAGCGGCTCCAAATCCACCGTGCTGGGGGTCCCCTCCCCCCAGATCCACCGTGCTGGGGGTCCCCTCCCCCCAGATCCACCGTGCTGGGGGTCCCCTCCCCCCAGATCCACCGGGCTGGGGGTCCCCTCCCCCCAGATCCACCGTGCTGGGGGTCCCCTCCCCCCAGATCCACCGTGCTGGGGGTCCCCCTCCCCCCAGATCCACCGTGCTGGGGGTCCCCTCCCCCCAGATCCACCGTGCTGGGGGTCCCCTCCCCCCAGATCCACCGTGCTGGGGGTCCCCTCCCCCCAGATCCACCGAGCTGGGGGTCCCCCTCCCCCCAGATCCACCGTGCTGGGGGTCCCCTCCCCCGTGTACGGAGCTGCCCATGCCGCAGAGCCCTGTGCTCGGCCCTGGCCCCCCACGGCGCGGGCGAGGGGGCATCTTCAAGCCGTGCGCGGGCCGCTGGGCATGGACTGTGACCGGCCGAGACCAGGTTTTGCTCTCAGTGGCTGGGGGGCCCCGTGGTGACCCTCCGTAGCCCACCGGGAGGTCCCGGCATCGCCAGCTGAGGCGCTGGGCCCGGAGCAGATGGGGACGGGTCTGGAAAACGCAGCCGCTGTGAGAACGCCGACACAGGGCACGGGACACAGCACACGGGACACGGGACACGGGACACGCCGGGCCTCTGTGGCCCCGAACGTGCTGACTGTGACCGTAGGAGGCGGCACTGAGGGGCCTTTGTCTCGCTGACGGGCCGTGCCACCGCGTGTCCGTCTCAGTGGGCGCTGGGCTCTGCCGTGGCAGCTGGCCAGGGGCCCCACCCCCCGCCCGCCTCAGGGAAGAGGCCTGGGGGGCAGAGGGGCACCCCGGCCCCGCTCCGGCTCTGGGTGGGCTCCGCGCCTCCTCCGGCAGCGCCCGCGTCGGCCTCGGAGGGAGTCCGGTCCGTCCGCCGGCCGCGCTGGCCCCGCTCCGGGCTGGGCAGCTGCCAGCCCCGCTCCCGCGGGTCTCCGGTGTCGGCCTTATCTGGTCACCGCTCCCTCGGACCGGGCGGCAGGTCGGAGGTGCCTGCCCCGTGCCCACAGCCAGCAAGCGCCCAGCGGGCAGGGAGTCGGGGCGTCTGGGAAGGCCCGGACTGTTGGGAGGGGTGGCAGGGAGGAGCGGGGGGGGCTCCATGCCCACCGCCTGCCCACAGAGGCCAACGCCACGGGCAACGGCACAGGGAGGTGGAGCCAGGCGGGGAGGGGGGGGCAGCACAGCCAGCAGACAGAGCCTCGGGCCCTGCAGAGCGCTGCGTGTCTGTGGGGTCGGCCCCCACAGCACCAGTGAGACCCGGGGCCCTGACAGCCGGTCCTCGGCCAGAGCAGCCTCTGGAAGCCGGGCCGCCCAGCTGTTCGGCCTCCGCAGCCTCTGACGCGTGCGCCACGGGGCCCAGGGCCGAGGGCCCTCCTCTCAGCCGCTCCCCGGCCATGGGCACCCCCGCAGGTCCACACCGAGGCGGGGTCAGCGCCACTCCCGCCCCCATGGGCACAGGGTCACCTCCGGGCCGGCTCTCTCCCCCTGGAGCCAGGCCCGTGGGGGCCGCCCACAGGACTGTGGCGGGGGGGGGGGGGGGGGGGACGGGGACGCTGCAGGTGTGACCCAGCTGTGCCCCTGGGGCCATCCGGCCCTCGCCAGCCAGGAGAGAGCGGGGAGAGCTCAGGCCGGGGACAGGGGCTGCGGTCACTGGTCCGGCACCGACGGCCCGAGGAGCCAGCCCCCCCGACTCCCCTAGAGCTCCCGGGCCAGCTCCCTGACCAGCGCCAGGCCAGTCCTCAGGCAGGTGCTGCGGGAGCAAGGCCTGGTTCGGCCTCTCCAGCAAGGAGGGCGACAGCTGCGGGGGCAAGTCACCGTTAACCCGCAGCCCAGGCCCCTTCCCAGACTGTTCCTAGACCCCGGGGGGTGGGGAGAAAGGAGGGAAAGGGGGAGGGAGGGGAGGGAGAGGAAAGAAGGGAGGGGAGGAGGAGGGGGGAGGGGGAGGAAGGGGAGGGAGGTAGGGGAGGGAGGGGGAAGGAGAGGGGGAAGGAGGAGAAGGAGAGGAAAGAAGGAAGGGGAGGAGGAAGGAGGGAGAGGGAAGGAGAGGGAAGGAGAGGGATGGAGAGGGATGGAGAGGGAAGGAGAGGGAGGGAGGTGAGGGGGGAAAAGGGGAAGGGAGGGAGATAGAGAGAGGGAGGGGAGGGGAGGGAGGGAGAGGGAGGGGAGGGAAGAAGGGGAAGGGAGAAAAGAGGAGAGAGGGAGGGAGGAGGGGAGAGGAGGAGGGAGGGAGGGGGGAGGAAGGGGGGGAGAGAGAGCCATCCATGTGAGAGGGGCTTCGATGGGCTGCCTCCCACAGGCGCCGATCACACCTGCAACCCAGGTACATGCCCTCGACCAGGAATCCAACCCACAGCCGGTGGTGGCGGAGAACAGGGCCAGGGTGCCAGGGAGCAAGTCCTGATGCCAAGCAGGTGCCAGGCCGGGCGTGGGCACTGGCATGAGAGGCCAGAGGGGGTCTGGACAGCCGGGGCTGGGAGGGGGCCACCAGAGCCCCCCAAACCACAAGTGCACCTCCTGGCCGCCTCCCGCCTCTGCGCCCCCTCCTGTGCGGGCCCAGAACCAGCTGGGCGAGGCCGGCCAGCTCGGCCTGCGGGGAGAAACAGCCCTCTGCGCCCCCGAGGCCCCGGCGCCTGCACAGCAGCTGGAGCCCCTGCAGCTGAGGAGCTGCCACGCAGGCGGCTGTGGCCGGTGGCCGAGCCCCCGGGTCAGGGCCGCGCCGAGTGGGCAGGAGCTGGGAGTGGGGGGCGAACAGCGGCAGGGACGGGGCGAGACAAGGCCATGGGCTCCTCTTAGGGCCCGGCCGTGGTCTGTCCAGCCTCTCCCCGGGGCGGCGGAGGGGGGGTGGTGGTGGGACATCCCCACGCACCGCCGCCCTCTGCCCGCCCGCCCGCCCGCCGGCTTCTCCACGGAGAGCCCGCACAGGACTCGGACCGGTCCAGGGGACGGGAGCCGGTGAGGCCGTGTCGGGGGGCGGCGAGGTGGCAGCGGCCCCGCCCGAGGCTCTGCGGTGGTGACACAGGATGGAGTGTCCGCCAGCCGGCAAAGTGCTGAGTGTGCCCCAGGCAGGGCCCGGGGGGCGGGGGGGGGGGGCTTGCAGGCAGCTGGTGACCGCCCGCCAGGACTGCTCTCCACAGGCGGCCAGGAGAGGGAGCGGGGGCACCTCTCCCCGGGGGCCAGGACAGGCAGGAGGGCCCGCCGCTGCCCAGACCACGGAGCTCGACCTTCACAGCGCCCGGAGCTGCCGCAGGGCTGACCCAGCAGAACCTGCTCCGACCCGGTTCCAACCGCACCCGACCCTCGAGGACGTGCTGCTCGGGACCAAGCAGGTCCCTCCCCCCCCCCCCCCCCCCCCCCCCCCCCCCCCCCCCCCCCCCCCCGTGAGCGACAGGGAGGGCGAGGGGCAGACACGGGAGACACCCAGCCCTGCGCCTGCGCCCACGCCTGCCGGAGCCCCGAGGCCAAAGCCTCTCAGCCTTCGGGACCTGCGGCCGCGCCTCCTCCTGGTCACAGCCGACACCCACGGGGCGTGCCTGCCACCCCACAGAGCAGGGGAGACACCGGTGTCCCTACCCCAAAGAGCAGGGGAGACACTGAGTGTCCCCCCCACACAGAGCAGGGGAGACACTGGTGCCCCCATCCTGCAGAGCCAGGGAGACACCGAGTGTCCTCACCCCGCAGAGCAGGGGAGACACTGGTGCCCCCATCCTGCAGAGCCAGGGAGACACCGAGTGTCCCCCCCACACAGAGCAGGGGATACACTGAGTGTCCCCCCCACACAGAGCAGGGGAGACACTGAGTGTCCCCCCCACACAGAGCAGGGGATACACTGAGTGTCCCCCCCACACAGAGCAGGGGATACACTGAGTGTCCCCCCCACACAGAGCAGGGGATACACTGAGTGTCCCCCCCACACAGAGCAGGGGATACACTGAGTGTCCCCCCCACACAGAGCAGGGGAGACACTGAGTGTCCCCCACACACAGAGCAGGGGAGACACTGGTGCCCCCATCCTGCAGAGCAGGGGAGACACTGAGTGCCGCCACCCCACAGAGCAGGGGAGACACTGAGTGTCCCCACCCGCAGAGCAGGGGAGACAGAGGACCTGCGGCTGCAGCCTGAGCTCCCCGGGCAAGAACCTCCGGGCAGCGGGCACACGTGGGCACCATGGTGCCTCCCCGGGGGGCGAGGGCCCGTGTCCGCTGCAGAGGCCTGGACACCCGCAGTGCAGCTCCCGGGAACCCAGCGCGACTGGACAGAGTGCTCTGAGTTACGCCCCACGGGGACCCCAGGCCCGACGGGACCCCACACCCCTCCAGGCAGGAGGACCCGGCTCCAAACCCTGCACCCGCCCCTCCCGCAGGGCCCGTCAGCACCCACTGAGCACACGCTCCCTCCCGCATGGGGCCCGTGGACAGGACAGATGAGGAAGCCAGCCCGGGGGTTGGGGGGGACAGAGGCGCTGCCAAGGCCGCACCCAGCTCAAACCCTGCACCCCCCATCCACCCACTCCTGCGCACAGCCAACCAAACTCAGCTCCAGCACCGTTCTCCCAACACACACCCCAGAATAGATCAGCGACTTCCCCAAACCCAAGCGAACCCACATCCTGAGCTCGGCATCTTTGCTCAAACACAGGCACATGGGCCTCCAGCTCCGCCCCCCGCCTTCCCTCACCCTCCACCCCCGCCCCTCCGCGGAGCTGCCACCCGCAGCACCCCGCCCGGGGCACCTCGCCCGGGACAGGGACAGGGACAGGGACAGGGACAGGGATGGTGCGGAGGGCTGGGCACCGGCCGCTGCCTCGGGGACCACAAAGCCTGCCCGTGGGGCGGGGTGCTGGGAGTGGGAGATGGAGGCCGGGCGGACACGGCCGAGGACGGACAGGCCGAGAACTTCCCAGAATAACGGAGGGCAGAGAAGCCACCAATTCAACCACGGAAAAGTAGCCAGAAAGTAAGAAACTCTGAAACATCCCGTCAGGTTAGACAGAGAGAGGACAACGGGAAAATGTACAAATAAAGCGAACGGAATGATTCTAACATGAAAGCACGCGAGTGACGCTGAAGCTTCCCGTGGGGGGACCTCTCCCCCCCCCCCCCCCGGACGTGGCGGAGCGCGGCCGGCCGGCTCAGCGGTTGAGCGTCGACCTGTGAAGCGGGAGGTCACGTTCGATTCCCCGTCAGGTCACAGGCCGGGTCGTGGGCTGACCCCCCAGTGTGGGGCGTGCGGGAGGCAGCTGGTCCATAATTCCTTCTCACCACTGATGTTTCTCTCTCTGAAATCGATAAAAGTATGTATTTTTAAAAAGTGTTTGGCCGAGACCGGTTTGGCTCAGTGGATAGAGCGTCGGACTTTGGACTGAAGGGTCCCGGGTTCGATTCCGGCAAGGGCATGTACCTTGGCTGCGGGCACATCCCCAGTAGGGGGCGTGCAAGAAGCAGCTGATCGATGTCTCTCTCTCATCGATGTTTCTGACTTTCTATCTCTCTCCCTTCCGCTCTGTAAAAAATCAATAAAAAGATTTTTTTTTTTTTTAAAGCCGAACCGGTTTGGCTCAGTGGATAGAGCGTTGGCTGTGGACTGAAAGGTCCCAGGTTCGATTCCGGTCAAGGGCATGTACCTTGGCTGCGGGCACATCCCCAGTTGGAGGTGTGCAAGAGGCAGTTGATCGATGTTTCTCTCCCATCGATGTCTCTGACTTTCTATCCCTCTCCTTTCTTCTCTGTGAAAAATCAATAAAATATATTTTAAAAAAAGAAAAAAAGAAAAAAAAGAAAAAGTGTTTGGTTGCATTCAACACCCACTCACAACAAGCACAGCGGAAGACCATGAGGAGCACCCCACGGCCACGGAGAGCTGGGATCGAGGACAGGGACCGGACCGGGAGCAGCCCCACGGCCACGGAGAACTGGGATCGAGGACAGGGACCGGACCCAGAGCAGCCTCACGGCCACGGAGAGCTGGGATCGAGGACAGGGACCCGGGAGCACCCCACAGCCACGGAGAGCTGGGATCGAGGACAGGGACTGGGGAGCAGCCACCATGGAGCCACGGAGAGCTGGGATCGAGGACAGGGACTGGGGAGCAGCCACCATGGAGCCACGGAGAGCTGGGATCGAGGACAGGGACCGGGGAGCAGCCCCACGGCCACGGAGAGCTGGGATCGAGGACAGGGACCGGGGAGCAGCCCCACGGCCACGGAGAGCTGGGATCGAGGACAGGGACCGGGGAGCAGCCACCACGGCCACGGAGAGCTGGGATCGAGGACAGGGACCGGGGAGCAGCCTCCACGGCCACGGAGAGCTGGGATCGAGGACAGGGACCGGGGAGCAGCCCCACGGCCACGGAGAGCTGGGATCGAGGACAGGGACCCGGGAGCAGCCCCACGGCCACGGAGAGCTGGGATCGAGGACAGGGACCGGGGAGCAGCCCCACGGCCACGGAGAGCTGGGATCGAGGACAGGGACTGGGGAGCAGCCACCATGGAGCCACGGAGAACTGGGATCGAGGACAGGGACTGGGGAGCAGCCACCATGGAGCCACGGAGAGCTGGGATCGAGGACAGGGACCGGACCGGGAGCAGCCCCACGGCCACGTGGAGCTGGGATGAAGGACGAAGACCCGGGGGCAGCCGCTGGCCTGGGCAATGGTGCACACTCTGGAAACCGCCACTCCTCACAGAGCGACACCCACCGGCCTGCCCGGGCCCCCGTGAGGGAGAGAAGAGAAATGACGCGTTCCCGCCGCCCGTACCCCAGGGTCACAGCAGCTTTGAACACAAACGCCCGCCCCGGCCGCAGGAGCAAACGGAGCAAGGCGGCTCCGCCAACGGACGCAGTGGCCACCATGGCTGTAGGACGAGGCCAGCCGGGAGCCGTCTGCAGCCCAGCTCGGGACCGGGGGGGGGGGCGGGGGGGGGAGACACACGCCTGCCGGCGTGGAGCCGGGACGCAGACCCCTGGCTGCTGGGGGCCGCGGGGCCACCGGCCGTCACACGCGTCCAGCTGAGCCCCTCCAGGTGCAAACCACACCTCCGTCTCCGTGACCCCCCCCCCCGGCGACGGCCACGACAGGCAAGGAGGCACCGGGCTGCGTGGGGCGCCGGCATCCGTGCCGGCGTGGTGGTTACGAGCGTCGTCCACGCACCACGTGGTGCAGTTTGCCTGCGGGGCTGGGGACACGCCCACATGACGGGTTCGATCCCCGGCAGGGCACAGGCGGGAGGCAACTGACAGGTATTTCTCTCTCGAGTCAGTGTTTTTTCCTCTTTCTCCCTTTCTCTCTCTCAAAAAACTAGTAAAGTCATATATGTTTTTTATTTTCTTAAATATTGATTTTTATTGATTTTTATTTTATTTTATTTTTACAGAGAGGAAGGGAGAGGGATAGAGAGTTAGAAACATCAATGAGAGAGAAACATCGATCAGCTGCCTCCTACTGGGGATGTGCCCACAGCCAAGGTACATGCCCTTGACCGGAATCAAACCTGGAACCTTCCAGTCCGCAGGCCGACGCTCTATCCACTGAGCCAAACCGGTTTTGGCTCATATATGTTTTTTAAAGGTAGCTCTGGCCCCAGCTGGTGTGGGTCACTGGACAGAGCATCAGCCAGCGGAATGAAGGGTCCCGTGTTCAACCAGTCAAGGACACGCGCCTGGGTTGTGGGCTCGACCCCCACTCAAGGGCATGCAGGCCACTGGTCAGTGAGTCTCATCGCTGACGCTCATATCCCCCCTTCCTCTGAAACCAATAAAAATACATTTGTTAAGCCGAACCCGGTTTGGCTCAGTGGACAGAGCGTCGGCCTGCGGACTGAAGGGTCCCAGGTTCAATTCCGATCAGGGGCATGTACCTTGGCTGCCAGCACATCCTCAGTGGGGGGCGTGCAGGAGGCAGCTGATCCATGTTTCTCTCTCATCGATGTTTCTGACTTTCTATCCCTCTCTCTTCCTCTCCGTAAAAACGCAACAAAAAACATTAAAATATACGTATATGCGTTTGTTAAAAATGTGGGGAACGGCAGCACGTGCACAGATGTCCAAGCCCAGCTGACAATTAACGCGTGAACCTCAGCGGGGTGTCAAGGGCCCATCCGAAGCGACAGACTCCGCGGGTCCGGGGACGGGAGGTGGGGAGAGCAGGCTTCGCCTGGGGCTCAGGGTGAGCAGGAGGAGCGCCGCCGAGAGGAAATCCACGGACCCGCCACCACGACCACGGCCACCGCCTGAGAGGGAAGAGCAGGAAAGAGCCGAGGCCGACACTGCAGCTGCAGCAGCGGCGGCTGCGCACGGAAGGACACCTGGTCGGAAGAGGGGGTCCCCACAAATCCAGGCAACCTCCTCGCTGGCCCCAAGGAAGCTGCTGAGGCTGGGCGGAGGAGGAGGAAGAAACAGCAGGAGAAAGGGAGAGGGGCTTTCCTGACGAGGACGGACAAGTGGCCTGTCCGCAGTCGGAGAGCAAACGAAGGCTGTGAGCACTCCATCCCGACCAGGCTGGCCAAAGCGGGGCGGGCAGAGTTGGCACAGAGGCCCGAGGGGCCGGCGCGGGCACAGCGCCTTGGGAAGCTGCCTGGGAGTGACGCCGGGCACACACCCCCCCTAAACCCCACGGCCAGCACGTGCTCACCGCAGGCCTGCACCCATGGGCGATGCACAGGGACCGGGACGGGGCAGGACGGAAGGCCGACCGAGGCACGGTCCTAACTGGCCCAAGCCGGAAACAAGCCCAAGGTCCCGACAGGAGAGAAGCACCTGCTGTGCGGCGGGGTCCGCCCTGCAGAGGGACAGACGTCACACGGACGCCACTCAGACACGGGGAGATGGGGCAAAACCGAGAACAGGAAACAGGACCCCTTCCGTACGGCCACAGAGCACGATGAGCTGGCCCGGCGGGGGCCACGCTCGGACAGGGAGGGACTGCAACAGAGTGGCCTTGCTGCCGTCGGCCACCAACTCTGCCCTCCCTGACGGCAGCTCCCACACCCGTGCCATCCAGCCCAGACCCCGCATCCCCCACACAAGCCAAGTGGGTTTCCGACCGCAGCTCCGTGGGGGACAGCCCCCCACCCAGCGCCCCCCAGGCCCAGTTAAAACTGTGGTCTTTCATGGAGCTGGGGAAGCTGCGGAGAGACACGGCACAGAGTCTGGGGACAGGTGGCCGGGAGGAGGCGAGCATGGGCGTGAGGGAAGCGTCACGGCCCAGGGGTGCTGGTGACGACGCAGAGGGCCCGGCCCGGAGAAGCCGGGGTCGGGAGGATCCCTGGCTGTGGGCCGCTTCCAAACAGAGAAAGGAGAGCCCAAGCCTGAGCTTGGCTTCGAGGCCCAGCCTGTCCACAAACACGGCCGGGCCCCCGCACCTCAGGGGGTGTGTGTGGGGGGGGGGTCCTCTGCACCCCGACGCCTCACTCCGCAAGACCTGTTGAGGAGCTGGCAGAGAGCCTGGGCCCAGCCACATCCTGGGCTGGGATGGCACGCCCCAGGTCCCGCCAGGAGGTGCCCCCCAAGTGCTCCTCCCGCAGCCCCTGCAGCCCGCGTCTATTCCGGGGCCACTTCTCTCCCCGCCAGCCTGGAGCTCTGGCAGCGGGGACCTCCATGGGGGAAACAGCAGAGCCTGAAGCTGAACCGGGGAACCGGGAGTGGAGTAGAGTGGGACAAGCCTGGCCCAGCTGTGACCGCTGGCGAGGGGCTTCCCCAAGTGGGACGCACGTGTCTTTGGCACAAATACCAGCAGGATGCACCAAGCAGGGGACATGTCCAAGCAGAGGCTCCAGGTTACCAGGCACAAGGCAAACGGGGAGGAGGGGGAGCCCTGGCACCACCAGCGCCAAGGGGTCCCCAACCCCGGGACAGCGGGTCGAGGATGTGCTGGGGAAGGCACACAATCGAGGTCCCAGGCTGGGTGTCCTCTGGACAGGGTGCCCTGAGGGTCACTGCCAGGCCACTCAGACGTCCGTGTGTGGCTGGATGTAAGGGGACCGCGTGGAACCCCGCGGAGAGAAGGCAACCTGGGTGACTCCTCCAGCACCCCATCACTCGCAACCCATCACGGGGCTGCTGCCAGGACCCGGCTGGGCACCCCGGACAGCCCTGGAGACGCGGACCTGGGCACCCTCCGCGCTCCGGGGCACCTCGCAGGGAACGCGTGTGTCCACAAAGGGGCGCAGACGCCACAGCCCGCGCGCCAGGTCCCCGGAGGAATCCCGGGTGGCCGGTCCCGGGTGGAGTTTCCAGACGGAGATTCCCGGAGGGGAGGCCCCGGGTGGGAGCCCCGGCGCGAGGTCCTGGGAGGCCGGTCCCGGGTGGGGCCCCCGGTGGCCGGCAGGTGCGCGCGGGAACAAAGCGCCCGGAAGGACGGCGGGGTAC
Organism: Antrozous pallidus; assembly: GCA_027563665.1. NCBI lineage: Eukaryota > Metazoa > Chordata > Mammalia > Chiroptera > Vespertilionidae > Antrozous > Antrozous pallidus. Next base: position 113,146,051 of record CM050515.1, on the reverse strand, counting down.
CTGGGCACGCAGCTGGGGCTGGAGCCGTCCACCTCCCAGGTGGCGAACAGGTTCATGGGCACCGGCGTGTTGAGCGCGGCGGGCGCGCCGGCCAGGCCCAGGCGGCCCCGCTCGGCCATGGCGCCGGCCCCCCGCTCCTCGGCGGTCTGGGGCTGCGGCCGGGCCGCGGACGCGCGGCGGCGGACGGCGGGCGGCGGGCGGCTGGCGGGCCGGGCGCGCGGAGGGCGGTGGCGCGGTCACATGGCGGCTGGGCGGCTTAAACGGGGCCGGGCGGGCTGCGGACGGGCCCGCGGGCGGCGACGAAGTGCAGCCGCCCCGCCCCGCTTCGCACGCCCCCGCTGGCGGGGCCGCGCCGCGCGCCCCCGGGCTACGACCGCGCGCGCGCGCCGCTGGCCGCCCGGATTGGCGGGGCGGGCGCGCGCTCACCCCTCAGGCCCAATCACGGCCCGCGCGCGCCCTCCGGAAGTGAGGTGAGCGCACGCCCTGCCCGCTGGAGCCGCGCGAGGACCCCGCCCGCCCCCGCGCCTGCGCACAGGCCCCGCCCCACGCCCCGCCCCGCCCAGTCCAGCCCCGCCCCCCGGGAGCGGCAGAGGGGCCGAGGGGAAGTTGAGTCCGCCCTCGGGGGCACCCACCGAGCTCGCTGCCCCGACCTAGGGCCCCGCAGCCCCCCACAGCCCCCGGAGCAGTCCTTGTCCCCCGGCACCAACCCCAGGTGGGGGCCCCGGCGCGTCCCCGGAGTCCTCCCGTGCCCTCCTGTCCCGTCTCTCTTCCGCGAACCCCCGACTACTGGGCCCCGCGCCCCTCCGCTCCCTCACGAGGCCTGGACGGCCTGGGCACGCGGGGCAGCAGGAGGCCACCGGAGGGGTCTCCACTTGCCAGAGCCTGGGGCACCCCTACTATGCTCGGGGTGTGGGCTTGAGCCTCCGTGAACCCCCTCGGGGGTGTCCTCTTGCCCCCCAAGCCTACTATTCTCCAGGAACATCCTTTCTGTGTCTTGTTGTTGTTTTCTAAAAATATATTTTATTGGTTTTCTAGAGAGAGGAAGGGAGAGGGAGTCAGAAACATCCATGAGAGAGAAACATCCATCAGCTGCCTCCTGCACACCCCCCACTGGGGATGTGCCCGCAACCAAGGTCTATGCCCTTGACCGGAATCAAACCCCGGGCCCTTTCAGTCCGCAGGCCGACGCTCTATCCACTGAGCCACACCAGTTTCGGCCCTTTCTGTGTCTTTGACCAGAGACGGGGGCGGAAATGTCTGGGTGCAGAGACAGCTCCTGGCCCCGGCTCCGAGGGAACTTGGGGACAGGGCGAGCAGGAGGCGATGGGCAGCTACCCGCGGGCCCACGGGAGAGGACAGGGAAGTTTGGGGGCCGAGGTGTCGGCGCCCCCAGCCTCAGGGGGTCTGGTCAGTCTGAGGCTGGGGTGTAGGGAGAGCTTCTTGGCACCTCTGCTTCTTTGGATTCCCCGGGTCACAGTTGCTCTTCTGCGGGTGCCCGGGTGTGTGTCCTGTGGCCTCAAGTAGTTTCACTGAAATGAACCAAATTTGAGCGCCCTCACTGCCCGTCCCCCTCCCCCCTCCCCCCCCGCCGGCTCGTCTCCCACAGGGCCCCCTCCTTCTCCTGCCAGACCTCCCAGCCTCCAGCCTCCTGTTCCCGCAGGTCCCCCAACCCCGGCCTCCTTCTGCAGGGCTCCCCACCCTCCGGCCTCCTCCTGCAGCCCCACCCACCCTCTGGGCCCCCCACCCTCCAACCTTCTCCTCCTGCAGCCCCCACCCACCCTCTGGGCCCCCCACCCTCCAACCTCCTTCTCCTGCAGGCCTCCCGCCCTCCAGGCCCCCTCCTCCTGCAGGTCCCCCACCCTCTGGGCCCCCCACCCTCCGGGCCCCCTCCTCCTGCAGCCCCCACCCACCCTCTGGGCCCCCCACCCTCCGGGCCCCCTCCTCCTGCAGGCCCCCCTCCGGGCCCCCAGCCCCCGGCCTCCAGCTGGAACTCGGTATCTGGAGCGGAAAACAGCTGCGGCCGCCACACGCCAAGGCGCCTCTGGAGAGAACAAGAGGAGCTATGTCTCCCCGTGGGCCTGCCCCTCTGGGGGCGCAGCTGACAGCACGGGGTCCACTCCGCTCTGCCAGCTGACCCGGTGTTGTCTTACACAGCTGCTCCCTCCCCGGCACCTGTGGGTCCCGTACCTATGAGGTGGGGGTGTTGGGGGAGAGGTTGCTCTCCCCCCCCCCCCCCCCCCGGGCCAGGACGGCTGCCGTGGGTGACAGCGGGGGACAGACACCCATTGACAGCGCAGCCAGATGGCTGGCCGCCTGACGCCGTGTCTGTGTGCACCAGCTTTGCACCGCGCCCGGAGGACAACGGGGGGGTCAAGTGAGGAAACGGGGGTGACTAAGCCGTGCCCGTGGGGCCTGACACCGGCTGCGGGCAGGCTGATCCTCCACACCAGGCAGCCCCGGGGGCCTGTCCCGCCACAGCCGCCAGGTCCCATCCCTGTTGGAGGGCTGGGGAACAGAGGCACAGAGAGGAGCCAGGGAAGAGGCCAGGCCGGCACAGTCTGCCCAGCCTCCCAGCCCCCCACCCCCACCCCTGGCCCTCTCCCACGAAGGTCACCACTGCTGCGGAAATGCTTAAACGCCTGCCTGGCTGCTGTGGTGGAGCTTGAACCCAGGACTCAGGAGCTCGAGGTTCAATTCCCAGCCTGGCCCGGGGTTGTAGGGGTCTTGCGGGAAGCAGCCGATCCATGATTCTCTCTCTCTCTCTCTCTCTCTCTCTCTCTCTCTCTCTCTCTCCCCCCCCCTTCCTTCCTCACTCTGAAATCAACAAAAACACATTTCCAACATAATTAAATCGAAAACCCTAGTTAGTTTGGCTTCACGGAAGGAAGGACAGCCTGTGGACAGAAGGGTCCCAAGTTTTATTCCGGGAGGGAGCGTGCAGGAGGCAGCCAATCAATAATTCTCTCTCGCCGAGACCGGTTTGGCTCAGTGGATAGAGCCTCAGACTGAGGACTGAAGGGTCCCGGGTTCGATTCCGGCAAGGGCATGTACCTTGGCTGCGGGCACATCCCCAGTAGGGGTTGTGCAAGAGGCAGCTGATGGATGTCTCTCTCTCATCGATGTTTCTGACTTTCTATCCCTCTCCCTTCCGCTCTGTAAAAAAAAAAAATCAATAAAATATATTTAAAAATAATAATAATAATAATTCTCTCTCATCATTGATGTGTCTATCTTTCTCTCCCTCTTCCTTCTTCTCTGAAATAAAAAAATAATTTAAAAAAATATATATTTTATTGCCAAAACCGGTTTAGCTCAGTGGATAGAGCGTCGGCCTGCGGACTGAAGGGTCCCGGGTTCGATTCCGGTCAAGGGCATGGACCTTGGTTATGGGCACATCCCCGGTGTGGGGTGTGCAGAAGGCAGCTGATGGATGTTTCTCTCTCATCGATGTTTCTGACTCTCTATCCTTCTCCTTTCCTCTCTGTGAAAAATCAATAAAACATATATTTTAAAAAAAAAACACAGGCAATCGGCACACAGCCCTGCTCCTAACCATCTTAGGGCATTTACGGCGACCTGTGCCCTTGAGGTCTCCCCGCCGAAGGTGCGCGTGTGTGTGTATGTGTGTGTGGGGGGGGGGCGGGGGGTGAGGAGGGGACCCCTGCTGGCCTGTCTGCCGGCTCCACACATAGGGACGGCCAGAGTAGGAGTCTCTGCACCGCGGACTTTGGCCAAGGCAACGTGGCTTGATTTACTGTTCTGTTTACAGACAAGCGTCTCAGGGCAGGACCCAGGGGGCTCATCACAGAACTTGGCTCCCAGGCCGCCTCTGGCCGCCGCTGGCTCTGCGGGAGCGCCGTGGGTGTGAGTCTCTGGGTGAGCATCCCCTGCACACACATTCTTTCAGAGCCAGGAGTGTGGTTTTCCATTTTCATTTTTTATTTGTTTATTTTAAAATATATTTCATTTATTTATTTTTTTTACAGAGAGGAAGGGAGAGGGATAGAGAGTCAGAAACATCGACGAGAGAGGAACATCGATCAGCCGCCTCCTGCACACACACACCCCCCCCCAACTGGGGATGTGCCCACAGCCAAGGTACATGCCCTTGACCGGAATCGAACCTGGGACCCCAGAGTCCGGAGGCCGATGCTCTATCCACTGAGCCACACCGGTTAGGTCCACCCTTTAAAAAGAAGGAGGAGGAGGAGGAGGAGGAGGAGGAGAAGAGGAGGAGGAGGAGGAGGGGAAGAAGAAGAAAAAGGGGAAGAAGAAGAAGAGGAGGAGGAGGAGGACGGGGAGGAGGACGAGGAGGAGGAGGAGAAGGAGGAGGAGGAGGAGAAGAAGAGAAGGAGGAGGAAGAGGAGGAAGAGGAGAAGGAGGAGGAGGAGGAGAAGGAGGAGGAGGAGAAGGAGGAGGAGGAGAAGGAGGAGGAGGAGGAGGAGGAGGAGAAGAAGAGGAGGAGGAGAAGGAGGAGGAGGAGGAGGAGGAGGAGAAGGAGGAGGAGGAGGAGGAGGAGGGGAGGAGGAGGAGGAGAAGAAGGAGGAAGAGGAGGAGGAGGAGGAGGAGATGGAGAAGGATAGAAGGAGAAGGAGAAAAGGAGAAGGAGAAGGAGAAGAGAAGGAGAAGGAGAAGAAAAGGAAATGGCTGATGTAGATTAACGCAGGCTGATGGGGCCTCTGGGCCGAACACGGCACCTCACTCCGGCCTGTGGTGCGTGGTGCCAGGGGCCGTGAGGCTCCGGGGCCCGCAGCAGCCCGCAGGGCATGGGTCCCGCAGGGGAAACCAGAACGGCCACCGGGCTGCGGGAAGGTGTGCCTGCAGCATTTCAAGTAGCAAAATGTAAGCTAGGGGCCGTCCGACCGAAGAAGAGAGGCGACAGCGCGGGGAGGTGGGGAGGAGGGAGACACCCCCGCAGAGCACGGGATTGCCCGGCACAGTGGTCGGCAAACCACGGCTCGTGAGCCACATGCGGCTCTCTGGTGGCTCCTGGAGCGTGGCTCTTCCACAAAACACCACGACCCGGGCGAGTCTATTTTGAAGAAGTGGCATCAGAAGAATACGTTTAAAAAATCTGGTTCTCCAAAGAAACCAGTTTGGCTCAGTGGATAGAGCATCGGCCTGCGGACTAAAAGGTACCAGGTTCGATTCCGGTCAAGGGCATGTACCTTGGTTGTGGGCACATCCCCAGTGGGGGGGTGTGCAGGAGGCAGCTGATGGATGTTTCTCCCTCATCCATGTTTCTAACTCTATTCCTCTCCCTTCCTCTGTAAAAAATCAATAAAATATATTTTTTAAAAAGAAATTTCAATGGTCCTGTTGATATTTGTCTCTGTGGACGAATGAATGTGCCGACCCTGGCCCAGCGAGTGGCCCGCCGGGCAGCGCCCCCGTGAGTGGCTGTGGGACACCTGGGCTCAGGACCACGTGCCGAGGAGGGGCCTTGCACTCCCCCTCACTGTGATGTGCACCAGGAACAGGGGCGCCTTTGTGTTTGGCGCTTCTCGGTGCTCCCTGCAATGGAGGGAGGATCACCAGGGGTCTGTGAGTGCTAGAAAAGAGAGAAGAGGAGCGAGGTCAGCAGAGGACACTCGAGGACACCAGTGGCCCGTGAGCTGTGTGCAACGCCCAAGCTCAGCGCCATTCACAGGAATGTGGAAGTGGTTCCGGTTTTCCGTGGGGTTTTCTTTATCTGTCTTTACTTACTAGAGGCCCCTGGCAGGAAGATTCCTGCAATAGGGCTTCCTGTGGTGGTATCAGCTGCCCTCCCTTCTCTGCAGCTCCACCTGCTTCCCTCCCTCTTCCTCCACCTGCTCCCCTCCCTCCTCCTCCACCTGTTTCCTTCCCTCCTCCTCCGCCTGCTTCCCTCCCTCCTCCACCTGCTTCCCTCCCTCCTCCTCCACCTGCTTCCCTCCCTCCTCCTCCACCTGCTTCCCTCCCTCCTCCTCCTTCACCTGCTTCCTCCCTCCTCCTCCACCTGCTTCCCTCCCTCCTCCTCCACCTGTTTCCTTCCCTCCTCCTCCGCCTGCTTCCCTCCCTCCTCCTCCACCTGCTTCCCTCCCTCCTCCTCCACCTGCTTCCCTCCCTCCTCCTCCACCTGCTTCCCTCCCTTCTCCTCCACCTGCTTCCCTCCCCCCTCCTCCTCCACCTGCTTCCCTCCTCCTCCACCTGCTTCCCTCCCTTCTCCTCCACCTGCTTCCCTCCCCCCTCCTCCTCCACCTGCTTCCCTCCTCCTCCACCTGCTTCCCTCCCTCCTCCTCCACGTGCTTCCCTCACTTCTCCTCCACCTGCTTCCCTCCCTCCTCCTCCTCCACTTGCTTCCCTCCTCCTCCACCTGCTTTCCTCCCTTCTCCTCCACCTGCCTCCCTCCTCCTCCACCTGCTTCCCTCTCTCCTCCTCCACCTGCTTCCCTCCCTCCTCCTCCACCTGCTTCCCTCCCTCCTCCTCCACCTGCTTCCCTCCCTCCTCCTCCACCTGCTTCCCTCCCTCCTCCTCCACCTGCTTCCCTCCCTTCTCCTCCACTTGCTTCCCTCCCCCCTCCTCCTGCACCTGCTTCCCTCCCCCCTCCTCCTCCACCTGCTTCCCTCCCTCCTCCTCCACCTGCTTCCCTCCCTCCTCCTCCACCTGCTTCCCTCCCTTCTCCTCCACTTGCTTCCCTCCCCACTCCTCCTGCACCTGCTCCCCTCCCTCCTCCTCCACCTGCTTCCCTCCCTTCTCCTCCACCTGCTTCCCTCCCCTCTCTGCCATCCCACTTGCTTCTCTGCAGCTTCACTCCTTTCTGTAGCCCTTGGCTTCCTTCAGTCTTCACTCTGCTCTTGGACATGCAAATTAACCACCACCTTGGTTGGGTTAATTTGCATATTCACTCCTGGTTGACTGCTGGGCATGGCTTTTGGGCCATAGCAGAAGTATCATTAATTTGCATGTTTCTCTGTTATTGGATACGATTTTATTGATTTCTGTTTTTATCATGCTTTTCCTTCTGCTTAATGAGGGCATTTGCTTTTTTTAAAAAATATATTTTATTGATTTTTTTTTTACAAAGAGGAAGGGAGAGGGATAGAGAGTTAGAAACATGGATGAGAGAGGAACATCAATCAGCTGCCTCCTGCACACCCCCCATTGGAGATGTGCCCGCAACCAAGGTACATGCCCTTGACCGGAATCGAACCAGGGACCCTTCAGTCCACAGGCCGATGCTCTATCCACTGAGCCACACTGGTTAGGCTAAATTATACATTTTAATCTGTGCAGTTGCTGTGTGTCAGCGAGGCCTCAATAAAGTTGTTTGAGTAAAACCACAAGTCGGATTGGTGTGGCTCTGTAGTTGAGCACTGACCAATGACCCAGGAGGTCACCCTTGGATTCCGGGTCAGAGCTCATGCTCCAGCTGGGGGCTCAGTCCCCAGGGTGTGTGGGGGGGTGTATAGGAGGCAGCCTATCCATGATTCTCTCTTATCGTGGATGTTTCTATCTCTCCCTCCCTCTCGCTTCCTCTCTGAAATCAATGAGAATATATAAAAAAATACTAAAAAGACCAACAAACACCCAGATGGGAGCACGGAGGGGAAAAGGAGAGAAGGCAGAGGGTGAGGGTTGGGGGGGGGGTGTAAGGACCTAACACAGGGGCACGTGAAATCCAGGCAGAGGAGTGGGAGAATTGTGCAGAAGCCACGCCATGACTTTATTTTATTTTATTTTTAAAATATATTTTATTGATTTTTTTAACAGAGAGGAAGGGATAGAGATAGAGAATTAGAAATATCGATGAGAGAGGAATATCAATCAGCTGCCTCCTGCACACCCCCCACTGGGGATGTGTCCACAACCAAGGTACATGCCCTTGACCGGAATCGAACCTGGGACCTTTCAGTCTGCAGGCCGACGTTCTATCCACCGAGCCACACCGGTTTCGGCCACACCACGACTTTAATTGGCACAAGGAAACCCCTTAGGAACATCCAGCCAAACTGCTGACAACAGAAGTTTTTTAAAGCATCCAGTGAAAAAAAGGTACGTTATCTACAAAGTGCAAGAACACGATGCAATGAAATGATGGAAGCAAGAGGGCAGTGGAGCGGCTCTTTCAAGTGCCCAAGACACTGACCGCCAGCCTCCAGCTCTGTCCCAGGCCACTCCCGCCCTCCCCCCCCAGCTGCCCAGCTGCTTCCACCAGCGCCCCCACCTCCCAAGGCAGCTGGGGAGCTTGACCACGCTGCCCCTAGCGGGGGATGCTGGTCCAGCCCCCCACACCTCCTGTCATCCACTTGACACTGTGGACTTCTGTTGCCCCCCCAGCCCCCTCCAACTCTCCGCAGACCAACCCCATCTCCAGTGTGGTTCCCTGCTCCCCACAACTCCCTGCCTGCATTGCTGCAGGGCCACCCGGCATGGTGCTCTCCTTGAGATTTAATTATTTCCTTATTTATTTACTGTGTTTTCACTGATTTCAGAGAGAGAAAGGGAGAGATAGAAACATCAATGATGACAATCACTAATCGGCTGCCTCCAGCGCACCCCCTACTGGGGATGGAGCCTGCAACCCAGGCATGTGCCCTTGACGGAGGATCGAGCCCTGATCTCTGGGTTCATGGGTCGAGGTTCAACCCCTGAGCCACGCCAGCCAGGCCTCCGTTGTCTTCTGGAATGTTCTGGCGTGTTGTGCAGCATCTTTTCCAGATGACCGAAAATCTCGTCCTATGATGGGGATTCAATTGACTTGACCACTGAATCGTGGAGAGTTCCTGTATTTACAACTTTGCCAGTTTTCTGATTTAGTTTAAGCTCCCGTTAGCTCCTAGAGTTAAGATTCAATTTTAAAAAATGCAATCTTGCACATTTCTCTTTTTTAAAAATATATTTTATTGATTTCTTTTTTTTTTTTTAGAGAGAGTAAGGGAGAGGGATAGAAAGTTAGAAACATCGATCAGCCACCTGCACTCTGCACTCTACCTACTGGGGATGTGCCCGCAACTAAGGTACATGCCCTTGACCGCAATCGAACCCGGGACCCTTCAGTCCTCAGGCCGACGGTCTATCCACTGAGCCACACCAGAGAGGGCTGCACATTTCTTTTTAGGGTTATTCCCAGGGCCGTCCAGGGTGTTGGGACCACTGTCACGGTAACCTCAGGTGGCGGGAGTCCTGTGGGACCGACAACAGGGACCGGGGCGCATGGGGGTGCAGGGACGCGACAGGAACAGCTCCCGGAGTCCGGGAGAGCCGCGCAAGCCTCCCAGCCAGCACAGCCACTCCTGCTCCCCAAGGCCCCGCCCACCACTGTGGTCCCGCCCCTGGACCCGCCCCCCCACAGCTCCCGGTCCAGTCACGGGCCACGCTCACCACTAACGGCTCGCCCATCGTTTCAGGCCCAGGCCCCGCCCACCACTTTGGTCCCGCCCCAGACCCCGCCCCCCCACAGCTCCCGGTCCAGTCACGGGCCACGCTCACCACTAACGGCTCGCCCACCATTTCAGGCCCATGCCCCGCCCACCACTATGGCCCCGCCTCCGGACCCGCCTCCAGGTCTTCGTCCAGTCATAGGCCTCGCTCACACCCAGGCCCCGCCCCTCCTCTGGACCGTCGCGCCGCCGCGGGGCCTGCCGGCTCGAAGTGTTTGGACCTTGGCCGCGCTGGGGTTCCGAGATCGCGGGTTCGAGTCGTAGCGTCTCCGTCTTGGCCCCAGCGCCCGTCTCCGTCCCGCAGGCGCCGCCGTTGCTGACGGCACGACGAATCTGCCGCTGCGAATCGGCGGGCGCGGCGGCGGCGGAAGAAGCCTCGCGAGAGTCTGGGCGCGGGCGCCGCGGCGGGTGAGCCGGCGGGCCGAGCGGCGTGTGAGCGGCGGGCCGGGCCCGCGGAGCCGCCGACATGACGGGCCGCGTGTGCCGCGGGTGCGGCGGCACCGACATCGAGCTGGATGCCGCGCGCGGTGACGCCGTGTGCACCGGCTGCGGCTCGGTGCTCGAGGACAACATCATCGTGTCCGAGGTGCAGTTCGTGGAGAACAGCGGCGGCGGCTCGTCGGCCGTGGGCCAGTTCGTGTCGCTGGACGGTAAGGTTCCGGGACCGGGTCGGGGCCGGGGTCGGGGTCGGGGGGAGCCGCGAACTCTGCGGCCCGATCTGGGGGTCGTAACGGAACTTCCAACCGGCGGGGCGGGGCGACGTGCGGCGGCTGCGGGCCGGGGGCAGAGGCGTGTCCGCCCCGAGACCACCGCGAGGTCACGGTGGCCCCCGCGGGCTCCGCTGGGAGCCGGCCCCGCCGCGCTGTTGTGCCTGGGACGGGGACCGGATGATGGTTCGCCACCTCGGGGAGGCATCGGTCCCCCGCCAGTGCCTCGGAGGTTCGCCCAGCAGGTGGCGCTGCCCGCGCTGGGTCTGGCTGGGCAGCGCGCCCCGTCGGGTCCGGGCCCCGCTGGTTGCCCGGCGCCAGTTTGGGGCTGCGGATAGCGTTGCCGGTTCCTGTGGGGACGGGCGCTTCCCCTTCCCGCGGTGGTTCCCGGGGTCGGGTTCGCGGGTCGCGGGACTGACCACCGGCCAGCGTGGCCGCGCCGGCCCCGGGTGCCCTGTGTGTCGGGGAGCGTGCGGGTTTCCCCCGCTGCACGGGATGCTCAGCAGCCTCCCACTCTGTCTGCCCAGTCCCGGCTCACTTTCTGTGTGTTTTTGTTTGTTTTGTTGCTGTTGAGCTTTGAGCTGTCTTTTACATATTCTAATTAAAAAACGCGTTGTGTTTGCCGAAACCGGTTTGGCTCAGTGGATAGAACCTCAGCCTGCGATCTGAAGGGTTCCGGGTTCGATTCCCGTCAGGGGCATGTACCTTGGTTGTGGGCACATCCCCAGAGGGGGAGTGTGCAAGAGGCAGCTGATCGATGTTTCTGACTTTTTGACCCTCTCCCTTTCTCTCTGTAAAAAAATCAATAAAAGGTACTTTTTAAAAAACACCCTGTTGGCTATGTCATTTGCAGAGCAGAACGTTAACATTCTGGCTAAAAGTTTAAATTTTGTTCTCTGTTGATTTGAGAGGGAAACATGGGTCAAGCTGCCTGGTTGGCTGCTGCGTGCCCCCGACCAGGGATGGAGCCCCGGACCCGGCAGGGGGTCAGTTGGTGAGCTCTTGGTTCCCAGGTCAAAGCACAACCGCTGAGCCCCGGTCTGGCTTAGAGTTGGACATTTTTGCGCAGTTGGACAGATAGCTGTTTTTTTCTGTCCTGGACTGGATGTTTCTGCATGTGTCGCTGTGTTTTCCTTCCCACACGTGTCTCCTGTGTTCCGCGTTTAGACCGTGGCCGTTTCCGGTTCCTTCATTACGGTGTGGGGTGGGCGAGGCTCATTCAGGTTCCAGCCCCTGTGCTGTGGGACTCTCCTTCCTGGACCGGCCTTGGCTCTTTGCCAGTGGTCACTGGGTCGGTTTGTGGGGGTCCGCTGCTGGGCCCCCAGCTCTGCTCCCCAAGTCCCCCTGCCAGCGCCTGTCCTTACAGCCCTGCCTGGCCTGCACATTTGCAGTTGTCTTTTTTTTTTTTTAAATATTTTATTGACTTTTTACAGAGAGGAAGGGAGAGGGATAGAAAGTCAGAAACATCGATGAGAGAGAAACATCAATCAGCCGCCTCCTGCACGCCCCCCACTGGGGATGTGCCTGCAACCAAGGTACATGCCCTTGACCAGAATCGAACCTGGGACCCTTCAGTCCAAAGGCCGATGCTCTATCCACTGAACCAAACCTGTCAGGGCTGCAGTAAGTCTTGAAATCAGCTGTCCTGAGCCCTCCAACTTGGCTTTTTAAGGTGCTTTTAGCTGTGGTGGGTTCTTTCCATCAAACCTTAGAATAAGTTTGTGTGTAATTACAAATACACATGAAATGGCTTTAAGACATATATCTTTTATTGATTTCAGAGAGGGACGGGGGAATGGAGAGAGAGAGAGAAAGAGAGAGATCAGTGATGAGAGAGGATCATTGACTGACTGCCCCCTGCACACCCCCCACTGGGGATGGAGCCTGCAACCCGGGCCTGTGCCCTGAGCGGGAATCGAACCCGGACCTCCCGGTTCATGGTGGACGCGCAGCCCCTGAGCCTCACCGGCTGGGCTAGATTTGCTGACGATCTGTCTGTTGAGGGTTTTTATGTGTAAATCCATGTGGAGTATTGAGCTGTAGTTTTCCTGTAATGCCTCTGGTTTTGACCAGGCCTCAGGGGATGTGCTGGGGAGGTCCTCTCCGTTGCATCTGGAAGCAATGGTGGGAGTGGGGTGCTTTCCGGGCTGTTGGGTGGAATTTGCAGTGCAGCCTCGGGGCCTGGACCCTCCTGTTAGTTTCTAGCCACAGAATCCATCTCCCGTCGAGGTTCCAGGTAAGGGCTGGTGGTCCCTGCCGCCTGGGGGTGGGGTTGGGTCGGCCCCCCGTGGTCTAAGCAGCTGAGTCTGCACAAGTGGAGTTGCTGGCCCTGTTCCCTCCAGCACTGGGCAGGGCCCCCGCGAACCCTGTACTACAGAGAGGCCGGCCCAGTTCCTGGCAGGTGTTGGGACCAGCCCGTGTGAATCCTGGGCCTGGGACTGGCCGCTCACAGCATCTCACCGAGGGGGACCCCAGGCCAAATCCTTCAGCGGCCAGCAGCAGCTGTGGGGGGGTAGGGGGGCCATCGGAAGGCTGAGGCTGAAGACTGCAGTGGCCGGCGGGGCCGATCGCAGGCCAGGGCGGGGTGAAGCTGGGCCGCAGCGCCTTGCGGGGGGTCCCTGGCAGGGCCACGCTGTGTGTGTCGGGCCTGTGGGCGCCCAGCAGGCAGGGCCAGCTTCCCAGCAGGACATGGGGGTGGCTCCCTGATGGGCACCCCTTGGGCCTGCTATCAGGTGGAGGCCTGGGGACAGCGTGCTCCCCCGGGTCCCTTCTGGGTTGGCGACACCCCGGGCTGAGGAGCTTCACTCGGCAGCTGGCTCTGTTCCTCGGGGCCTCTTCCTGGAAGCCTGCCGTGGTTTCCACAGCACCGAGGCCTGGAGGCGCCGGGTGTGATCGTGATGTCCCCACGCTGACGGACCCCCCACCAGCGCTGAGAAAGACTGTGTCCAGCCCTCTCCACCGCCCCGCCACGTGCCCCCCACATGTGACCCCCATCAGGGGCTGTCCTGGCCCTGCTGGCCAGTGGTGGGGTCGGAGCAGGGCCTGGGCCCCGAGCTGGAAGGTTCTGCCCATCCAAGAGCCGGCGAACTCCGGGCGGGCATGGCCGAGGCGCCGGGCTGGGGCTGTGTCAGAGGGGGGAGCCGAGTCCCCGCAGCCGCACGCAGGCTCCGCCTCAGAGCTTCTGCCACCAGGCCCCGTGGTCGTGGTCGCTGCGTCCGGAGGGCCGGCTGCTGCCACCGCTGGGCGCTCGCTCACTCCTCGGCGGCAGGGGTCCCGCGGTCTGCCTGGTCTGTCTGCGTCCAGGGCACTGCGGCCTCTGGGTGCCGCCTCTCCAGGACACCCCCCGCACCTCCCGCCCTCACGTTCACTCAGGGGGTGCAGGCGAAGCAGGCGCGCTGTGTGTGCGGCTCTCAGGGTGCTGAGGCCCTGCCTCTCTCTGCCTTTTGGGGGTTGGGGGTGTTGCTAGTTGTGGGCCCCACGCTCAGAGGCCAGCACTGGGGTCCCAGAGGAGATGCCGTGTCTCTCCCCTGCTGCCCACAAGGGGGCGCTGAGCTCAGGCCTCTGCCTGTGCCCTCGGCTGGTTGGAGCTGTTCTAGAAGTGCCCGCTGGTGAAGTGAGGGGCAGGTGAGGGCACCTGAGGGCAGGAAGACCATGCTGGGCGGACAGGACTCAGCGTCCGGTCCAGAGTGCTCTCCAGTCTGTGTCTGTTTAACGAAATCGGGGGGGGGGCGCGGGGCAGGGGGGTGCTTGTCTGGTAAAAGATCAGGTTGGGTCCTCAGCAGGTCCCCCCCAGCTGCCACACAGGGAGCCGGGATGCACTGAGGCCATGCAGAGAGCACTTGTGTGCATGCCTGTGTGCACGTCTGTGTGTGTGTGTGCGTGTGTGCGCGCGCACATGTGTGCGTGTGTGTGTGTATGTGTGCGTGTGTGCGCGCGCACATGTGTGCGTGTGTGTGTATGTGTGTGTGCGCACATGTGTGCGTGTGCAGGAGGAGCAAGGCTTAGGAGCTAGAGCAGCCCCGAAAGGGGCCGGGCAGCCAGCGGAAAGCAGGGGACACACAGAAACAGGGAGCAGCCCGGCAGTGCAAGAAGTCTGGGGTGGAGAGTTAGCGGGGAGAGGAGGGTTGAGGAGAGGGGCAGGAGGGAGGTTAAAGAAAGGAGGGAGGGTGGGAGGTAGGGCGGGCATAGGTGGCACTTGGTCGGGAGCCTAGAGCGTCCCTCTCTGGGCGGGGAGTGGGGGGTGGAAGCCGGGTGGGGCAGCCGCCGAACGGAGGAGGTTGGCCTGGGGGACCGCACTTACCGTAACACTGAGCCCTCCTGCCCGTGCCCCCACCACACGCGTGCAGCGCTCAGCCCGTGCTGTCAGCAGCGGAGGTGCTGGGAGGAAGGACGGGCCAGTACGGGGAGGGGGGCTTTAGGTTGGGAGGTTCCACAGTCCTGTCAGATGCAGTGTTACCTCACTCGTCCTAAGCACACGCCACTTAGAGGAGGAGGGTGATTTCTTTCTAAAGTTAAAGTTGGGGGCTGCTGTGACCCCTGGTCAGGCGACGAAGCGAGTGGCCTTGGGAAGGTTGGAGAAGGTCTCAGCCGAGGGCGAGGGCACCTGCCAGCCCTGCTCCTCCGGGGAGACCGGGGTCTGCGGTGGCCGTTAGCCCCGGGCACCAGGTGCCCCTGCCCCAGGCCCCCCTCTGCTGGGGGCGGGCTCCGGCCGGTCGCTGGGCTGGGTGTGGCTGGCGTGACCGTGCGGAGGGGCCGGGAGGGGCCCCGGGGGAGAGGGAGGCGGGGGGGGGGGGCGGACCCGCCGTGGTGCCGCACTCCCCACTGGGGCTGACGGTGTGACTTGCGTTTCAGGTGCCGGCAAAGCCCCGTCCCTGGGCGGAGGCTTCCACGTGAACCTCGGGAAGGAGTCGAGAGCACAGACCCTGCAGAACGGTAGGGACCCCGGCCCGGCCGCAGGGTGGGGGGACAGGGAGGGAGAGGGGCAGGGGGAGGGGCAGGTCCCAGGCCAGGAGAAACCCTGGTCATCAGGGCCGCTCCGTGAGGCTGCGTGTGTCTGTGAAGACTGGCAGACACGGGTCGGCGTGTGCCGAGCTCCGTGACAGGCCTGAGCGGGTCCTGCCCGGCCCGGGTCCTCCAGGCGCTGCCGGCCCCGTGGCCTGCGAGGTCGGGGACCTGAGAGCCAGCAGCTCTGGTGGCAGGAGGCTCAGGACATGCTGCTGTCGCTCTCCGGGAAGCACAGGCGCCCCCATGGGAGGGTGCCCCTGGTCTCCGCTGCGCCCGCCCTCCGCCCAGCCCGGTGCCCGGCTCCTTCCCGGTGCCCAGCCCGTCCCCGTCCCTGCGGTGGAGGCAGCTGGCGGGTCTCCGTCCTGGAGACAGCGTGACCCGCCCCTCGGGGGTCCGAGGTCTGAGCGCTCGCCCTCCCTCCTCACTGGGGCCTCTGGGTTCCTCCTTCACTTGGGAGCTGGCTCTCGGGGATTCGCTTCCTGGCTCTCGGTCTCACTGTGGCATGGACAGGAAGTCGCGTGGTGCGTGAGTCGGGCCCAGCCCACGGGCGGCAGACCTGCTCCTCTTGCGAGAGAGCCCCCATCCCGCCTGCGTCCTCGGGCACGCCCGCCTGTGCCAGGTGTACGTGTGCTTGTGTGTGTGTGTGCAAGTGTGTGTGTGTGCAAGTGTGTGTGTGTGTGCAAGTGTGTGCGTGTGCATGTGTGTGCAAGTGTGTGCGTGTGCACGCGTATGTGTGTGCATGTGTGTGCGTGCGCGTGTGCATGTGTGTGCGTGTGCATGTGTGTGTGCGTGTGTGCATGTGTGAGTGCGTGTGCGTGTGGCTGGTCGGCTGCCGGGGCCTCCCTGTGCTGTGGAGGGCGGCGTCCGGGCGGCTGTCAGTCCAGAGCAGCCATGTTGGTGTTCGTCACCGGCTCTCCAGTGGGGGGCGGCCACCCAGCCGTGCTTTGCTTCCCCTGTGAGCCGCTGTGGCTGCTGGGGTCGCCCGGCTCTTCCCCGCTGGCCTCATCCTTGTTCCAGCACAAGCTGGTATGCGTTTTTTAAATATATATGTATATATATTTTTTACTGATTTTTTACAGAGAGGAAAGGAGAGAGAGAGTTAGAAACATCGATGAGAGAGAAACATCCATCAACTGCCTCCTGCACACCCTCTCCTGGGGATGTGCCCACAACTGAGGCACATGCCCTTGACTGGAATCGAACCCGGGACCCTTCAGTCCGCAGGCCGACGCGCTATCCACTGAGCCAAACCGGTCAGGACTGTTATGCGTACTTCACGATGTTTTTTTTTTATATTTTAGAGAGAGGAAGAGAAGGAGAGAGAAATGTCCTGAGGCAGAAACATGGACCGGCTGCCTCCTGCGTGCACCAGGGGTCGAACCCGTGCCTAGCACGTGCCCGGCCAGGAGCCTGATGTGCACACGCGCTGCCCAGCCAGCTGCCCACTCAGCCAGGCGGCCACACAGCCTCTGACTGCCTGGTCTCTCTCGCTGACTTGGGGGTGTTCTTCCCAGTCTGGGTTCCAGTCCCTTGTTGGGGCACCTTCAGCTGCGCTGTCGCCGGGGCCTTGTGGGCGGCGCTGGCTGCACGCGTCCGGCCGGCACGCTGACGGGTGGGTGGGAGCTGTGATGGGCTCTGCTGCCTTTTCGTCCCGTCGGCTCTGGGACAGGGACAGTGATCCCCTCCGACTGGGGGCCCGGGAGCTGCGTGGCTGTGGGCAGCCTCGAGGGAGCAGTGCCTA
Organism: Antrozous pallidus; assembly: GCA_027563665.1. NCBI lineage: Eukaryota > Metazoa > Chordata > Mammalia > Chiroptera > Vespertilionidae > Antrozous > Antrozous pallidus. Next base: position 113,129,198 of record CM050515.1, on the reverse strand, counting down.
GTGGGGAGGGTGGAGTAGGGGCTCTACGGGGGTTCCGATTGGGTCCCTCAGGTAGAGCCAGCTCATCCCCAGCTACCAAGCTGGTTCCTCGGGGCTGCTCCCCGGGTCCCCACCTTGAGTGATCACTGTTGGGTCCCCGGGTCCCCACCTTGGGCAGCGGTCACTGTCAGGCCCCCACCTTGGGCAGAGATCACTGTCGAGCCCCCACCTTGGGCAGCGGTCACTGTCGGGTCCCCACCTTGGGCAGCGGTCATTGTCGGGCCCCCACCTTGGATAGCGGTCACTGTTGGGACCCTCACCTTGAGCAGCGGTCACTGTCGGGTCCCAACCTTGGGCAGCGGTCACTGTCGGGACCCTCGCCTTGAGCAGCGGTCACTGTCGGGTCCCCACCTTGGACAGCGGTCAGTGTCGGGTCCCCACCTTGGACAGCGGTCACTGTCGGGCCCCCACCTTGGACAGAGATCACTGTTGGGTCCCCACCTTGGACAGAGATCACTGCTGGGTCTCCACCTTGGACAGAGATCACTGTTGGGTCCCCACCTTGGACAGCGGTCAGTGTCGGGTCCCCACCTTGGACAGCGGTCAGTGTCGGGCCCCCACCTTGGACAGCGGTCACTGTCGGGCCCCCACCTTGGACAGCAGTCAGTGTCGGGCCCCCACCTTGGACAGAGATCACTGTTGGGTCCCCACCTTGGACAGCGGTCACTGTCAGGCCCCCACCTTGGGCAGCGGTCACTGTCGGGTCCCCACCTTGGACAGAGATCACTGTTGGGTCAGTGTCAGCAGCATGTGCAGGTGGGTTGGGGGCCATGAGCCCGTACCGAGGACACCATAGAGCCTTCGCATCCCACAGCCACAGCCCTCGGCAGAGACAGCGGGACCAGCGGAGCCCCTCTTCTCCCCGGGCTTGGCTGGGGTGCAGGAGGGTGGGGCAGGAGGCCCAGTGGTGCGGACCGGCTCTTCACCCCGCAGCGTCCGTGCCCCGGGGCCTTGGCCTCTTCTGGGCGGTGCAGGGCCTCTCTTGGGGGCGGGGAAGCAGCTTGGGGGGTGCGTGCTCTGAAGGAGGGTGTGTGGAGATCCCGCTGCCTCGCAGCACCAGGCGCTGCTAGTGCCCTGGCCACAATGGCAGGGGCGGTGAGGGTGCCAGGCGTGATGGGCGTTCTGGTGTCCTGCGGGCTGGGGAGCCCTTCCCAGACGGCCTGAGCGCAGGGACCGAGAGGCTCGCCTACCGAGAGGCAGCTGATAGATGTTTCTCTCTCATCGGTGTTTCTGACTTTCTATCCCTCTCCCTTCCTCTCTGTAAAAAATCAATAAAATATATTAAAAAAATATGCCACACTGCCAGGCCAGTCTGTGCCAGCTCAGCGTGGAGAGGCGTTTGGTGGCTCCTGGGTGCACAGGGAGGTTCATCCAGGAGCACACGGTGGAGGCGGGGAGCGCACGGTGGAGGCGGGGAGCGCACGGTGGAGGCGGGGAGTGCACGGTGGAGGCGAGGCAGCGCACGGTGGAGGCGGGGAGCACACGGTGGAGGCGGTGGAGGCGGGGAGCGCACGGTGGAGGCGGGGAGTGCACGGTGGAGGCGAGGCAGCGCACGGTGGAGGCGGGGAGCGCACGGTGGAGGCGGGGAGTGCACGGTGGAGGCGAGGCAGCGCACGGTGGAGGCGGGGAGCACACGGTGGAGGCGGTGGAGGCGGGGAGCGCACGGTGTGAGGCGGGGAGCGCACGGTGGAGGCGGGGAGTGCACGGTGTGAGGCGGGGAGCGCACGGTGTGAGGCGGGGAGCGCACGGTGGAGGCGGGGAGCGCACGGTGGAGGCGGGGAGCGCACGGTGGAGGCGGGGAGCGCACGGTGGAGGCGGGGAGCGCACGGTGTGAGGCGGGGAGCGCACGGTGGAGGCGGGGAGCGCACGGTGAAGGCGGGGAGTGCACGGTGAAGGCGGGGAGCGCACGGTGGAGGCGGGGAGCGCACGGTGGAGGCGGGGAGCGCACGGTGAAGGCGGGGAGCGCACGGTGAAGGCGGGGAGCGCACGGTGAAGGCGGGGAGCGCACGGTGAAGGCGGGGAGCGCACGGTGAAGGCGGGGAGCGCACGGTGGAGGCGGGGAGCGCACGGTGCGAGGCGGGGAGCGCACGGTGAAGGCGGGGAGCGCACGGTGGAGGCGGGGAGCGCACGGTGGAGGCGGGGAGCGCACGGTGAAGGCGGGGAGCGCACGGTGGAGGCGGGGAGCGCACGGTGAAGGCGGGGAGCGCACGGTGGAGGCGGGGAGCGCACGGTGGAGGCGGGGAGCGCACGGTGCGAGGCGGGGAGCGCACGGTGAAGGCGGGGAGCGCACGGTGGAGGCGGGGAGCGCACGGTGCGAGGCGGGGAGCGCACGGTGAAGGCGGGGAGCGCACGGTGGAGGCGGGGAGCGCACGGTGGAGGCGGGGAGCGCACGGTGAAGGCGGGGAGCGCACGGTGGAGGCGGGGAGCGCACGGTGAAGGCGGGGAGCGCACGGTGGAGGCGGGGAGCGCACGGTGGAGGCGGGGAGCGCACGGTGGAGGCGGGGAGCGCACGGTGGAGGCGGGGAGCGCAAGGTGCGAGGCCCAGCGGTGACCGTGGTCGCTTGTGCCCCAGGACGGCGCCAGATCCACCACCTGGGCAGCCAGCTGCAGCTGAACCAGCACTGCCTGGATACCGCCTTCAACTTCTTCAAGATGGCCGTGAGCAAGCACCTGACCCGTGGCCGCAAGATGACCCACGTGATCGCCGCCTGCCTCTACCTCGTGTGCCGCACCGAGGGCACGCCGCGTATCCTTCCTGCCGGCCTCGGAGGCCGCGAGGTTCTGGGGCGCCGACTCTTGGATGTTGGGGCGCAGTAGCTGCAGTGACTTGTGCTCAGGTGAAGCATCTGGTAGGACTCACCGTTGGGACGAGGCCGGCTTCGGGGCTGCCCGCCCGCACGCACGCAGCACGCAGGTGTCCTTTGCCCGCAGCTGGCTCCCCGCGGGCATCCTGGGCTCTAGCCGAGCGGTCAGCAGGCCTGAGCGAGCCCGTGGGTGTGAGTGCAGCAGGACGCGGCGCTGGGCAGCTCTGTCCCCGCGGTGGGCCGCTGTCTGTGGGCGCCGGGCGGGGGGACGGCTGCCCAGAGCACCAGGCCGGCCGGGCGTGGGCAGGGCTGCTCCTCACGGGAAGCTGCGGTGGCTGCTGGGCGGTGACGTCCTGTGTTGCCCTGTGGCAGCCTCCCTGGGCTCTGTCATGGACCGCGGGGCCCCTCCCGTCCTGTCCGGGAGCAGGTCTTTCTTGCCAGGGCTCACAGGCTCACCAAGCTCGCCAGGCGCTGTCTCCTCAGGAGCAGCGTTACCGAGAGGCGAGCCACGTGCCACCGATGCGCCCATAGCTGTGGGCTCGGCTGGTGCGGCGCTCCCTGCGCGTGAGGGCTCCCATCGCCGCTTGCTCCCCCAACATCTGCGCCCCCCCCGGGGGGGCTCCTGGCACCCCGTGGAGCCGGTCCCGGCGGCACGTGGCTGTCACCAGCTCCATGGTGGCCTCGCTGGGGCCCGGCTCCCCAGTGCAGGAGGCTCCCTCCCCCCTTCTCAAAAAACCAGACTAGGTTTTGTTGTTCACCTGGATGCACATTTACTCACTTCAGTGATTTTTCTTTTTTTTTCTTTTTTTAATATATTTTATTGATTTTTTACAGAGAGGAAGGGAGAGGGATAGAAAGTCAGAAACATCGATGAAAGAGAAACATCGATCAGCTGCCTCCTGCACACCCCCCGCTGGGGATGTGCCTGCAGCCAAAGTACATGCCCTTGACCGGAATCGAACCCGGGACCCTTCAGTCCGCAGGCCGACGCTCTATCCACTGAGCTACACCGGTTTCGGCTCAGTGATTTTTCTTCATTCCCTCTTTCCTTTTGTTTCCTTTGGGTTTTACTGTTTTTCCAACTCCTTGAGACACGCGATTTGAGTTGCTTTTTCCTGACGTCAGAGTTTGAGACCATGAGTTCCCTGCAGGCGGGTTTGGTTCAGCATCACACAGGTTTTTTTGTTTTGTTTTTTAAATATATTTCATTGACTTCAGAGAGGGAAGGGAGAGGGAGAGAGAGAAACATCAATGATGAGAGAGAATCATTGATCGGCTGCCTCCTGCACACTCCCCACTGGGGATTGAGCCCACAACCCAGGCCTGTGTCCTTGACCAGAATGGAACCCAGAACCCTTCATTTCACAGGTGGATGTTCTATCCACTGAGCAACACCAGCCAGGGCATATCATGCAGTTTTTTAAAAATATATATATATTTCATTTTTTACAGAGAGGAAAAGAGAAGGATAGAGAGTTAGAGACATCAATGAGAAAGAAACATTGATGAGAGGGAAACATTGATCTGCTGCCTCCTGCACACCTCCTATTGGGTGGGGATGTGCCCGCAACCAAGGTACATGCCTGGGACCTTTCAGTCCCTAGGCCAATGCACTATCCACCGAGCAACACCAGCCAGGGCTCATCATGCAGTTTTGATGTCTCATTCAGTTCAGAATATGTTCCAGTTTCCACGGTTACTCCTTAGGTCCTGGACTCATTTAGACGTTATTGGTGCTTGGAAGACAGTTTCCTCGTCTGACCAGCTTTAGCGTGTGTGACCTGTCAGGCTCATGGTCAGGCCCGGGCGTGAGCCTGGGAGCCCGCACCTGCCAAGGGGCCGGCTCTTTGTGAGGGTCAGGCTGCCCCATGGGTGGGTCTGGTGGGGTGAAGGCTGGGACCCAGCGTGCTGCGGCCGGCCTGCTCCCCCGTCTCCGCTGTCCGTTGTCATCAGGATACAACTCGGCACCGCGGGCCATCGGGTGGAAATGACCCTCTCCCCCGCTGTCCCTGCATCCAGCCTGCTGGGCGCAGGGGACCACGCTTTCTCTCGGCGCCTCCGGCCCGTGGGTCCGTCCCTGCAGAGCCGTCTCCTGACGACCACGCCTCTCGTGAGCAGCGTGTGATGGCGGGCTTCCCGTCTCGGGCGTACCCACGTGCCCCGTGCCCTCTCCCCTGCTCCTCTGAGACCGAGTCTCACTCCTGTTTGCACGCGGGCGCTCCCCCCGCCCCGCTCAGCCTCGCTGCCGTGACTCCTGCTGTCGCAGCCGTCATGCTGAGGGGCCGCGCTCCTGTGGCTGCTGTGGGACGGAGGAGCGCCCCGCGGGGCCGGTCAGGGCAGGGCTGCAGGCGCACCTGTGGCCTCGGTCTGGCAGGTCAGGGCTGGGTGAGCACCAGCCCAGGCTGTGTCCAGGCTCCGCGCCCTCTGCCCACAGTGCCCGTCCGGCCGGTGGGCCGCTCCTCTCAGCCAGTATGCTCTGCGGGAGCCGAGCAGCGGGCTGGGGGCGTGTGCAGACCTGGCGCCCAGGCGTGCGGGATAGGGGTGTGGGGGAGGGGCTTGCTCATGGGGCCTTGCCCCGGGCCAGGGCCCTGGGTGCCTGTGCTGCGTGGTGGCCCTGCAGGAAAGCTCACCCAGGCCAGGGCCCTGCAGAGGGGGGCGGTGCGGGGCAGGCCTCTCGGCCGATGGCCGTTTGCTCCGGGCCCTCCCCCTTCGGTCCCATTGGGGCTGGGAGGAGCGGCCGGCTGCTTTCCCGCTGCCACCTCCCTGCCCTGCCCTGCCCTGCCCGCCCACTGCTCAGCTGGAGGTCAGGCCCCTCACGCGGTCAGACCCACTGGGTGAGGCTGGTCTCTGGGCACCTAACAATGCACAGTGTGCGCTGGTGGAGGGATCTGTTAGGCGTTCAGCGCTCGCTGTCGGCGTCCCTGTTAACTGTCCCCCTAGCGCAGTGAGCCCCGTCTGGGATGGGCTCGAGGCGGCCGGGCCTCTGGCGGGATGATCCCGGCACCAGGCAGCCGGTGGGCACGGACGGCACTTTCCGAGAACCGCCTGGGGCTGCGTGGCCTCCCGGGACAGGCCCGAGTCTGATGCATTTGAATCGTCCGCCAAGAGCCACAACAGGGCCGTGCCGACCCCCCACTGCCCCTCAGCACGGCGCTGGGCAGCACCTGGGCCTGTCCCCAGCCTGAGTCCTGGGCAGAGGACGGTCCCAGCACCTCGGGCCCTCAGCGATGCTGCCGCGCACTTGTGCCGGGGCAGGGCCCCCCGGGACAGGACCCCCTGATAGGTGGGCTCTCCCCGTCCTGCTGGGGGCTCACTGCAGCCTTCTCTTGAAGGCTCTGTCACCTGCTGCCGCCTCTCTCCCGACTCGAGTCGGGCGTCCAGCATAGATTTCCCCGCAGTGCTCCTTGACCTCTCCTGCAGACATGCTCCTGGACCTCAGCGACCTGCTCCAGGTAAAGTCCTTCTGCGTCCCTTTTCCTCGGGGCTGTGCTGGGGCATGCGCTGCCCTGCCCAGTTGGGAGGGTCCATAGGTGAGGGACACACGAGGGTGTGCTCTCTGGTGGGGGCACTGGACTGGGGCCCCCTGTTGTCCCGGCCAGCAGCCCAGCCTCAGAACCGGGGAAGAGACCCAGGCGGGGCGATTCTTTTAAAGAAGAAACCGGACTCAGGTAAACTACCTACAGACCTGTATTTACCGTCAGTCCAGAGAAACTGGCCTCCTGGGTTCAGGATCCCTCATCTCCAGAGGCGGAGGAGATGGGGAGACCCAGTGAGAGGATCGGGGGCAGGCAGTGCCGGGCGGAGGCGCTGGGGTTCTGCACGTCCGGGCCCTGGGTCAGCCTGTGGCGCTCATCCCCGAGGGCCCGGGAGAGAGGTGGTGCCAGTGAAGACAGACAGGATGAGGGAGTGGGGTCCCCGCCAATCCCACCCCGTGGGAAAGCTTAGCCCAGATCCAGTGACCCCCGGGGCTCAGGGCCTGGGGGTGCTGCCGGTCTCCTCCCAGCTGCCCTCCTGCACGGCGGCCAGATTGCCCACTGGTGGTGAGAGTCAGCGCTGCGGGCAGGCGCCCAGGCTTCCTGCCTCCGGCAGCCGCCCAGCGAGGCCTGGGTCAGGAGGGGCTCGGGCCCTGCTTGCAGGCGGGTGTGTTCTGGTAGCTTCTCACCTCCCAGCTTTGGAAACGGGGAGCCAGTCAGGTGTCCAGACGAGGAGGGCAATTGGAGTGGAGGGTCCCGCTCCCTGGGGGCTGAACCAGGGTCCCCGAGCCCCTGTGCTGTTCCAGGTTCAGGCTGGACACTCACTGTGCTCAGATCTGAAGCTCGGGGGGCGGGGGGGCGGGCTCAGCGTTCCCAGGCGGGCGTTCCGCACTTGCCCGGGTGAGCTGCCCTGTGAGGGCCTCGCCCGGAGCTGGCACTGCCGGGCTCACCATTTAGAGGAGACACAGGCCTCACACTGGAGCAGACGCCCAGGGCTCGGCTCTCGCGTTGTTAGTCACTCCCTGGCGGAGCTGAGGTGAGACCCTCCGGCAGGAGCCGAGGGACACCCGGCGCCAGGGTTTGTGTGGGCGGAGGCCGAATGGGGGCCGCAGAGGGTCCCCCCGAGGCTGGGCAGGGAGATGGACAGGGAGATGACAGGGCGGTGGACAGGGAGATGGACAGGGAGATGACAGGGCGGTGGACAGGGAGATGACAGGGCAGTGGACAGGGAGGTGGGCAGGGAGGTGGGCAGGGCGGTGGACAGGGAGGTGACAGGGAGGTAGACAGGGAGGTGGACAGGGAGGTGGGCAGGGAGGTGGGCAGGGAGGTGACAGGGAGGTGGGCAGGGAGATGGGCAGGGCGGTGGGCAGGGAGATGACAGGGCGGTGGACAGGGAGGTGGGCAGGGAGGTGGGCAGGGCGGTGGACAGGGAGGTGACAGGGAGGTGGACAGGGAGGTGGGCAGGGAGGTGGACAGGGAGGTGACAGGGAGGTGGGCAGGGAGGTGGCAGGGAGGTGGGCAGGGCGGTGGACAGGGAGGTGACAGGGAGGTGGACAGGGAGGTGACAGGGAGGTGGGCAGGGAGGTGGCAGGGAGGTGGGCAGGGCGGTGGACAGGGAGGTGGGCAGGGAGATGGGCAGGGAGGTGGACAGGGAGGTGACAGGGAGATGACAGGGCGGTGGACAGGGAGGTGGCAGGGAGATGGACAGGGAGGTGGACAGGGCGGTAGGTAGATGGACAGGGAGGTGACGGAGATGACAGGGAGGTGACAGGGAGGTGGACAGGGCGGTGGACAGGGCGGTAGGTAGGGAGATGGACAGGGAGGTGACAGGGAGGTGGACAGGGCGGTGGACAGGGCGGTAGGTAGGGAGATGGACAGGGAGGTGACAGGGAGGTGGACAGGGAGGTGGACTGAGGTGGGCAGGGAGGTGGGCAGGGAGATGGACAGGGCGGTAGGTAGGGAGATGGACAGGGAGGTGGACAGGGCGGTGGATAGGGAGATAGACAGGGAGGTAACAGGGAGGTGGACAAGGTGAAGGGAGAAAGCAGACGTTTGCTCCACACAAACCTGCCCGGTGGCTCTCTGCAGGTGAACGTGTACGTGCTGGGGAAGACGTTCCTGCTGCTGGCCAGGGAGCTCTGCATCAACGCGCCCGCCATCGGTAGGCACGGCCAGCGCACCCCAGGCGCAGCGCCAGGGGGGCGGGGTGTGTGTGTGTGTGTGTGTGTGTGCGCGCGCGCAGGAGGGTGAACACGGGAGGTCAGCAGTGATAGTTATTTCTGACTTAAAACCAAAACACTGAAGCCAGCTCTCGGTGAGTGCGGACGGGCACATGGGGACCTTGTGTCCACCTTCTGAGGACGCGCCTGGCACCAGGTGCCCAGGGCAGGTGGGACGTTGGCACAGACGAGCAGCCGCCTGTACGGTGGAGCTCTGCCAGGAGCACGGTTTTGTCTGCTGGCAGGCCTCTTCCTGTGCCCGCTGGTGTCCGGGAGAGCAGGCCTGGATCACCCCCAGGACGGTCCCTGGGGCTGGGGGGCTACAGGATGGGGGGGCCCTCTGCCCCCAGGAGGCCACATCCCTGTGAGGGTCACCGTAACCCCACCAGGGTCATGCTGCATTCCCCAGAAGCAAAGCAACAGCCCAGGGCAGTGGCCGGCAAACTGCGGCTCTCTGGCCCCTTGTGTGTGGCTCTTCCACAAAACACCACGGCCTGGGCGACTCTGTTTTGGAGACGTGGTGTTAGAAGAAGTTGAAAACATTTTAAACTTGCTGTTGATGTTTGGCTCTGTGGACTGAGTTTGCCGACCACGGGCCCGGGAGCGTGCTGTGGGAGGACAGGCCACTCCCCCCCACCCCCGCACACCGCGGCCGTTCCAGCCTGCCAGCGTTCAGGGCTGCACCCGGGGCCTGCGAGCGCCCACTCCACTTCCTCGAACCCGAGTCCGTCCTAGAGCAGGGCTTTGTCTAACTAGTGAGGCTAAACCACGTGCAAGACTCCTGGGCTTTTCCAGAGCATTCCGGGCAGCCCTGGGAAGCCACTGCCCCGGTGGGAGGCCGGAGCCGGCGGAGGGCGGGGCCGCTCGCTCCTGAGCAGCGGGCATGTGAGCAGCAGGTCTCTCCACTGCTGGGCCCTGAGACCCCAGCACCCAGCTCCTTATCTGCGCGTGGCTCACTTTATTCAAACTCAAGAGAAACGACAATAAACGACTTTTCTCAGGTTTTAGAATTGGAGGAAGGTCTTAAGCTTAGAACAACTCAGAACAACATCCAGGAGGGTGTGAGGGACGGCCAAGCCCACGTAGCAGGTGGTATGGGCACCACTGGGGGGGGGGGCCGGGGGCTGCCCTCCGCCCCCAAACCCGCCCTCCACCTAGAGTGCACCCCAATGTGCAGGAGACGTGTGAGGCCCCGCCACCGGGTTCAGACGCGGCTCTGGTGTAGAGAGTGTCTCGGGTGCCTCTGGCACAGCCAGCCGTGCACAGGTGAGGCGTTCCGGAAGCCCGTCGGGCTGCGGGGAAAGGGGCGGCCCTCCCGCCCCCACACCAGCGCCTCGCACGCCCAGCCTCAGGCGTAGAAGATGAGCTCGGGGATCTGGCCGCCCTGCACCCCGGTGCCGTTGGTGCTGTCGGAGGAGCACTGGAACTGGAAGGTGACCTTGCCGCACTGCACCTCCGTCAGGCCCTCCTGGCCGAAGTAGCTGAGCTCGCTGCCGTCCAGCACGGCGCTGGCCGTGTAGAAGGTGTCCTGCTCCACCTGCACCGGGTGCTCGAACCACACCGGAAAGGTGCTGCTGGAGCCGTCGGACACGAACCGGGTCAGGTTCTGGGCCAGCACCACCCCCAGGCGCTTGAGCTCGATCTTCACGCTGTACTCGGCCTTGCCGGAGCTGGAGCCGTACAGGCCCAGCCCCGCCACGAACACGCGCCGGTCCGCCGCGAACTGGATGCTGTCGCAGCGGCCACGGTAGCGCCACTGGTTGCTGCGGTAGGCCGAGGACTGGAAGCGGTGGCACCTCTGCGGGGCCAGGCCCCGCCGCTTGGCCAGCGGGAAGTCGAGCGGCGGCTTGTTGGCGGCCGTGTACCACAGGAAGATGCTGTGCGTCTCCTCCAGCGTCAAGATGTCCGACTGCGCGGGGCCGTCAGCAAACTCCTCCAGGGTCATGGTGGGGATGCGCACCAGGTAGAGGGCCGGCCCCAGGACGTGCCGCTTGTTGCGGGGGGTGGGGGGCAGGCCCTGCCGCTTGCACTCGGCCTCGGCCCAGCTCAGCACGGCCTCGAAGACCACCGCCTCCTTGGTGTTGAGCGCCTCCCGGGTGACGATGACCTCCAGCGTCTGCCAGTCGATCTCGCAGAAGCCCTCGGACCGCAGGGCCATCTCGGCCTGCGCGTCGATGACCTCCCAGCAGCGCTGGGTCAGCTCGGGCTCCTCGAACAGCCGGCTCTGCGACAGCAGCACGCAGGCGTTCTTGGCCTCCAGGCTGGTCTCCAGGAAGTGCACGCAGGCCTTGGCCAGCGCGGGCACGATGTACTTCTTGGCGGCGTAGAGCGTGGCCAGCACGGTGTCGGCCTCCAGCTCGATCTCATCGCTGTACATGTACCTGGAGGGCGGGACGGTCACCGGCCGCCCGGGCAGCGGAACCACCCCCGTGGCGAGGGGAGCCCCTTACTTGAGCATGATGAGGAAGGCCGCGGGCTCCACGTCCGGGATGTGGATCTCCGGCTTGACCTCCGCCAGGTCCCCGTAAAACATGGCGTAGAAGACGGAGCTGCCGACGGCCAGGACGTACTGTGCGGGAGAGAGGCCGCCCTGAGCCTGGGCCCGGGCCTGGGCCCTCTACCCCGCGGGTAGGGCCGGCAGCTCACCACCCGGAAATGGCCCATCGCCTGTGGGAGATCGGGCCAGGCCTCCACCAACCTTGTGGGCGGGCACTCTCTGGGCGCCGCCCGCGGGCCCCACGACGAAGTGGACGTCGGCCATGAGCTCGTTGTTGAAGAGGAGCGCGTTCCTGCAAAGGGGAGAGAGGCTGGGCTCGGGCGGGGAGCGGGCGGGGGCGGGCGGGCGCGGCGGCTCACCTCTCGCGCAGGGTCGGGTGGCAGGACTGCCAGCTGGGGCTCTCCAAGTTGTTGTTGTCGGGCGCGGGCGGCGCGGGCGCGGGCGGCGGCGGCGGCGCGGGCGGCGGGGCGCTGGGCGGGCCCTTCCTGCCCGCGGCGGCGGCGGCGTTGCTGTTGACGATGTCCGAGGCGGTGGCGGCGGAGGCGGCGGCGGGCGCATACAGCTCCGCGGCCATCTTCGCGGGCAGGGCCTTGGTGCGCGGGGGCGGGGCACCGGTCGTCCGCGGGCCGCGCCGGAGCCTCGGGGTGGGCTCGGCCAGCACGAGGAGCGCGGTCAGACACTGCGCCACCCGGCCGTGCAGGCAGGCCAGGGGCAGCAGCATGGGCCCGGGCGCCGCTCCCTCGCCCGCCGCCTGCCCCGCCGCTGGGGGCGCCGGTCCAGCTGCGCGTCACGGCTCCCGGGCCCGCCCCGCCCCGCCCCTCGGCGACGTAACTCCCGCGGCCCCGCCCCCGTGCTGGCTCCGCCCCGCAGCCCCGCCCCCAGAGCGGTCGGCGTTCCCCGCACCATGCCCAAGTGGCCCCGCGCCCCGCGGGGCTGCTGTGGGCGGAGGCAGGGGCCCTGGCGGCAGTGAGCTCGGCACTGGCCGTCGCCTGTTCCGTCTCCGTGTCTGCATGAGGCTTCCTTGGAGAATGGTGCTCCCCACCCTGCGCCTGTCTTTTCAATGTTTGTTTACGGGTTGAGCTGAGAGAGAGAAGCAGCGGCCTCGCCACCTGTGCACGCGGACCGGCAGCTTCATTGCACGTGCTCCCGCCCCTCGGTGAGCTCCTGTGTGCGCCCAGCTGGGCCGCACCTGCCCCGGCCCGGCCTCCTCCCCCGCTTTCCGATCAGGTTTTGGCGGTCAACAATCCGAGGGGTTCTTTCCATTCCTGGGCGCTCATCCCTTTTCAGACACGGGCTTTGGAAATCCTGTCTCCCCTCCCCCTAGTGCCTGTTTGAAAGTCCTCACTGAGGACACACGTTCTCACGGGCTGTAGAGCCACCAACGTGGGTGGGAGAGGGACGTGGACCAGTTGCCTCCCGTAATCACCCGCGGAGGCTGGAGTCGGAGCCTGGGCGTGCCTGACCCGATGACCTCTGGGTGTGCGGGGTGCCGCTCCGGCTGCTGAGCCCCACTGGTCAGGGCCTGGTTTTAAGAGTGAGGGGGGGGGGTGAGGGAGAGAGGAGGAGAGACAGACAGACAGACAGACAGGCATGGGTGTGACGTTCCTCCTACGTACGCACTCACGGGTTGACTTTTGCCCGTGGTCCCGGATCAGACCCACAACGGGTGACGCTCCAACCCGGGGGCACCCTCCAGGGCCGACACGCGTGTTACAGGTGGGCTGGTCGTTTGGGTGTGTCTGACAGCTGGAGCTTTGTGCTCAGGGCTCCCATTGTCGGTCCGGAGCTGTTTCCGGCACTTTCCGTGTGCTTCGCTCCGCTCGCGCTGTCTCCGTGTGCCTCTCTCTGCGGTGCTTTTCTCTCTATGCCCGAAGTGCGCTTGGCGTTTTGGCTGGTTTGGCGTCTCGCGAGGACGCCGTCCCTGAGTCGTCTTTCTCCGGGGCTGGCCCGTCTCCGGAGGCTGCGCTGCGTGTGGTTTGCACTTTGGCCTGTTCCTTCCGGTCGACCGTCCCTGCCCCCCAGCACCCGTCTCCAGATGGGTCTGTCTTGACTTGGTTCCCGGTATTTTAAAAGTTATGCCCAGGTTCCCTCCCCCTCCCAGGATGGGCTCTTTGAACGCCCTTTTAACCCCAGCTCGGAGGGTTTGTTTTTTAAGTGGTTAGAAATTGTAACAGCTGTGTTATTTTAAAACACACCTGGGTTTTCTCCCAAAAATACTTTTTGGAAATCAAATCACAAAAAACCTCAGAGGAAAGGCGGGGAGTGGGGGTGGGATAGACCTTGTGTGCGCATCTGCAGGCCTGGGGGGCGGTGTGGCCAGAAGGGGTCTTTGGGGGGAAGGGGGATGTCTGCAATGCTTTCAACAATAAGGGGTTTTGAAGCAGATAAATAAGCCCTGAGCGAGTCCAAATGGGAGCACCAGGGGGTGTGGGTGGGCGGTGGCTCCGGGGCCTGAACCTGCCCTCTGCCCCCCTGGCAAAGGAGAGGTTGTGGCTCCCGAGGAGACCGGCGGCTGTGGGGTCCGGTGCAGCCCGGCCGTGCTCGCCGCTTGGTGTGGAGCGCCACTGGGCTCCGTGCAGCCCTCCCACTGCCACTCTCGGCCTCGAACCTTTGGGTGGCGGCCCCTGTGGGGGCTCAGGACTTGTGGGCCCAGCTCAGGCGTGAAAGCCCCGTGGGTGGAAAGAGGCACAGCCGGTCTGTCTCCCCTCCGCCTGCTGTTGGGGGCCCTAGTGCCCTCTCTATTCCCTCGCGGGCCTCCCAGCCTGCCCCGCCCCGCCCCCTCCCCCGCCCTCTGCCCCAGCAGCCCCCGGAGCAAGGCCTTTTGGGACAGTCCTGTCCCCCCCCTCCGAGCAAGGCCCTCTGGGACAGTCCTGTCCCCCCCCTCCGAGCAAGGCCCTCTGGGACAGTCCTGTCCCCAGTCCCCCGATGCTGGGTCACAGGCCTGCACACCCTGCCGCCAGCCGGCCACCAGTGATCCGCCAGTCCACTCGGTGGGGCCGCTGTCCCAGAGGCTGGAGCCCCGCAGCTGGTCCCAGCACAGCTCTGAGCGCCGTCCCCTGAGCAGGCCTGGCCCCCGGGGGCGGGGGGGGGGGCTGCAGGTTCTCGGAGGGTCCAGGACCCCTGTGGCGGGAGGACGGGAGGGGTGGCCCCGAGGGGGCGTGCGCTTGAGGCCGTGTCTGCCGCAGACCCCTGCCTGTACATCCCGCGCTTCGCCCACCTGCTGGAGTTCGGCGACAAGAACCACGAGGTGTCCATGACGGCCCTGAGGCTGCTGCAGCGGATGAAGAGGGACTGGATGCACACGGGCCGGCGCCCCTCCGGCCTCTGCGGGGCAGGTATGGCCTGGCGCCGGCCGCCGGGGTGGCTGGCTCTGCCCTGACCTGCAGCAGGGGGTGCTGGGGCGTCTCCGGAGCTGCCCCCCAGCCCCCTGTGCCCTCGTGGACTCCCACCTGCTCCAAGGTGCCCTCCACGGGCCGGGGGCGGGACCTGGGCCTGACGCTGGGCTGCCGGCTTTGGGCTGGCTCCCTGGCCCCAGGGGTCAGCCATCCGGTGAGTCCGGACGACTCTGGTCTGTTGGAGCCTCTTCTGGAACCCTCCTCCCTCTTTCTCTTGGCCCCGTACCCCATGCCCACTCCTTCCTGGGTCGCCTGACCGCGCGCCCACCGTCAGCTGCAGCAGGCGCAGTGCTGCCCGGGCACATTCCCTCCAGAGCCGGGTTTCCCCTCCACAGGGAGCTGGCAGACCAGGACCAGCCCACCCACTGGCCCTGCGCCAGCACAGGCCTGCCCCGTCCCAGCCCCTCTCCCTATGTTAGTCCTCCCGTCCCAGCCCCCTCCCTATCCTAGTCCTCCCCATCCCAGCCCCCTCCCTGTCCTAGTCCGCCCCGTCCCAGCCCCCCTCCCTGTCCTAGTCCTCCCCGTCCCAGCCCCCCTCCCTATCCTAGTCCTCCCCCCATCGCTCCCCTCCCTATCCTAGTCCTCCCCGTCCCAGCCCCCTCCCTGTCCTAGTCCTCCCCGTCCCAGCCCCCTCCCTGTCCTAGTCCTCCCTGTCCCAGCCCCCCTCCCTGCCCTAGTCCTCCCCGTCCCAGCCCCCCTCCCTGTCCTAGTCCTCCCCGTCCCAGCCCCCCTCCCTGTCCTGGTCTTCCCCGTCCCAGCCCCCCTCCCTGTCCTAGTCCTCCCCGTCCCAGCCCCCCTCCCTGTCCTAGTCCTCCCGTCCCAGCCTCCTCCCCGTCCCAGCCCCCCTCCCTGTCCTAGTCCTCCCCGTCCCAGCCCCCCTCCCTGTCCTAGTCCTCCCGTCCCAGCCCCCTCCCTGTCCTAGTCCTCCCCGTCCCAGCCCCCCTCCCTGTCCTAGTCCTCCCGTCCCAGCCCCCTCCCTGTCCTAGTCCTCCCCGTCCCAGCCCCCCTCCCTGTCCTAGTCCTCCCGTCCCAGCCCCCTCCCTGTCCTAGTCCTCCCCGTCCCAGCCCCCCTCCCTGTCCTAGTCCTCCCCGTCCCAGCCCCCCTCCCTGTCCTAGTCCTCCCCGTCCCAGCCCCCCTCCCTGTCCTAGTCCTCCCCGTCCCAGCCCCCCTCCCTGTCCTAGTCCTCCCCGTCCCAGGCTCACCCCGCCCCCAGTTCCGAGCCGACAGCTCTTCCACAGGGGTCTGCGCCGCTGCCGGCTCGGTGGAGCACCAGGCCCACAGGACACGTGTGCTAGTTGTGTGCCTCTGTGCGGGGTGCGGGCAGCGTGTGCGCTCCGTGTGAGCCCGGAGCCGCGTGTGGGTCTTGGGGCCCTGACCCCGCTCTGGCCTGAGCCGCGCGGCAGCACCGCACCGCGCCCGTGCTCCCCGCCTCCCCCCTCCCTCCCCAGCGCTACTGGTCGCGGCCAGGATGCACGACTTCCGGAGGACCGTCAAGGAGGTCATCAGCGTGGTCAAGGTGTGCGAGTCCACACTGAGGAAGAGGTGGGTGGCTGCTCGGGCCTCCTTCCGGCCCCGCCAGGCCGCTGGTCCGGGCCCTCGCAGTGGGCGCCCTCCCGCAGTCGGGTGGGCGGCCCTTCATAGCCTCGCCGGCGCGAGAGGGTTCGAACGCCCCGAGGGCCGCGCCGCGTCCCGATTGGTGTGACCCGGGCGCTGTCGCCGGGGGAGCTGAGCTCCAACACGCCCGGTCCGCGTCCCGGGGCCAGCGAGGTCACGGCGCCCCAGCTCAGCTGCTGGGGCCGCTCGGGGGACCGGTGTGCCCCCCCCTTACACGGCCTCCAGCGGCGGGGGGGGGGGGCTGCGAGGTTGAGGAATGGACCGGCTGCCGAGCGCTGACCTTCGGGGGGCCACAACTGAGGCTGGGCTTCCTCCCGGCCCTCTGCGTCCGTCCCGAGGAGCCGGAGGGGGCCCTCCTCCCGGCGGCTGGTGTGGGCAGGACTGGGGCGGGGGGCGGCTGCTGGTGCCAGCTCGGCTGGGCCACTGCCTGGGCTGCCCCCCACCTCCGGCCTCGGTGGCTGCGGGCAGCGGGCGTGATGCGCCTGTCGCATCTGTGTCTCAGGCTCACGGAGTTCGAAGACACCCCCACCAGCCAGCTGACCGTGGACGAGTTCATGAAGATCGACCTGGAGGAGGAATGCGACCCCCCGTCGTACACGGCCGGCCAGCGCAAGCTGCGGGCGAAGCAGGTGGGCCCCGGTCAGCTCGGGCTGCGGCCTGACGCTGCGTGTCTGGGTGCACACGGTCTGCGTGCGTGTCCGTGTGTGGGGGAGGTGTGCACACGGATGTGTGTGGGGGCGCACACGGATGTGCGGGGGACACACGGATGTGCAGGAGGCACACACGGAGGTGCGGGGGGCCCATGGGGGGTGCGCACACGGAGGTGCGGGGGATCCATGGGGGGTGCGCACACGGAGGTGCGGCGGGGGGGGGCACATGGGTCCCTTCCCAGACTGTCCCTCGGCCCCTGTCTGGACAGCTGTGCACACGCCCCCTGGCCCCGACACTGCCGCTCTGGCCTCGATCAGCCCGCGAAGCGGCTCCTGTTCCGGCAAGGTGGGCGCCGGGCCGTGCCGGGAACGGCCGCAGGTGTCCGGTGACCTCGGCCCCTCCCGCCCTCAGCTAGTGTCCGTCTCTTGCTTTTCAGCTGGAGCAGGTCCTGTCGCGGAAACTGGAGGAGGTCGAAGGTGAGCGGCTGCCCTGCCCGCCGACGCCCCGGGCCCGGGGAGGGTTTGCGCTCACGCCGTCCCGCTCTGAACTGTCCCGCAGGGGAGATCTCCAGCTACCAGGACGAAATCGAGACGGAGCTCGAGAACAGCCGGCCCAAGGCCAAGGGGGCGCTGGCCAGCCTGGCGAGAGACGGTGAGTGCGCCCGCCCGCCCGTCCCCCGCCGGCGGGTCCCTGCCCGTGCCCCTCCCCCAGCCTGCGCTGGCCGCTCCCAGCACCCGGCACTCGCCTCTCCCAGCTGCCCCGGCCGACACCCCTCAGCTCCTGTTGTCAGAGGCAGGCCTGCCCGCTCACTGCCGGGGGAGAGCTCAGCCCCCCTCAGTGCCCCTGCGCCTGCAGAACTGCTGTGGGCGTGCTGCCCCGCGTGTGCCCGTGTGTTTTCCTGTCTCTCTGGCCCCCCCCCCCCCGTGACCCTGCCCAGGACTCGGCTCTGTCCAGATGGGCAGCTCTGGGCGGTCCCTGTCCCCCGGCCTCAGGCCCGGGCGCAGGTGGTGGCGTCTGCCCTGGCCCTGACCGCCCGGGGCTCACTCCACTCGTCTGGGTGGCAGCGCCCGGCTCCTGCAGGGCTGTGTCCCTCCTCCGGCCGCTCTCCTCTGCACGGCCTGGACCGTGTGCCAGGGCTCGTGTGTGGCTGTGGTCCCCGGAGGGCGCTTTTCCCATGGCTGCTTCAGAGAGAAAGCGGGGGAGCGGGGGGAGACACACCCCCTGGCGCCTCTCGCACCGTAGGCGGGAGGACATTCACACCCGGGTGCGTGCCCTTGACCAGGAGCCAGACCGACCACCCTTGGTCCAGGGGCCAGCGCTCTGACTGCTGTGCACACGGCAGGGCTCTTGGGGTGCTGCTTCTGCAGAAACCGTTTCTGCTGGTCTCAGGAAGCGGGAGAGGGATCAGCGAGGAGGGAGACTCATCCATCAGCTGCCTCCCGCACGCCCCACACCCCCACCCCGGGATGGGACCCGCAGCCCGGCCTGTGCCCTGACCGGGATCGGCGTGTTCCTCTTGGTGTCTGGCGACCACTCTGTGCCGGTGGGAGGTGTGGGCCGCGGTGGGCGGCGGTGGGCGCGGCGCCCGTGCTGACAGCCATCGGGGCGCGGCCTCGGCCGTCAGCGCAGGGAGGGCCGGGGCCGGCGGGGTGCGGCCCTCAGCGGCCGGCCCTGCGCTGACGGGGGGGCCGTCCCCAGGCCCCGCCGAGGACACCACGGCCGGCCTGTTTGGCGAGGAGGACGCGGAGGACGAGGAGCTGGAGGCCGCGGCCAGCCACCTGAACAAGGACTTCTACCAGGAGCTGCTGGGCGGCGGGCCCGGCGGGGCGGAGGCTGCGGGCAGCCCCTGCGGGAGCAGCAAGCCCCCCGCCCTGGAGTCTCTGCTCGGGCCGCTGCCCACCGCGGCCAGCCTGGGCATCTCGGACTCCATCCGCGAGTGCATCTCCTCGCAGAGCCAGGAGACCAGTGAGTGCGGCGGGCGGGTCGGGAGGGGGCGCCCCTC
This sequence comes from Antrozous pallidus, assembly GCA_027563665.1. NCBI lineage: Eukaryota > Metazoa > Chordata > Mammalia > Chiroptera > Vespertilionidae > Antrozous > Antrozous pallidus. Next base: position 113,110,503 of record CM050515.1, on the reverse strand, counting down.
AGAGCATGAGCTTGTCCGAGGGCACTGGGGCCCGTGCAGGCTGTGAGCAGTCAGGGTCCCATCGCTGTCCTGGGGTCCTGTCGGCTGGCCGTGGCTCCGGTCCTGGCCGTCCCTCTGGAGAGCGTGCCCACAGGCCCCCGGCCCATGTGACCCAGGGCACCGAACACAGGCGCCTGTGGGCAGCTTTCCGCCGACGGTCAGGCCCACGGGCCCCAGGCCCATCCTCTGCCCTCATCTGAGCTGGTGGGCAGCGCCGGCTGAGGGCACGGCCTCCATGTCAGACCGACTTCGCCTGCTCAGCCGTGGCCCCACTGAGCAGGCCCAGGGGCTCCTGCCCCGGGAAGGGGCTCCGGTTCTGTCACGTCACTTCCGGCAGCAGGTCCTGCTCCTCTGTTGGGGCCAGGCCGGTGCAGGCCGAGCCTGGGCATTGCTCAGCGAAGCTGTTTGGCTTCCCGAGGCTCACCCTGTGCACGGCGGGCGTGGAGGATAACTGCCCGATGGCAGCAGTGGCCTCGGCGAGGGGCGGTGGCATGACAGTTCAGTCCGCCAGGTCACCCCTGAAGGGCTGCTGTCCCGCAGGCATGGGCAGAGGGCAGAGGCCCCGAGGCAGCGGGGACACTGGGACCCAGAGCAGAGAGAGGCCGTTCTGGCCGGAGCTGAGAACAAGGGGCGCCTTGGAGTGCCCAGGGCCGCAATGGGGAACGCCCCGATGCCCGCTGTGGGCTCACAGCAGGGGACAACCGGTGACGGCAGCAGGCAGGAGGGCACCCTCGCTCTGAGCCATGCAGATGGTGCCGGTGGCCCAGCTGGGCAGGAGGGGCTGGCAGGTTGGGGGGCGTCCTGAGGACCATCGGGGCTCCCGGAGGCCCTGCTCCGGGTAGAGCGAGAGCGGGCAGCGCCCTGGTCCGGAGGCTGCTTACACCGGATGCCAGAATGGGGGGGGGGGGTCGGGGGGCGCAGCCTGTGGGGGCAGATCCTGCTCCCTCTGCGTCGGGGGTCGTAGCTTCCCTCCCTGTGCATGCTCGCAGGCACACGCACACGGGAGCAGCGCCAGCCCCTGGTGGTGAGGAAGCAGTCCGGGAGCTGGGGAGGAAGGGGTGGGGCGGGCCGGGAGCCTGCTGACTGCTGACCACTGTGCTCCCCCAGAAGACGCTTCTGGGGACGGCGAGCTGGACCTCAGCGGCATCGACGACCTGGAGATTGACAGGGTGAGTGCGCTGCGCCCTGCGGGGGGCTGCCGGCATGGGGACCCCTGACCCCGGCCATGTGCAGGCGCTGCAGTCGGGGGGCCGCTCCGTCCCGGGGACACGGCACTGACCTGTGAGCTCCAGGACCGTGCCCTGCCCTCCGGAGGCCCCGCCTCTGCCCGGTGGAAAGGGGTCCCTGCACCTCCCGGGGGAGGCCACCGCCAGGGTGAGCAGCCCCCGGTCTGTGCCCCAGTACATCCTGAACGACGCAGAGACCCGCGTGAAGGCGGAGCTGTGGATGCGGGAGAACGCGGAGTACCTGCGGGAGCAGAGTGGTGAGTGCCCCCGCCCGCCTGCTGGCCCCCCCACGCCTGTCGGCGGCCCTCGCTGACCGCTGCCCTTGGCTTTCAGAGAAGGAAGCCCGCATCGCCAAGGAGAAGGAGCTGGGCATCTATAAGGAGCAGAAGGTGGGTGCTGCCGGACCACAGCCCCTGACAGGGCAGGGGGGAGGCTAAGAGCCTGCTCCTCCGCTGCGTCCGCCCGCCCGGTGGGCCTGGGCGGGTGGGCGGTGTGTGTGTGTGGGCTGGGCCCGGCTGGTGGGCGGTGTGTGTGTGTGTGTGTGTGTGTGTGTGTGTGGGCTGGGCCCGGGCCGGTGGGCGGTGTGTGTGTGTGTGTGTGTGTGTGTGTGTGTGGGCTGGGCCCGGGTGGTGGGCGGTGTGTGTGTGTGTGTGTGTGTGTGTGTGGGCTGGGCCCGGGTGGTGGGCGGTGTGTGTGTGTGTGTGTGTGTGTGTGTGGGCTGGGCCCGGGTGGTGGGCGGTGTGTGTGTGTGTGTGTGTGTGTGTGTGGACTGGGCCCGGGTGGTGGGCGGTGTGTGTGTGTGTGTGTGGGCTGGGCCCGGGTGGTGGGCGGTGTGTGTGTGTGTGTGTGGGCTGGGCCCGGGTGGTGGGCGGTGTGTGTGTGTGTGTGTGTGTGTGTGGGCTGGGCCCGGGTGGTGGGCGGTGTGTGTGTGTGTGTGTGGGCTGGGCCCGGGTGGTGGGCGGTGTGTGTGTGTGTGTGTGGGCTGGGCCCGGGTGGTGGGCGGTGTGTGTGTGTGTGTGTGGGCTGGGCCCGGGTGGTGGGCGGTGTGTGTGTGTGTGTGTGGGCTGGGCCCGGGTGGTGGGCGGTGTGTGTGTGTGTGTGTGTGTGTGTGTGTGGGCTGGGCCCGGGTGGTGGGCGGTGTGTGTGTGTGTGTGTGTGTGTGTGTGGGCTGGGCCCGGGCCGGTGGGCGGTGTGTGTGTGTGTGTGTGTGGGCTGGGCCCGGACCGGTGGGCGGTGTGTGTGGGCTGGGGGCGGTGCAATGAGGTGGGGGGGGCTCAGGCCCGTCCCATCCCTGGTGGAGGAGGTGGGCACAGCTTCGGGCAACTGAGCCCCTTCCTCCCCGGGAGCCCTGGGCAGCGCCTGGCGGATCGGGGTGACGCCTGCGCCTCCCTCAGCCCAAGAAGCCGTGCAAGCGCAAGGAGCCGATCCAGGCCAGCACGGCGGGCGAGGCCATCGAGAAGATGCTGGAGCAGAAGCGCATCTCCAGCAAGATCAACTACAGCGTGCTGCGCGACCTGGACAGCAAGGGCGGCGCGCGGCCGGACGCGGGCCCCGAGGCCAGGGCTGCGGGCAGGAGGCTGCCGCGGAGGAAGAGGCCGGGCAGGACCGCCGAGCCCGCAGCCGGCGTGGCCAAAAGGTGCTGGGCCGGGGCGGGGCGGGGGGGGGGTGCCCAGCTGGTCCCTCCAGCTCCCTCAGCTGTGCTGGGGTGGGGGGGAGCTGGGACGGGCTAAGGGCTGCACATGGGCTCTGCCCCGCCTCTTGCCGCCCGCCCTGGGGTGTGGGGTTCCTGGGCCCAAGGGGAGCCTGCCTGAGGGAGAGCGCTGAGGAGCTTGCATGTGTCCCCCGCTCGGCCCCTCGCAGGTGACTTCGGGAAAGGCGCCCTGACTCTGTGTTGGAGGGTGTGGGGAGGGAAGGCAGGCCTGTGGATGGGGTGCTGTGAGCACCAGCTGGGTGCCCCTGCTGTGGGCCTGGAGGGGTGGGGGACAGCCAGAGCTGTTTGTTGGGAGGAGAGGGGTAGACTTGGGCCCAAGAGTGCCCCTCCTGCTCCCCTTCTGTGCCCCCCTTACCCCCCTCTCATGCCCCCGTCACCCCCTCCTGTGCCCCCCTCACTCCCCTCTGATGCCTCCCTCATCCCCCTCCTGTGCCATTATCCCCTCACCCCCTCCTGTGCTTGCTTTCAGGTTGAGGCCAATGGTGTCCACCCAGGCGGCTAAGAAGGCAGCCCCGGGAGAGGTGTGTGGGGTCAGCCAGGGCGGGTGAGGGAGCAGCAGCCCAGCGAACAGACGTGGGAGGGAGGAGCTGGGACAGGCCCTGCTGCTTGGCGGGGGGTTGGGGGGCGGGAGGGGGAATCCTCAGGTCCCGGGTGCGGGGAGGAGTGTCCCGGGAGGGCCGGTCCCGAGAGCGAGTCTCCCGGGCGTGGAGGGCCTCTGGCAGGGAGGCCGGGCCCGGTGCCGCCCAGTGCGGCGCCCTCTGGGGGTGGAGGCCTGGGGTGGTTGGCCCTCCCAGCGGCTCAGGGTCCTCATCGTCATTGTCAGGAGACAGAACAGGAAGCAGAGGGGGTCCCCAGGGGTCCCAGAGCAGCTGCAGGTGCAGCTCAGGAGGGGCCGGTCAGGGGGCGGCCTGGAGCCTTGTTCAGAGCTGTCCCCTCACTCGCAGACCCTGCCCCCAAAGCCCCCCGCCCGCGGCTGCGACCCAGGGAGGCCGGCGGCCGTGCTGGTGGAGAGCGGGCCGGTGTCGTACCACCCCGAGGAGGAGGCCGAGGAGGAGGACCCCGACCCCGAGGAGGAGGACGGGGAGCCCTGCGTCAGCGCCCTGCAGATGATGGGGGGCAGCGGTGAGGGCTGGCGACCTGGGGAGGCCGTGGGTCTGTGCTCCGGGAGGGGTCTGGACGAAGCGACTGGGTTCTGAGGCCCTCGGTGTGCGAGATGGCCTGGCCAACCCTGTCCCGTGGGAGACCGGGGCCTGGGGTGCCCGGGAGATGCCCACAGACGTAGGTCCCGCCCCCTCACAGTGCACCTCACGTGGGCCCCCACCACCCGCATGCCAGGCCCGCGCCCCCGGGCCCCGCAGAGACCAGAGCAGCGCTCTCGGGCCCCCGTCGGCTGGTGCTGGAGCCTCGGCGGCGCCGGGGCCTGGCTGTGCCGCCGCTCAGCGGTGCCGTCCGTCTGTCTGTCTGCAGATTACGGCTGTGACGGTGACGAGGACGACGGCTACTGAGTGTGATCGCGTACGGCGCCCGCGGGGGCCTGGCTCCTGAGGGCCAGGCCGGGACTAGGGCCCCGAGCCCAGGTGTGAGCGTGGCCTCACCGGTGGCCACGAGACGTCCGGCATTGTGCTGGCGCCATGTTTTGAGCAATGCAGGGCGGGTGCCTGCAGCGCAGGCCCGGGGGCCCGGAGTTCCAGCGGCTCGCCGGGCGCGTGGAGGCTGGGTGTGCTCCAGGACACGGCTCTCGGCTCGCCGTGCTCAGCCCTCTGTACCCCGGCTGCAGGCCTCGGCTCCCTCCTGCGCCGGGCCCTGGCCCACCCGCAGCTGCGCCTGCGTCCAGGCGGCCTGAACCAGCAGAGGTGGGCGCTCATGTCTGAGCTGGCATCCGGCTCAGCATCCAGAGGGAGGGACAGCGGGCAGGCAGGGCCTCTGAGCCTGGCCGCCCTGCTCTAGAGCGTTCTCAGGCCCTGAACGGCCCGGGGCCAGGCCCCGGCCCCGCCCTCTCCCCGGAGAGGTGACCGCAGTGACAGACAGTGCACACGGCCCTCCCTGCCCAGCACTCGGCCTCCCGGCTGGGGTGCAGCAAAGGCTGCAAGTTGGGACTTGAGGCCACGTGACTGAGGGCAGGTGGGGCTGGAGGGGAGTTCTGGGGTGCAGCAGGGCGGGCGGGCGGGCGGGCGAGCTGAAGCAGAAGTCAAGGTGAGAGAGGAGGGCCTGGTCCAGGACAGCTTCCCGAGGTGAGGTGAGTTGAGGTGAGGGGCACTCAGCAGCAGGTCCTATCGTAGGGGACCTGCCCCCCACCCCCCCCCCGACACGGTGCTGACAGGTGCTGCTGGAGCACCTGCTCTGAGAGTGGGTGGCCCCATGGGGCAAGGCCCCATGCGAGCAGATAGTGCTGGCAGGGTGCCAGTAGGCTGTGGCCAGCCCCCTGTGCAGGCACCACTACCTGCATGCCATCCTCTAACCCAGGTGACCTCCAGGCCCAGGGAGGGAGGGGGCAGGGAGGAGGCCCCAGCACTCACGTGCCGTCTGCGCATCCGTCCTACGGGCAAGGCCCTCCTGCTGCTGCCTGAGTGGCCTGGGGGCGACCCTCCAGCACCTGCTCTGAGCATCCTCCTGGGGTTGGCATCGGACACCCATCCGCCCTGCTGGGTGGGCATCCCCGGGGCTTGGAGAGGTCCAGGGCCATGGGGCCTGCCTGACCCTTGCTGAGCAGAGGCCTGCTCTGACGCCTTGGGGTCAAGATCAGCGCAAGCGCTGGAGGTAACGGGCTCCGCCTGGCCCCTGGCAGGTCTCCAGTGAGGCCAAGAGGACTGGGGCTTGAGTGACGGCCCGAGGTCACCAGCTGGGCCCACACTCCTGACTGACCCAGGCCCAGCAGGCCGCCGGGCCACAGTCACCGGGCTGATGGCCGCCCGACGCTACCAAGACTACGGAGGCCTCGAGAGGCAGAAGCCCACCATGGCTCCGCCTCGAGCCCTCCCCAGCCTCTCAGCCCCTGTCCAGCCTCCCCGAGATCAGCTGCCCCTCACCTCCTGCAGGCCCTCGGGCTCCCCTGTGCTCCAGGCTGGGCGGGGGCGGAGTGGGGGCTGGTGACAGGTCTGACCCAGGGCTGTGACGCGGAGGGGCCACCGGTCTAGGCGTGGCGGCTGGTCCTGGTCTGGCCGCCAGGGTCAGATCAGCTGGGCCCAAAGCCCGCTCTGCTGCTGAGGGACTTGGGCCCGGGGAGGGGTGTGGAGCGCTCCCCAAGGACGGGTGCAGGGGCCTCCCAGGGCTGCTGCAGCGGACGGACTGGCTCCAGGGCCCAACGGTCACTCGGGAACGCACCGGCTGCTCACCGCAGAGGAACCAGCTCGGGCCCGCGCCCGAAGTCCGGCGTGGCGGGCTGACCTGGACATGTTCACGCCGCTCCGCCCCGCGGCCACCTGCCCGCCCCTGGTGGCACCTTAGCACAGCCTGGAGGCTGGAGCAGGCATGACCCTCTGCCCAGGCTGGTCCCCATCGTCTTCCTGTCCCCAAGCCCCACCCCGGTGCCCTGCACCCCAGGAATAAAAGCCACAGCCTTCCAGACTGGTCGTATGCGCGTCCTCGGCGGCCCCCGTCTGCTCGGGCCCAGGCCTCTGACACGCGGTGCCTTCGGGCCTTCTCGCTCCCACCGGCCGCCCTGCCCGGGGACCGCACCATGCGCCTGCCAGGGACCATGGCCAGGGCTGGCCCTCCAGCAGGACACGGCCGTCCTGCCCGTGTGCTCAGCCCCTGGGGGCACAGGGCCCGCTTGGTTCCCACGGGCAGTGCCCACTCTGTGCTGTGGGGCGTGGCAGCCAGCTTCCGGGACCAGCTAGCACCTACGTGCCCGGAGGGCTGGCCGGTCTCTGGGGAGGCTTGGGCCCCTGCCAGGCTGGCGGGTGGGGGCTGAGGGCTCCGGTGCCCAGCCCTTCAGGGGGCAGAGCAGGCTCGTGGCTTTCTGCTGGGAGCGGCTGCTCAGGAAGCCGCCTCCACACAATGGGTCCTCGGGGACCTGGGAGGGCAGGGCCCTGACCCTGGCCCGTCACAACCTTGACCCTAACCCAGCACTGACACTGCCTACAGTGCCCTTTCCTGGCCGCCCCCCCCTGACTGGGCGAGCCACAGGCACTGCTGTGGTCTGAGGAAGGGGTGTGGGGAGGGGGTGCCCGAAGCCAGGCAGGCCGTGGGCAAGGAGGGCCCGTGTCCCTGCCGCTCAGCTGGGGGGTGGGGGGGACAGAGGCAGCACCGGCCCCCCAGCCTGTGTCCTGGCCTGAGAGGCTTGGCTCGGGCAGGACTAAGTCACTGCTTCCCATTCAAGGTCAGTGAATGGGCATTGTCTGAGGTGGCCGCCTTGGTGGGGCCTGGGAAAAGGCTGCCCGGCTGGTCAGAGGGGGGGGGTGCCGCCGTGGCCCTCCCCCTCCCCGGGCCTGGCATCGGCATCGGGGAGCTGAGCCTGTGGCGGGGGGCGCCCCGGGCGGGAGGCAGTGGGTCAGCAGGGCCTCGCGTGTGCAGGGGCCCAGGTTCGGGGCAGGCCCAGCTGCAGGCGGCCACAGGCGCCAGAGGTTGGGGCAGGATGGGCACCTACACGCAGCCTCAGCCGGCGGGCACGTGCGCGCCAATGCACTCGGGAGCTGTCAGTGTCCCCCGCTCCCCTGCAGTCCCCTGCGGTTGGGTCCCCTCCCATCAAAGCCCTTTCCCTGAACGTCCCCTCCAGCCACCACCGAGGGCTCCCAGTGACTCCCCTCGGGGGGCCTGGTGGGAGGGCCCTGCAGGTGGGGGAGGGGAGCCCAGGCGGAGTGGGGGGGACCCAGCAGGCTGGGGCTGGCGGTGTGCTCTGTAGCAGCAGGGGGAAGAGTGGGTGATGAGAGGGCACAGCGCGCAAAACCAGAGCTCGGCCTCCTGCGGGTGAGCGCGCGCTCCCGGCCAGCAGGTGGTGCTGCAGGACGGCCAGGTGCGCCTGGGAGGATGGGAGCCTCCCCGGGAAGGGGGGCGGGGGTCAGTGCTGTGAGGAGCCCCCCCTCAGGGAGGGGGTGGCACTTATTTAGGAAGGAGCCCCCCAACAGCTGGTTCCTTTACATGTGCCCCCCAGGGTGGTCCCTGACACTGGACGGCCCTGCATGATCAGACCAACATGAGCCCAGTTCTGTACTTGCCCAGGTTCCCCCCCCCCCCCCGCCCCTGTGCACTGGGTGAGGTGCTGGGGCGGGAGGGGTTCCCACTGAGGGTCCCTAATGGTCAGGGGAGGGGATATCCCTCTGGTGGGAGGGGGAGGCACCCACACTGGGTCCCCAGGAGCAGCTGGTCAGGCCACAGGGGGCACAAAGAGGCAGGTGGGCCACCCACCTGGGGCAGGTGACGGGTTGAGCGAGCGAGGCGGGGGGGGTGGGCGAGGGCCTCAGGGTGGGAAGGGCAGAGTCCCCAGAGGCTGGGTGTCCTGGTAGTTTTTTGGGGGGGGGGGCAGCCACGCCTGTGGGTGGCAGCAGGAGTGTGGCAGGGGCGGACCTGTGTGCTCGGCTGCGGTGGGCCCGGGCCCTGGCTCCACACTGTTGGCATGGGGGGTGCTGGGGTGCAGGAGGGCAGGGCCAGGGCTCCTGGGAAAGGCAGGCTGGGGGCCGGAGGGCTCAGGTGAGCAGGTGTCGGTCAGGCTATCCCCGGACGGGCTCTCGGGGAGTCCCGGTGAACGTGGAGCCCCAGAGTCAGAAGCCACTGGCCTCTCACTGCCTGGGCCTGAGGGCAGGCTCTGCTGGGCAGGCTGGTGGGCCTGGGTCTGCCTGTGCAGGCCCCGTGTCCACAGCCTGGCTGCCCGGGCCGGACACGGCGTGCCCTCTCTGCCAGGCTGGCCTCGGAGGGCAGGCCAGAGGCTTGAGAGCACGGCCTGCTGGCTGGTGCCAGTGTCCCAGCACCTGGGGCTGGACTGGCGGGACAGGGTGCTGGGCCTGAGCTCCTGAGTCCTCCCCTGCCCCTGCCCTGCCCTGCCCGAGCTGGCCAGGCCCGGAAGAAAGCCTGCCTCAGTTTCCCCAAACCTGCAGGTCTTGCCCCTCTCAGCCGCCCTCTTCCCCCGCAGCTTTCTGACCTAGGGGTGGCCGGTGCTGGGACCTCTGCCACTTGCTTCACAAGCTGCCGGCTCGGGGTGGGGGCGAGGGTGCCGGGAACAGGGCCCCGGGGCCAGCGGCAGGGCCAGGCCTGGGCAGGGCCCCACCGCTCCCCCCCCCCCCCCCCCCCCGTCCCCGGAGCTGGCTCTCGGGGCCCACACTCAGGGCTGTGCCAGGGGCCCCAGGAGGAGGGGTCCCCGAGGTGGAGTCTGAGAAAATAAGGCCCCGAATGGCTTCCAGGTGCGCGAGATCAGGTTGTCGTGTCGGGCCCCCGCCGCCCCCAGCCCTCGCTCAAGGCGGGGGGTTAGGGGTGGTGGGGGAGGGCGCGGGGACCGGCACAGCGGCTCTCCAGGGCGGCTCTCGGGGGCTGTCGTTCCACCCAGACGAGGCGAAGGAGGCGCCACCGCGTTCCCAGCAGCGGGACTTCCGACGCTTTGGGGGGGGACGGGGAAATGTCAGCCGTCACGCCGCCGCGAAACCGCTCCATTCGCTCCGCCGGGCCTGGCGTGCGTCCAGGAGCCCGACTCCCAAGCCCGTGCGCGCCGGGCCGGCCTGGGGGCGGGGCCAGGCGGATGGGGCGGGGCCTCCGCCCGGTGAGCTCCCGGATTGGCCCCCTCGCCGGCCGGGGGCGGGGCGAGCCGGGGGGGGGGCTGGGGGCGGGCGGCGGAGCGGGGTCTTATCTGCGCGGGCAGCTGTCGGCTGGTCCGGGCGCGAGCGCCCCGGCCCAATTCAATGGCCATTGTCCGCCGGCCCCTTTGTTCGGGAGGCGGCCGCTTCCTGCGGGGCCGGGCCGGCGGAAACGCCCCGAGCCGGCCGCCCAGCCGCGGGTCAGAGGCAGCGGCCACTGCCTGGGGCTCCCGGGCCCGGCCCCACGCACGCCGCTCCCCTGGTTTCAGTCTGCCACCCGCAGAGTGGGGGACGGCACTGTCTGTCCTCTTGGGGAGCCCCAGGTGGGGAGCCCTGTGGGTCCCCTGAGCGTGCCTCGGGCGGGGGGGCTCCCCCCAGCCTGCCCTCTGCCCCTGACCCCTGACCCCCAGCAGGGTGACAGCAGCATCTGCAGGCAGGACTGGGTTCCAGGATGGACAGACCTCCCGCTGCCTCCCCGCAGGAGGGAGCACCCTCGGAATCCGGGGGACAGTGGAGGGGAGTGAGGGAACCGGCTCCAGATGCTCCCCCGCCTGGGCCAGGCCTCCTGTCCCCCCTTCCTGGGCTGGGCACTGCCTGGCAGTCCTGCCCTCCATGGCGCCCCTGTGCCTCGTCCCCTCTGCCCGTGGGTCACAGCGCAGCGCTGTTGACGGCCTCAGCCACGTGCTCACAGGAGGGTGCAACTGACTGGCTCGCCAAGCCTGGCCAGGCTCCCTGCCCACCGCCCCAGCCCCTCCTCTCCCTGGGACCCTAGAATCTGCCGCGGTTCCCACCCCCAAGCCCTCCCTGATCCAATCTGACTTGATCAGCAACCGCGGAGGGGATAGCCAGTGGTGGCTTAACTGTAGTTGGCAACAAAAGGCTTGGGGGGTCTGAGGGAGCATGGTGAGGAGGCCGGGCACCCAAGGAATTGAATGCCGGGAGGCCACCTGAGGCCCGGAGCGAGGGGAGAACCGGGCCCGCCCCCGGGGTTGGGTGCCTGCAGGTATGGGTGCCAGCCTGGCCGTCTCCCCTGTGAGCTCCTGGGCTGTAACAGGGGTTTGTGCCTGTGAAGCAAGGTGTCTGAGCGGGAGCACCAGCACAGCGGCAGGCATAGTAGGCCCTTTGCAAAGGGCAATTGTAGGGCGTTTTTCTCTCCTTTGCACGTCCAGGGTGGAAAGAAGAGTGAGTCCAGTTACTGAGTAGAGGAGCTGGGGATCGAGAAATAAAGAATAGAGGACACAGAAGTAGAAATAAAAGCTGGGGCTGGGTGGAATCTCTGTTCTCTCTGATGGAGAGACAGGATTCAAACCCAACAGCAGCTGTTTGTTTGTATTCCAAAATACAAAGGGGTTTCACCTGAAAAACTTAGGTTCAAAGGAGCTTAAGTGGGCCCAGGCCCTACTCATTCCCTCATTCCTGGGGCTCAGCTGAATCTACATTTCAAGGCCTCCCATCCCCGACACCTGGAGCAAATTAAGAGTCAGTTTGGCTCAGTGGATAGAGCGTCGGCCTGTGGACTGAAAGGTCCCGGGTTCGATTCCAGTCGAGGGCATGTACCTTGGCTGTGGGCACATCCCCGGTTGGAGGTGTGCAGGGGGCAGCTGATTGATGTGTCTCTCCCATCGATGTTTCTGACTTTATATCCCTCTCCCTTCTTCTCTGTGAAAAATCAATAAAAATATAATAAATATATATATTAAAAAAAAAAAAAAAGTCAGTACTGATAACCCATGGATGTGTTTCCAAGACGCGGCTCTGCCTGGCGCCTCGGATTCAGTTGACACCGATTTAAAGAATGCTCAGGTGCCTTCCCTGGGGGGCCCTCTACAGGCAGTGACTGTTTTACACAGGGCCTGGGTATCCCCTGGGGTGGGTGGGGGGCACCTGAAGGGTCTCGGGTTTGATTTTGGTCAAGGGCATGTACCTTGGCTGCGGGCACATCCCCAGTGGGGGGTGTGCAGGAGGCAGCTGATCGATGTTTCTCTCTCATCGATGTTCCTAACTCTCCCTCTCTGTAATAAATCAATAAAATATATATATATATATATTTTAAAAAGAAGTCACCTGGAAATTCTCCAGTTATGTTCTAAAAACAAAAGAAAAAAGAGGCCTGACCCCTGACCCCCACTGTGGGGCCCAGTGTGAGGAGTGGGGGGCGGGGGGAGGCCCAGCTGCAGGGCCAGGCTCACCCTGAGCCCCCCTTCCGGGAACCTGGACCAGGATGCTGACCTTCTCCACGCTTCCCACCTGCTGGCACCCCCTCCTCCCAGCACACGCCCCAGCACGTCCCCTCGCACCCCGAGCTCCCCCCCCCGACCTCCAGAGCCCAGCCTGCCAGCCAGACCCCGACATCACGTCTGCCGCTCACCCTGGGGGACAGGGCTCCTGCGACCCAGCCTGCTGCCCCTCCCTCAGCCACGTCTCCGGGGTCTCCCCTGGGTAAGGCCCCCAGCTGATCACCCTCCTGCCCTGCAGCTCAGGGCCTCAGCCCTGCATCACCCTCCCCACCCCCCTGCCCTGCCATAGCTGCTCTGACCTCGGGGACCAGACTCACTGCCCCGGAGTTCTTCCCCCCCCCCCCACCCCGTCCAGCACCCAGGTTGTGAGCCCACAGCCCCCCCACCCCGCGCAGGCCCCTCTGTGGGACTCACACTGCCGAGGTGGACCCCGTGCGGAAGTCATGGCTGAGGGGGGGGCGACCTGCCCGGCCTGTGGGGGCCGGGGGGGCCAGCGTGCAGGGCTGGTGTGTGGGGCCCGGGGGCCAGGGGGCCTGGTGTGCGGGGCTGTGGGGCTGTGGGGCCGGCGTGCGGGGGCCGGCGGACTGGGCCGCACGGCTCGGGGAGGCCCCGGTGAGTCACCGCTCGCACAAACGCAGGAAGCCCCATTCTCCACCGCCGTGTGCTCCGCGGGGAGAGCCGTCACGAAGCCATTGTTCCCGCCGCTGCTTTCCGGGCGGCTGCGCCTCTGATGGCCGCCCGCGTTCCCGGGGCGCCCGGCGGAGCCGCTTCCCTTCGAGACCCGGGGGCGCCGCGAGGGGAGGCCGGCCCAGGGGTCGGGCAGCGCTCCGCTAGGGGTGCGGGGCGAGGGAGGCTGCCGCTGGACCCCTCCCCTCCCCCCAGGAGGGTCACCAGCCCAGGCCGCACCCCCTGCGTCCGAGCCAGGGGCCTCGTGGGCCTGTGTGGCCCAGCTGCCCCGCTCAGCCCGGCTCTGGCCGCTCGGGCCCCTCTGTCGGGGGGGGGGGGGCACCCCGCCACGGGAGAGGAGGGACCAGAAGTCCAGCCGAGGCTGGGCCCTGGACTCCCACCTGCCCCGTGCCGTCAACACGAGCTTAAAACACGGGCCACTCGACGCTGGACAGAAAAGAGAGGGAACCCCCAACCAGTGGGAGCCGGGGGGTCATTTTACTGAACGGCAAAGTGGGCTTTACAATGACAGCGCACACCCGCGCCGGGGTGGCTCAGCGGACAGAGCGTCGGCCCGCGGGCTGACGGTCCTGGGTTCGATGCCGGTCAAGGGCAAGTGCCCAGGTCCCAGCTCGATCCTCAGTGGGGGGCCTTCAGGAGGTAGCCGACGGATGATTCTCATCATTGATGTCTCTCTCTCTTTCTCTCTCTCTCTGAAATCAATAAAAAACGTTTACAAAATAATAGCACCATGAAGCAAAAGAGGACACCGACGATCTGACAGGAACGGCAGATAACACCACGTAACGTACAGGCAGCTACACACACAGCGCCGAAGCCGATCATTGTGTTAACAACGGAGAGCTGTGGGCGGGGAATCCGGGGGGCTGGTCCACCTTGATCGCTCTGAGGGGTCGGAGCTAATGACTGGATGCTGGTGGTTGGAGCAGCCCCACCTGTTAGTCTTAAGTAGATTCACTGATTGGCTTTTACTGGTGTTTCCTGCCTGGGGGAGACGGGTGTATCTTATGATCTTAATCTTAATAAAAGGGAAGGTAAAACTGGAGCGAGCGGTAGTCCTCCCACTAGAGTTGGGCTACCGCCTGGCCCCCATTTCCCAAATTAACGCTTTTCTAAGTCTCTCTCTTCATTTGTGTGCGGCCTTCTCCAGAAACCCGAACCCCGAACCGGGGACCCCGAATCACGCAAGGGACGTGAAAGGGGTTTTCCCACATTTGGTGCCCGCCCAGGGACGCCACAACACAACCCCAGAAAACACCGCCGGTGCAGCCCCCCAGCCACAGGCGTGGGAACCCAGCACCCAGAGCTCCCGCCTCCGGGAGCAAAGGCGTAGACAGTCTGTCCGGGGTGACGCAACAGAAAGACGCGCTCCTTTCCCCGTCCAGACGGGACATCCCCCGGTCAGCACCGGGGGTCCCCAAGAGGCCTCCGAGGGGCTCGCGATGCGAGGCAGCCCCCCAGGGGAGGGACGCAGACGGAGCAGCGACGCCTGCCACCGGCTGGGGGACCGGGACCCCCTGCCAGGAGCCCCAGGCCTGCTGGCTCGGTTCAGGAGCCAGAGCCTCGGCCTCGGATTCGGTTCTGGTCAAGGGCCGGGGTGGAGGGGGGCAGTCCCCAGTGGGGGGCGTGGAGGAGGCAGCCCATCCATGGTTCTCTCTCATCGCCAATGTTCCTCTCCCTTTCCCTTCCTCTTTGAAATCAATCAATAGCCTCCTGTCTAATCAAGTGAGACTATGCTAATTGACCAGCACACCCTCATAAAGATGGCAACACCCACAGCGAATAAGAAAGGGAATATGCTGCTGAGACCGGTTTGGCTCAGTGGATGGAGCGTCGGCCTGCGGACTGAAGGGTCCCGGGTTCGATTCTGGTCAAGGGCATGTACCTTGGCTACGGGCACATCCCCAGTAGGGGGTGTGTGTGTGCAAGAGGCAGCTGATCCACGTTTCTCTCTCATCGATGTTTCTGACTTTCTACCCTTTTCCCTTCCGCTTTGTAAAAAAATCAATAAAATATATTTTGAAAACCAGACCCAGATGGGGGCGGGGAGGGAGCCCCATTCCTCACGGAATGGACAGGTGGCCAGCTTGCTGTCAGAGGCCTGCCAGCTAGGAATCCCATTCACCTGCATATCTGTATGTTACTCGCCGGCTCGGCCAAGGGGGACTCTGAGGGGGCGGTGAAGGGTTAGAAAAGAGACGAGAGAGGAAAGCTGGGTCTGGGGAGACGCTGCCCTCTCTGATGGGGGAGACAGCGCCCACGTCCACAGCCGTGTCTTTATTTGACAGCCGCTGCCACGAGGCAAAGGAGGGCGTGGCCACAGTGTTTACAACATTCCCGTGGGTTTCGATCCCACTCAGCTACATGCACCTGAACCCCATCAAGTCCACGTCACTCAGGCACGTGGGGCCGCACGTTCGGACCACAGCTGCTGGCTGTCCCCGGGCTGGGAGGCCCTGCCCTCCACGCTGGGACTGGCACGTGGCCTCGAGGGGACCATGCCCTCTTGTCAGCCAGAGGCTCGAACCCGTCCAGACACTGTGGCCGCGCCCCACGCCTGTATGAAGTTTCAATACGTTATATTAGAGGCCACACCCACAGCATCTACAGGAGTTGCTGCAATTACTTCTCGGTGGAAGAAGCTTTCATTCCCGGTATAAATTCCCAATTCTGTTAAATCAAGCTTCAATTTTGAGACTCGATATAAACGGTGACGTCACTAAAACTATTAAAAAGGCCCAGCTTCTCGCCGAAACCGGTTTGGCTCAGCGGATAGAGCGTCGGCCTGTGGACCGGAAGGTCACGGGTTCGATTCCTGTCGGGGGCATGTACCTTGGCTGCGGGCACATCCCCAGTGTGTGTGTGTGTGTGTGTGTGTGTGTGTGTGTGCAGGAGGCAGCTGATCGATGTTTCTCTCTCGCCGATGTTTCTGACTTTCTATCCCTCTCCCTTCCTCTCTGTAAAAAATCAATAAAAATATATTAAAAAAGAAAAAAGGCCCAACGTCTCATTATTGACGGAGGACAGTGTCTCAGTATCGTGTTGAATTGTGCAATCGGCCACAGTGCGGACGAGTTTAAAGTTCTGTGATGTTTGGGGGTGTTCTCGGAACGTTTCTCTTGCGACAAGTGTGAGCTCAGAGGGTCCTGCTTGTAGGGGATGGTTAGAAAACTTGGAGGTGGAAACCTGAGAGCAGTGTTCCTTTGGGAACGGGTGTTCTTGAGCTCCCCTGTGAAACGATGTTTAACGGGTCTATTAGCTCTGGGAATAGTATACCCTATCTAGTAAAGAGGGAATATGCTAATTGACCATCAATCGGTCACAAAGATGGCTGAACCCACAGCTGAGGCCAAGTTCCCATCAGGAGCCTTAAGGAGCCATCAGCAGGGACCTGAGGCTATGCCCTCCTAACCCCCCTTGGTGCTTGACAGGGGACCTCAGGCTGTGTCCCCCACCCCAGCACTGGGCCAGGGGACTTGAGGCTGCACCCCACCCCTGCCTGGCTGGGCTTGAGAGGCCCCCTAGGTGAGGCCCCCCAGGTGAGAGGCCCCCCAGGTGGGGGGACCTCAGGGGACCTCAGGCTGTCCCCCCCCACTCAGCGGGGCTTGACGGGGGACCTCAAGGTGCACCCCCAGTGCTGGGATGGGGGAATTCAGGCCATGCCCCTGCTCAGCGGGACTTGGGGGTACTGAGGCTGCCTCCTGCCCCCGGGCTTGATGGGGGGACCTCAGGCCATGCCCCCCACCCAGCAGGACTTGACAAGGGTGGGACTGGCGGGGCCTGGATCTAGCCCAATGTGGGGGGGCGGCTCCTACCCTGCACCTCCCCGACATCTCTTCACGGGACTGCGGGGGGCCGGTGGAGCGGCATCCGCTCGGCTCATCCCAGGCAGAGCCGCACGCGTCGCCGGCTCTCCGCGCAATGTGCCGAGGACCCAGCACCCGCGAGGGCTCCTGGGGCGTTTCCTCCCCGGCCCTACCCCCGCCCCGGCCCCGCCCACAGGGCCCGCCCCGCCCCACCTCGCTTGGGCCGCGCAGGCTCAATGCGGCGTCTCTGTCCGCCGGCCGGTCCGCCCGCTCCTGCCCAGCGCGCACCGCTATGGCCGCCGCGTCCTGGATGCCCGGCCCGGCCCGGCCCTGCAGCGCATCGACTGGGTGACCGTGCGGGGCGCCACCGCCGTCCCGCGCCCCCTGCGGCCGCTGACACTGCGCTGTAGCCAGGTGAGCGCCGCGTCCCGCCCGCCACGAGGGGAGGTCCGGTCCCAGCCCCGGGAGTACCCGGACCCCTCCAGCCCCTGCGCGGTGGACTCCGGACCCCGCGATCCGTCCTGGCCGCTTCCTGGGGGCGGTGCTACCCCGGGGGGAGGCGGCGGGAGGGGGGCTGCCGGGCACTGAGCGCCTCCAGGGGGCTTCCTCCCGGCGCCTCCGGTCTCCCCTGGGGGGCCTCTCCCCTGGGGGGCCTCCTCTCATCTGGGGGGCCTCTCCCCTGGGGGGCCTCTCCCCTGGGGGCCTCTCACCTGGGGGGCCTCTCCCCTGGGGGGCCTCTCCCCTGGGGGCCTCTCACCTGGGGGGCCTCTCCCCTGGGAGGCCTCTCCCCTGGGGGGCCTCTCCCCTGGGGGCCTCTCCCCTGGGGGGCCTCTCACCTGGGGGGCCTCTCACCTGGGGACCTCTCCCCTGGGGGCCTCTCACCTGGGGGCCTCTCACCTGGGGGATCTCTCACCTGGGGGGCCTCTAACCTGGGGACCTCTCCCCTGGGGGCCTCTCACCTGGGGGCCTCTCACCTGGGGGATCTCTCACCTGGGGGGCCTCTAACCTGGGGACCTCTCCCCTGGGGGCCTCTCACCTGGGGGCCTCTCACCTGGGGGATCTCTCACCTGGGGGGCCTCTAACCTGGGGGCCTCTCACCTGGGGGGCCTCTCACCTGGGGGACCTCTCACCTGGGGACCTCTCACCTGGGGGCCTCTCACCTGGGGGCCTCTCACCTGGGGGATCTCTCACCTGGGGGGCCTCTAACCTGGGGGCCTCTCACCTGGGGGGCCTCTCACCTGGGGGGCCTCTTCCCTGGGGACCTCTCACCTGGGGGCCTCTCACCTGGGGACCTCTAACCTGGGGGCCTCTCACCTGGGGGGCCTCTCACCTGGGGGGCCTTTCCCCTGGGGACCTCTCACCTAGGGGGCCTCTCACTTAGGGGGCTCTCACCTGGGGGGCCTCTCACCTGGGGGACCTCTCCCCTGGGGGGCCTCTCACCTGGGGGGCCTCTCACCTGGGGGGCCTCTCACCTGGGGGCCTCTCACCTGGGGGATCTCCCACCTGGGGGGCCTCTAACCTGGGGGCCTCTCACCTGGGGGGCCTCTCACCTGGGGGACCTCTCACCTGGGGGGCCTCTCACCTGGGGGCCTCTCACCTGGGGGATCTCTCACCTGGGGACCTCTCACCTGGGGGGCCTCTCACCTGGGGGCCTCTCACCTGGGGACCTCTCACCTGGGGGCCTCTCACCTGGGGGACCTCTCACCTGGGGGCCTCTCACCTGGGGGGCCTCTCACCTGGGGCCTCTCACCTGGGGGACTCTTACCTGGGGGGCCTCTAACCTGGAGGCCTCTCACCTGGGGGCCCTCACCTGTGGTGGAGGGCGGGACCACTCTGTCCACGCACTCGGGGCGCCTGGCAGGTCACCAGGAGGCACCTGTGGGTGAAGGAGGGGCTGCGCCTCCCTCTCCGTGTCCAGCCGGTGGCCCCTTCTGTGGCTCCAGGACCGGCTGTGTCCACTCAGGTCCCACTGTTACCTGCAGCTCCGCCTGCCCCGGGGGCTGCCCTCAGATAGCGCAGTGACCCCGGAACCCACCCTGAGGCCCTCTGGAGCCCAGCCCGAGAGAGGCCCCCGCACCCCACTTTCTCACCGGTGGGTGCTGTGAGCAGAGCTGAGCTGTGTGGCCACACCGGGCTGGGCAGTGGCTGGGAGCAGGGCCACGCCGGGCAGGGCCACCAGCCAGGCTCCTATAGCCTTTGGTCTTCGGCGGCCCTGGCCACGGGGTGCTGTGGACAGACAGACGACCGGAGACAGGGCCCCTGGGGCTCTGGCGGGGAGAGGACTGTGTCCGGCCTCAGACGGGGAGCTGGCCGGGGCCCTGAGGGGGGCCCTGAGCCGTGGCAGCCTCACACCTCGTGCTGCACCCGCCTGGGCTGCACCTAAAGGTCTGGCAAACGTTTTGATCTTGAGCCGGGGGTCTCTGAGACCCACACGGGGGACACACCCTGCGGGAGGGGGGGCACGGCCGGCCCATGCACAGGGCAGGCCCATGCACACGGCAGCACCATGCACACGGCAGCCCCATGCACAGGGCAGCCCCATGCACACGGCAGCCCCATGCACAAGGCAGGCACACGCACACGGCAGGCACACGCAGAGGGCAGGCCCATGCACATGGCAGCCCCATGCACATGGCAGCCCCATGCACATGGCAGCCCCATGCACACGGCAGCCCCATGCACACGGCAGCCCCATGCACACGGCAGGCACATGCACACGGCAGCCCCATGCACACGGCAGCCCCATGCACACGGCAGGCACATGCACACGGCAGCCCCATGCACACGGCAGCCCCATGCACAAGGCAGGCACACGCACACGGCAGGCTCACGCAGAGGGCAGGCCCATGCACATGGCAGCCCCATGCACAGGGCAGGCCCATGCACACGGCAGCCCCATGCACACGGCAGTCCCATGCACACGGCAGTCCCATGCACAGGGCAGCCCCATGCACAGGGCAGCCCCATGCACGCGGCAGGCACACGCACACGACAGGCACACGGCAGCCCCATGCACAGGGCAGCCCCATGCACACGGCAGCCCCATGCACAGGGCAGGCACATGCACAGGGCAGGCACATGCACAGGGCAGGCACATGCACATGCACAGGGCAGCCTCATGCACAGGGCAGCCTCATGCACAGGGCAGGCACATGCACAGGGCAGGCACATGCACAGGGCAGCCTCATGCACAGGGCAGGCACATGCACAGGGCAGGCACATGCACAGGGCAGCCTCATGCACAGGGCAGCCTCATGCACAGGGCAGCCTCATGCACAGGGCAGGCACATGCACAGGGCAGGCACATGCACAGGGCAGGCACATGCACAGGGCAGCCTCATGCACAGGGCAGCCTCATGCACAGGGCAGGCACATGCACAGGGCAGCCTCATGCACAGGGCAGGCACATGCACAGGGCAGCCTCATGCACAGGGCAGGCACATGCACAGGGCAGCCTCATGCACAGGGCAGCCTCATGCACAGGGCAGGCACATGCACAGGGCAGGCACATGCACAGGGCAGCCTCATGCACAGGGCAGGCACATGCACAGGGCAGGCACATGCACAGGGCAGCCTCATGCACAGGGCAGCCTCATGCACAGGGCAGGCACATGCACAGGGCAGGCACATGCACAGGGCAGCCTCATGCACAGGGCAGGCACATGCACAGGGCAGGCACATGCACAGGGCAGCCTCATGCACAGGGCAGGCACATGCACAGGGCAGGCACATGCACAGGGCAGCCTCATGCACAGGGCAGGCACATGCACAGGGCAGGCACATGCACAGGGCAGGCACATGCACAGGGCAGCCTCATGCACAGGGCAGGCACATGCACAGGGCAGGCACATGCACAGGGCAGGCACATGCACAGGGCAGCCTCATGCACAGGGCAGGCACATGCACAGGGCAGCCTCATGCACAGGGCAGCCTCATGCACAGGGCAGGCACATGCACAGGGCAGGCACATGCACAGGGCAGCCTCATGCACAGGGCAGGCACATGCACAGGGCAGGCACATACACACGGCAGCCCCATGCACAGGGCAGGCACATGCACAGGGCAGGTTGTCCCTGGAGCCAGGGGGTGAGGGGTGGCTGTGTGGTCGATGGCATGCAGGCCCAGGCTTGCCCCAGGGGCAGTGGCTGAGGACAGCCTCCCAGGCAGTGGCCGCACACACAGGGCACCAAGGCCACTCCCACCCTTCTGGGCACCTCTTGTCTTCGGCCGCTCAAACCCAGGCCCGGGCTGTGTGACCATCTGTGAGCCCCCTCCTGTGATCACCTCCTGTGAGCCCCCTCCTGTGAGCCCCCTCCTGTGAGGCCAGGGTGGGAGGGGAAGCGGGCCCGGTGGTCCAGGGTGAGGACAGGGGGTGAGGATGAGGGTGAAGATGGGGAGTGAAGATGGGGGTGAGGCCAGGGCAGGAGCAGGCCCCGTGGTCCCATGTGAGGACAGGGGGTAAGGACCTGGGGGCGGGCGGTGAGGGCCCAGTGGTCCTGGGTGAGGCCAGGGGGTGAGGCCAGGTGGGGGGGGGTAAGGATCGGGGTGAGGACGGCGGGTGAGGGTCGGGGGAGTGAGGGCCGGAGGTGAGGCTAGGGGTGAGGCCGAGGGGTAGGGGGAGGCCCCGGGGTGAGGGTGGGGAGGTGACTCAGCAGAGGGGTGAGACTGGGGGTTGGGGGGTAAGGCTGGGGGTGAGGACGTGGGGGGGGGGTGAGACAGGTGAGGACAGGGGGTGAGGGCCGGGGGCTGAGGCCAGGAGTGAGGCCGAGGGGGAGGGGGAGGCCAGATGTGAGGCCGAGGCGGGGTTTGAGGCCCCGGAAGTGACCCGGCAGGGGGTGAGACTGGGGGTGAGGACGGGGGTGAGGACTGGGTGGTCCCGGGTGAGGACGCAGGTGTGGGAGGCTCCTGGGGAAGTTGGGGCCTGGGGAGGGGTCTGGTCTAAGCAGGTGGCCTCTGTGTGGCATGACCACGGCCTGCCCCCCCCCCAGACGTGTCCAGGAGCCGGGTGGACCGCCGCCGCCCACAGCTCCTGCGGACGGGACCACGGAGGGGGTGCAGCAGCTGCCGGGTGGGTGGGCGTGATGCACTAGCGGCTCGAGGGGGTCCCGAACCACCCCTGTCACAGGACGAGCCGGCCGAGCCGGCCCACGACCAGGCCCTGGACCAGCGCCGGCACTTCCTGTCGGAGGAGGAGCTGTTCCCCATGGCCGCCGTGGGGTCGGGGGCCGGTGCTGGGGCAGGCTGGGCCCTCGCGCCTGCCCTGCGGCCCCCAGTCCTGGGGGGCGGGCTTGGGGGCAGCTGCTGCCGACAGATGCCTCCACTTCCTGTGGGATTAGGGGGGGGGGGGGGTGAGTCACAGATGGGCTGTGACAGGGGCTCAGGAACGAGGTGCAGGCTGTGTCCTGGCGGACGAGCCCCGCTCCCCTGGGCAGCGGATGAGGGGTGGCCCGGATGCCGGACTGCAGAGCCATGCCCGCCAGAGTGCAGCCCCCCCCCCCCCCGAGCGAGGCCCCCGTGGGGGCCGTCTTTGCAGGACCGGATGTTGGGGGGAAGCGCACCCCTGCCCAGGGCCCATGGAGGTGGTGCGGGCTTCAGGGAAGTCTGGGGCAGGAGGGCCTCTGTGGCCTGCACCCCTGAGCTGGCACCTTTTCCGGAGGGCTGCACCCCGAGGCTCTGCCTCTCAGCCTGGCGCAGGGGCGCACAGGGGTGGGCTGGGCCCCCCGCCTCCGTGGGGTTGAAAGAGCCACAGGTTGTCTGTGTGCCCTGGGCCGCAGGGGTTCCCATGCTGGGGGGAGGGGGCGTGGCTGTCTGGGGGTGAGGGCCTCTGTCCAAGCGCTAGTGGCCCCCGTGGGGCCCGCCGGCGGCTCCTTGTCCCCTGAGCCTGCTGGGGGCCGGGAGAGGCCAGGGGCTTGCCCTGAGGTAGGGGCTGGTTCGAGGGGGTGGGCAAAGAGGAAGGCAGGTGTGTGTGGGGTGTCCTGGAGGGCTCCCTCCCGGGTGGTTAGCTCGGTGGGGGTGCTGGCCGAAGGGCCCCGTGAGCGAGGCCTCTGCTGTGCCCGACCCCAGAGGACTGGGGAGCCCCGGGAGGCTGTGGCCGCGAGCAGCCGGATCGGACTCGCGTTTCGGGGTCGCGGGGGGCCGTGGGGAGCAGGGCTGGCGCGCAGGTCAGGAGCCGCCGTCCCCGTGGGCTTCCCGAGCCGGACAGTCAGCAGGGCCGGCCCCGGGGCGGCCGCCCACCTTTTGGGCCCAGGGGACAGGTCCCCGGCCTTCGCGGGGGTGAGCGGGGGCGTCCGGGGTGCGGCCGGGCCAGCCTCGGTCAGGCGGACGGCGGGGACGGCGGCGGGGGACCGGCCGAGTGAGGGGGAGGCAGTGCCCGGCCGGCTGGGCATGTCCAGGCCACGCCCGTCTCCTCAGCCTGGAAACCCCACCGCCGGGGCCTCCATCAAAGGCAGCCCGCCGCCGCCGCCGCGGAAACGGCCGCCAGGAAGGGTCTGCGGGAGATAAGGGGATGGAGGGCAGAGGAAGCAGCCGGGCCAGGTCAGCGAGGGGCTCCCGGAAACGAGGGGGTGTGTGTGTGAAGGCCGGTCCTGCTCCCTGCCCCGTGGGCCGGGCGTCTCCCGGGACGGCCGCCGCCGTTGACCCTGGTCCCCTTCCCCCCGCCCCCAGACACCCCCCCTGACACCCCTTCTCCGTCTGCGCGCCCCCCCCACCCCCCCACCCCCCACCCCCGTTCTGGGATCCAGACCTGCCCGGGAAACAGCCCTGCCCTCGCAGCCAGCAGTGCCTGTGCTGCCCACTCCCGCCCCCGCCCCCGCCCCCGCGGCTCTCGTCTCCCTCCTGGGGGCCGCCCACTGAGAACGGGACCCTCCTGCTCCTCTCGGGGCGAGGACCCTTGGGCGTGGGTGTGGGCTGCCTCGGCACCTGCTGCCCCCCCACCTCCCAGGCCCACACCCTGCGGGCAGCACACCTCCGCAGCCTGGGAGGGGCCCCGGGGGCAGCGTCCACCGTCCACTGGGACGGACGCCCTGGCCCGGGCTGGCACGGGCTGGCAGGGAGGGGCGGTGCCCAGACAGCCCTCGGGGCTGAGTCGCCGCGGCCCCCTCCGCCTCACATCCGTCACCCCCCCCCCCCGGCCCCCCGCCTCCTTCAGAGTCTCTGCCGCTGGGGTCGGGGTGGCCGGTGTCCTGCCCGCCCTGCGGCTCAGAACCCCCTTCCGGCTCTCGGCTGCGGCGTGACACCCAGACCTGTTGGCCGGACCCCGGTCAGCTCCTGGGGCGGGGGGGGGGGGGGGGCGCAGGTCCTGGCCACGTGGCCCTGGCGGCTTGGTGGTTCGCCGGGCCGTCCGTCTTCCTTCCAGCACGGATTGGGGGGGGGGGGGGGCTGAGTCCATGACCATGACCATGACCCAGACCACGCTCCACGCGGAGGTGAAGGACTCCCACCACACGGGCCCACGGTGCAGCGATGAGGACGAGGACGAGCTCGTCGAGGCCGTGAACCTGCCCCTGGGGGACGCCCAGGCCTTCGCCGGGAACCCCAACATCCCCAAGGCCCTCGGCGTCCTCTGCGGCATCTCCTTCCGGAACGTGGTCCCCCAACATCCCCAAGGCCCTCGGCGTCCTCTGCGGCATCTCCTTCCGGAACGTGGTCCCCGGCCCGGATCTCCAGTGACACTCGGGGGGTCTGGATTAAGGCCGGGCTGTGTGTGTCCATGCCCCCCCCCCCCCGCCCCGTGCAGCCCCAATAAAGGCTCATGTCGCTTCAGCTGTGTCCGCTGGCTCTGAGCTGGGGGAAGCCTGGGCTGTGGCTATGCCGGAGGGCAGGCCAGGCGTGGGGGGGGGGGGGGTTAGGGGGTACACACTCAGGGAGGGCGGCTCCGTGGCCTGGGGAGGGGCCCGTGGGGCACCAGGCCACGGGGTGAGCGGGGGCGTCCGGGGTGTGGCTGGGCCAGCCTCGGTCAGGAGGGGGTTGTGCACACCAGGGGGGGCTTGCTCCCTGATCCCAGAGAAGTGAGGATCCCCTATCCAACGGCCGGGGCTGGCACCCCCAGAGCCCGTGTCCCCTGGGCCGCAGGAGTGGGGTGCCATCTCTCTCCACCCGCAGCCGGAGGGTCGGGCCGTGCGAGCCGCCCTCTGTCTGCCTTGAGCAACTGGGGTCACAGGTGGGCTCGCTGCGCGCTTCGCCAGCCCCCCCTGGAGCCCGCCGTGGGGAGTGGGTGCTGGTCACCCTGGTCACAGGCATCTGCCTGGGATGGGGCCCCACCTGAGGGTGGGGTGACCTGGTCTGGCCCTTCCCCAGAGCCCCCAAACCCTTTGGTCTGCCCCTGGGGGGTGCTGTCTGCACTGGAAGGGTGGGTCTGGGGACCCCAGTGGCCAGGAGCCAAGTTGCCATGGACCCCGGTGTTCTGGGGGGCTGGGCCCTGGGTTGCGACTGGATGGTATGGGGGTGGGGCCCCTGCCCTGTGTGTCCCCCTCCCCGCCCCTCCCCAGGTTGACCCCCGGGCCGACCCCAGGCAGGTGGTGTTTTGTAAGCACCCGTCTTGGAGGGTGCCCAGGTCCCTCCCTTCCTGTGGGCCTGGGGGGGGGGGGTTGCGTGTCTTGGAGCCCAGCCGAGCAGCACAGCCCCCCCCCCCCTCAGGCCTGGCCTCTGAGGCCCAATCGGCCCACCCCAGCAGCGCACCTATATGCAAATCTGGCCGGGACCAGGTGGGGCCTCCTGGGAGCCCAGCCAGGTGAGCGCCAAGCTGCCCCGGGCTCAGCCCTGGGAACACGGGGGCCATGGCTAATGCTCCCGGACCCTCCAGTCCCCTAGGGTGTGCGGGGTGTCCAAGGGGCCGGCAGGGCTGGGCTGCTGGGGGCTCCCGGGCGCTGCAGCTCCATCCTGTCTGGAGGAGACCCCCGTGGGCTGCCCCAGGCCTCGCTCATCGAAGAACTGTCCCAAGACAGGGGTGCTGCCCCGATATGCCCCGCGCCGCCTGCCCATGCCCACCCTGCTGCTCACAGGCTCTGGGCTGCCCGTGCCCCGTCTTGGAGGGGTGGCGGGGGGGCGGGGCCTGGGCTCCCTGCAGGGTGGGGGTAGAGGGCAGGGTCCCGGGCCTGGCGTGCAGCCCCACCCCTCCCTCTGCAGCCTGGGGCAGGTCAGCAGGCGCGGCTGAGGAGCCTAATGGAACTGGCATCGATTTCCCAGCACTGGGGGGGGGGGGGGCTGTAACCGGAAACCCCCTCCCTGGCGCTATATTTAGCACCGCACAACCCGGGCGGAAGCACAGCTCACCCTGAGCGCACGCAGCAGGCTCTGTCCAAACCCCGGGCAGCCCGCACCCCGGCCGGGCCGGAAGCCCCCTGGCTGGGCTGAGTGGCCCCCCGGACGCCCCGTGCCGTGTCCAGCACAGGCAGAGCATCCGCCCAGGGCACACCGGGGAGAGCCCCTGCGGCTGGAGCTCAGAGGGGGTGCCCCAGGCGAGGGGGGCCGTGGAACTGGGACCCGAGGGGTTGCTGTGGCTCCGTGGACCGCAGAGCAATCACGGCAGCCTTCCTGGAAGAGGCGGGGCAGCCTGCAACGGCAAGGTTGGAGGCAGGCACCCTGACCACCCCGGATTTGCAGCGCTCTGGCCCTCGGCTGCAGAAATCCCTGTAGGCGCCCCTCAGAGGGGGGACCCTGTCTCCTAGCAGCCTCCAGTGCCCCCATCCCCTCCCCCACACCCTCTGGAAAGGCCACCTTCCCTGACTTGAACCTTATGGGCACCAGTGGGCCTGGGCTGTGGCCCCTAGGAGGCAGGAGGGGGCTCCCGGACCCACAGGCTGGAACCCAGGGCAGGGAGGCAGGCATCTGCGGACCCCGGTACAGCCGAGACGCTCCCCAGCTGCCCTGGCCACAGGGATCTTGGTCCGGCCCCCAGAGGGCGGGAGGGAGGCAGACGGGCCAGGCCACTGTCTCCGCAGCTCTGCAGGGCGCGCAGGGGCTCCGGGACCCCCGAGGGCCGAGCTTGCATCCTGAGATGCTTCTGGCTGAGAAAGAGGCTCAGCTGAGACAGCAGCTTCGTGTTTAAACAGAATTTATTTGTATTGATTTCAGGGAGAAAGGGGGGTGGGGAGAGAGAGAGAGAGAGAGAGAGGAACATCAGTGACGAGAGAGAATCACGTATCAGCCGCCTCCTACACGCCCCTCCCTGGGGATGGAGCCCACAACCCAGGCCTGTGCCCTGACCGGGAATCGAACCCTGAACCCTGAACATCCACAGGTGGATGTTCAACCGCGGAGCCATGCTAGTTGAGCTTTTTTTTTTTTCCCCATTTTTTTTTAAGAGTCGGCAGCTTCTGGATGGGGGTGCAGCCGAGGCCGCCGTCCCCCCCTCCCCTGCCAGCTGGCCTGAGCAGCCTGAGGCAGGTGAGGGAGGGGTACCCGGGATTCCCCTGTCATCAGCCCCTCCAGCTCCAGGCCCCGCCCGGGCACTGGCCTCCGTCCCTCTCACTTGCCCTGTGACCGTGGCCACCTATGGCCTCCCTGCCCGGCCTTCCCCCCCTCTGGGGCCTCCCCCACTGGCCACCCCTCCCCCGCGGCCAGGGATCCTGGTGAAAATGGAAGTCACAGCGTGGGGGGCCCAACCCCGCTCGGCTGCTCTCTTCGACTTCCCGTTGGTCTCAGCAGGAAGACTGCAGTCCGGGAGGCCCAGCTCAGCCTGGCGCCCACCTCTCCCCTCCCCTGCCCAGCCTCACCCATGCCCCTGAACCCTCCACCCGGGCTGTGGCCTCTTTCAGGCCCTCACGGGGGGCCATTGCATAACCATCCCACTGCTCACCTGGCTGACCCAGACCTTCTGGGGCTCCTCCCTGGGTTGCCCTGGAGACCCCGAGGGTGGGCAGGGGCTGTCTACCTCCTTCAGGGCTTGACCGTGTGGGTGGAGGTGTCCAGGCCTGGCTGGGTAGCAGGGCAGTGGGCATGAGCAGGGATGGAGCCTCAGACCCCTGAGACCGGGGGCTCCTCTTCCCTCCAGGCCAGAGCAAAGAGGCGGGCCTCCACGGGGAACCCCCACCCCTGCAGGAAGAAAGGGGTGCCCTGAACACAGCTCGAAGGCCCTTATTTAGGAGGACGAGTGCCTGGGCTCCTGTCCTGCCCCGTTCCAGCCGACAGCGGGGCTCAGGTTAGGGACGGCCAGGCGGAATGAGCAGAGCCAGGCCCATCCTTGTGCGCCCCCCGCTGCCCCTGAGGGCCGGGTCCTGGGCAGGGCCGCTGCATTCATCCCTGAGGCATCAGGCCCTGAACCAGTTCCTGCAAGCTTTCTTCCTCCAGGGCCTCCCCGTGCCCCTGGTGGTGCCGGTGACCAGCCCCAGGCCGCACTCCCGGGCACCCAGCCCAGGGCCCGGGAGACCCCCCCCCCCCCCGCCCCCGTGGGACTTATGATCCCAGCACCCGAGGCACCGCCAGCCCTGGAGGGGCCCTGCCGGGTGGTGGTGGGGGAGGAGGCGCTGCTTGGAGACAGGAGCTCTTGGGGGTGGCTCCATGGAGGCGTGGCAGCCGATGGGGCGAGGGCTGGCCACCTGGGCGGCAGGAGGAGCCTCTCAGGGGGACCCTTCGCCTCGTCCAAGCTCGGCCCCGGCCCAGGCGCCCCTGGAACTTGCGGGCAGACCCGTGTGCCCAACGCGAGCTGCACGCGCAGCCTCTGGCTGGAGCCTCGGTTGCCTGGCTGCCCCCACCCGCGAGTCGGGGGGTAGCGGGGGGAGGCGGGGAGGGCCCGGGCGTCGGCGGGGAGCAGCGCCCCCTGCGGTCGACGTGGAGCGGTGGGAGCGGCTCGGAGAGGGGACCCTCCCCTGCGAAGGGGGTAGCGCAGGAGGTTGCCCAGGCCGCGCCCTGGTTTGTGCGGGAGGTGGTCTCTCCTCTCCTCTCCCCGGGGGACTCCGGGGAGCGCAGCGAGGGGGCACGGCTGGGAGGGGACCACGCGGTGACCTCAGGGGGCGCCCACCCCCTGGCTCCAGCGCTCGGGGGGGGGGGTGGTGGCGCGGGCGAGCAGAGGGCGCTTTGCGGCGCTGGTTCCCCGTTCGCCCGGATCGGCCGCCCGAAGCGTCGGCGGCGGCAGCGGCAGCGGCGGAACCCCCGCGCGGCCTCGGCAGCCCGGGGAGCGCGCGCCTGACCCGGGCGCTGGCAGGAGGCGCCCTCCGCCGCCGCCTTTAAAGCTCCGGCGCCCCCGGCTCCCCCCCCCCCGGCCCCACCCCGCGGCGCGGCCCCGCCCCCTTATGCATATGCAGGTACGCGGCTGACGAATGGGCGAGCGAGCTGTCAGTCTCGGCCCGAACTTGTTGGCTGCGGGCGCCGGGAGCGCGGGCGCTCAGAGCCGAGGCCGGGACCCGCCGCCGCCGCAGCCGCCGCCGCCGCCGCCGCCGCCGGGAGGGAGCCGGGCCGGGCCGAGCGCAGCCGCCTGCGAGCCGGAGCCCGCCGCTCCGGCGCGCTCCCCGCCGCCGCCCGGGCCCGCGCTCCCGGCGCCGCCTCGACTCCGCCCGCCGCCGCCGCTGCCGCCGCCGCCGCCGCCGCTGCCGCTCGGAGGGCGCGCGGGCGCGGGGAGGCCGAGCTGGGCCGGACGCGCAGGGGCGGCGGCGGCGACGCGCGGGGTCGAGGCGGCGGCGATGCGGGAGCGGGGCCGGGGGCGCCTGCCCCGGAGGCTGCAGCTGCTGCGGCTGCTGCTGCTGCTGGCGCTCTGCGTGCAGGTGAGCGAGCGGCGGGGTGCGGACCGGGCGCCCCGGATGGGTCCCCCGGGGCCGGGCGGCACCGCGGTTCGGAAGCCCTGAGGCTCCGTGCGGGTGCGGGTGGGGGTGCGGGTAGGGGCTCCCCGCGGCCCGCCGCCCCCGGCCCCGCGCCTCCCGCGCTCCCTCTGCCTTATTTTTAGGCGGCGCGGCCCCTGGGCTATTTCGAGCTGCGGGTGAGCGCGCTGCGGAACGCCAACGGGGAGCTGCTGAGCGGCGCCTGCTGCGACGGCGACGGCGGCCACGGCCACGGCCACGGCCGCTCCGCGCGCGCGGGGGGCTGCGGCCACGACGAGTGCGACACGTACGTGCGCGTGTGCCTCAAGGAGTACCAGGCCCAGGTGACGCCCACGGGGCCCTGCAACTACGGCCACGGAGCCACGCCCGTGCTGGGAGGCAACTCCTTTTCCCTGCCGCGGCCCGCGGGGGACCGGGTGCGAGCGCGAGCGCCGGCCGGCGGCGACCGGGACCCGGGCCTCGTCGTCATCCCGTTCCAGTTCGCCTGGCCGGTACGTGCGCCCCCACCCAACCCCGGGCCCCGACTCTCTCTATCCTCCGGCTCCCCACTCCCCTGCGCGCCCCCCCGCACCCCCCCCCCGGCCTGCCCGCCGACCCTCCCTCCCGCACCTGCGGCCCGGGCCCTGCGTGCAGCCGGCGGAGCGCGCACCCAGACGGGGCGGAAAGGGCCGGGCAGGGGGCGCCACGAGGCGGGCAGACCCTCCTCTCTCTCCCCCCCCCCCCACCGCGCGTGCTCCGTGGGGCCAGGTCTGCGCCCCACCACGTGGGCGCGCGCGCGGGGGGTCTCGGCGGGGGTGGGGTGGCGGCGGCCCCGCGTGCTCGGCGGCCCGCGGCGTGTGCCTGCGTCGCCCCGCGCGCGTGTCTGTCCGGGTGGGGAAGCCGCCGCGAGGCGCCCTGGGGCCCCGGCGGGCGGCGGAGGCATGTGCGCTGCGCGTGCTGGGGCTGGTCTGGGGCAGGCCCCGGCGGAGCCGCCCTGGGCCCGCAGCCAGTCTGCGCTCGCTCGCCCTGCTTGCTGTTTCCTGGATGCCCCGGGATGGGGTGGGGATGGGGGGTGGGGGCTGGGCAGAGGAGGGCTTGGTTCGTGTGGGCAAGGCTGCAGCCCCTGCTCCTGGCCCGGGACCCCCAGCCCCTTCACCCCCGGGAAGAAATAGGGGCCCTCGTGCCAGTCGTCTGTGGCCCTGTCTGTGAGGGGCTGTTGTTTTTGCTCTCCTTTGGGTGGGGGCATGGAGGCTGGGCCAGGGCCCTGCCCCCCCCCCCCCCGTAGCTAGGAGAGGTGTGGGCCGCCCCCGGCACGTGAGGGCCAGGACAGACGGACAGACGGACAGCGCTGTCTGAAGGAGCGTTGGCCGTCAGGCCAGGGCCTCCAGGCGGCTGATGTGTTCTGTTTCTGAACCAAGACCTGGCCTGGCACTTAAGGGTCCCTGTGCTGCAGCCCTGGGCCCTGGGCGGGCGGATCCCAGTGTGTGTGTGTGTGGGGGGGTCAGGAGTGGGGAGAGGGGCGCCCCAGGCTGTGATCCAGGCCTTTCCCGCTGCATCAACTGTCTGGAGGGGCCAGGAGTGTGCCCACCTGGTGCCTTTTTGGAGACGGGGAGTCGAGTCGAGGCGGGGCGAGGAGGCCACCTCCCCCCCCCCCCCCAGGAGTCCTGTGCTGGCGGTTTCCTCCAACCTGGGGGTCAGGCAGCCTCACCCCTCTGGCCGCTCACCTCATAGGAAGCTGTCGCCCCCCACCCCCCACGGCCCTGCCCCCGTTGAGCCTGGCTGACCTCTGGGGTTGCCTTTGACCCGAGGGCCTCTCGGGAACGTGTCCCTGCCAGGAGAGGCAGGGCCCGGCGGCCGGCCGGAGGAGGGCCTGCAGGGCCGGGAGGCTCGGGGCGGTTCCGATAAGCCCGCCTTCGCGCCCCCGCAGCCGCGCAGGCAGGTCTGAGCAGGGCCGCAGCCTGTCATCTGCGCTTGGGGCCCAGCCAGGGCGGTCGGATCGCTACCTGAGGATGTGTTTTCCGCCTGAGCTGGCAGCCGGGCGAGGGGGCAGGGCGGCCCGCAGGAATGTGGCGGGCCGACACGTGTCCCTCGTGGCTCTCGGGCCCACTGGCCGGCCGGGATGGGACGGGGCAGGCCCTGGGCACTGGATGCTGGGCCCTGGGTCTCAGGCAGCTCCTCCCTTCCCGCTCACAGCTGGTCGTCCCCCCCCCCACCCCCCCCCCCCCCCCCCGCCATGTCCCAGGAGTGACGAGGGCCGGCCCCCAGGTGGGGGAGCAGGGCCATGGGGTCGGAGCAGCTCCCGTCCCCCGTCTCCCCACCAGCACCCTGGTATTTCCCCTCGGCGGCCCCCCCGCTCCGTGGCCACGCGGCCTTGCTGGCTGCGGGGCCCACTCTGTCCTGTTTGAGCTGGGGCACCGCCCCTTGGGGCGCTTTGCTGTGACAAGGGGGGGGGGTCAGGGGATGTGCCCAGGCCCAGCCTCAGGGGCGTGGACTTTGGGGATCGCTGGGGTAGGAACCTGAGGGCCTGGGGGGGCTGGCGGTGGAATGCAGAGAGCCCCCCCCCCCCCTGGCTCCTGCCAGTCCCCAGGCCGTCAGGTGTCGGGCGTCTGCGGCTGCACTGCGGTTCCAGGTGGACCTCGAGCTCCGCCTTCCGGGAGGCTGGCCGGGCCGGATGTGGGAGGCGAGGGAGCCTCGGTGTGGGGGCTGCCCCTGCCCTCCGGACCCCACCCACAGCTGCCCCCGTGTTCACTGGCTGCCCAGAGGGCAGGGACCCCCGATGCCGGGAACTGGACTGTGGCTGGCAGGTGGAGGCAATGGGCGCATGTGTGTGTACATGTGTGTGTGTGCATGCCTGTGTGTGCGTGTGCATGCATGTGTGCGCGCTCGCGTGTGTGCTTGCTCTCCGGGTCCGGCAGGGGCGTTGGCTGATGGAGGTGCAGGGTGGCAGCCAGGGCCCCACCGAGTGAGGGGTGAGGGGGTGAGGGGGGGGGGGCTGCCTGCTGCCTGGCTGGAGGCTGTGCCCGCCCACCTGGGTGTGGCTGGGGGGTGTCGCTTGTGGCAGGCAAAACCGAGTGGTAGGGGTTGCCGAGGTGGCCGTGTTACAGGGGGGGCTGAGGCTGACCCCGTTCCTGATGGCCCACCCAACCTGAGACCCTCAGACACGCCAGCTTCAGGGACCCCCAGCCCT
The DNA here is from genome assembly GCA_027563665.1 of Antrozous pallidus. Classification (NCBI taxonomy): domain Eukaryota; kingdom Metazoa; phylum Chordata; class Mammalia; order Chiroptera; family Vespertilionidae; genus Antrozous; species Antrozous pallidus. The sequence goes on along the minus strand of CM050515.1, from coordinate 113,078,163 downwards.
GCTCCCCGCCTGCCTGGTCTCCTTCCCTCCCCCTCTGGCTGCCCAGCAAAGGCCGGAGTCCCTAGGGGGCCATCGCGTGCTCTGGGCTGTGTGTGTGTGGAGGGGGGTGTGTGGCCTGTCAGAGCCGGGTGTCCCAATGGGAGGTCTGGGGGGATGTGGGAGTTCGGCCACACGGCATTCCGTCATCCAGGGGCTTGGCAGCTGCCCGCCCCCCCCAGCCCACATGGCCAGGCTGAGGCCTGTGCCCAACACCTTGCTGCCCTCAGGGGAGAGAGCATCGTCCTCCCTGTGCTCCCCCCCTCCCCCACAAAGGAGCTGGAGGCTGGGCTGGTGGAGCCCTGGCTCCCTCCTCACCCACCCCTGTCCCCTCCCGGGGTCTGTGTGTATCCCGGCCCCCTGCTTCCCTCCTATGCCTTCCCACTAGGAGTTCTGCTTGGGGGGGGGGCTTGGCCATGGGGCCACTGGGTGGCTGGGCTTTGTCCCCTGCGTGAGGGCGGGAGCCAGGCTTCGCGGACAGGGCAGAGGCCCCTGCAGTGCTGAGGCTGGGGCTTCGTGGAAGGGACTGGCTCTTAGGGACCGTCTCAGGCTCTGGGGAAGATGGGTCAATATGAGGGTTCTTGGGGAGCCAGGCCAAGGCCTGAGGTGGAAGATGGTCATGGGAAGACACGTATCTCTGATCCCCAGGCCCAAGTAGGGTCCTTGTTCCCAGACTTCAGGAAGTTAAGTCCCCATCCCCATCCCCATCCCCATCCCCATCCTCAACCCCATCCTCATCCCCATCCTCATCCCCATCCTCAACCCCATCCTCATCCCCATCCTCATCCCCATCCTCATCCCCATCCCCATCCCCATCCCCATCCCCATCCTCATCCCCATCCCCATCCCCATCCCCATCCTCATCCCCATCCTCATCCCCATCCTCATCCCCATCCCCATCCCCATCCCCATCCTCATCCCCATCCCCATCCCCATCCCCATCCCCATCCTCAACCCCATCCTCAACCCCATCCTCATCCCCATCCCCATCCCCATCCTCATCCCCATCCTCAACCCCATCCTCATCCTCATCCTCATCCCCATCCCATCCCATCCCCATCCCCATCCCCAACCCCATTCTTATCCCCATCCCCATCCCCATCCTCAACCCCATCCTCATCCTCATCCTCATCCCCATCCCCATCCTCATCCCCATCCCCATCCCCATCCCCATCCCATCCCCATCCTCATCCCCATCCTCATCCCCATCCCCATCCCCATCCCCATCCCCATCCCCATCCCCATCCCCATCCCCATCCTCATCCCCATCCCCATCCCCATCCCCATCCCCATCCTCAACCCCATCCTCAACCCCATCCTCATCCCCATCCCCATCCCCATCCCCATCCTCATCCCCATCCTCAACCCCATCCTCATCCTCATCCCCATCCCCATCCCCATCCCCATCCCCAACCCCATTCTTATCCCCATCCCCATCCCCATCCTCAACCCCATCCTCATCCCCATCCTCATCCCATCCCCATCCCCATCCCCATCCTCATCCCCATCCCCATCCCCATCCCCATCCCCATCCCCATCCCCATCCTCAACCCCATCCTCAACCCCATCCCCATCCCCATCCCCATCCCCATCCTCAACCCCATCCTCATCCTCATCCCCATCCCCATCCCCATCCTCATCCCCATCCTCATCCCCATCCCCATCCCCATCCCCATCCCCAACCCCATCCTTATCCCCATCCGCATCACCATCCCCATCCCCATCACCATCCCCATCCCCATCCGCATCACCATCCCCATCCTCATCCCCATCCCCATCCCCATCCCCATCCCCATCCCCATCCTCATCCCCATCCCCATCCCCATCCCCATCCTCAACCCCATCCTCATCCCCATCCTCATCCCCATCACCATCCTCATCCCCATCCCCATCCCCATCCTCAACCCCATCCTCATCCCCATCCTCATCCCCATCCCCATCCCCATCCTCAACCCCATCCTCATCCCCATCCGCATCACCATCCCCATTCTCATCCCCATCCCCATCCTCATCCCCATCCCCATCCCCATCCCCAACCCCATCCTCATCCCCATCCGCATCCCCATCCCCATCCCCATCCCCATCCTCAACCCCATCCTCATCCCCATCCGCATCCCCATCCCCATCCCCATCCCCATCCTCAACCCCATCCTCATCCCCATCCGCATCCCCATCCCCATCCCCATCCGCATCCGCATCCCCATCCGCATCCGCATCCCTATCCTCATCCCCATCCTCATCCCCATCCCCATCCTCACCCCTATCCCCATCCTCACCCCCATCCCCATCCCCATCCCCATCCCCATCCCCATCCTCATCCCCATCCTCATCCCCATCCCCATCCCCATCCCCATCCTCACCCCTATCCCCATCCTCATCCCCATCCCCATCCTCATCCCCATCCTCATCCCCATCCCCATCCTCATCCCCATCCTCATCCCCATCCCCATCCCCATCCTCATCCCCATCCTCATCCCCATCCCCATCCCCATCCCCATCCCCATCCCCATCCCCATCCTCATCCCCATCCTCATCCCCAGGTGAGCCATTCCCAGGATCAGCCAGTCTTGGCGGCAGCATTCTTACAAGGCCCCTTGGCAGAGGTGCTGTGGACCCCGGGCTGCTGGCTCTTCACACAGGGCCCTAGGGGTCGGGGTTGGGGGGTGGAGGGTGGTGGGGTGAGTAGGGCTCCAGCTGGTATCTGGTTTGCGGTGTGGGCTTCTGGGTTCCTGCGTGGGCTGGCCTGTGGTCCATCCCTCCCCCTCCTCCCCCTCCCCCTCCCCCGCCCCCCCACTGGGGACAATGGCGGCAGAGGCCCAGGCCTCTCCAGGCTCGGGTTTCAGGAAATGTATCTGAGCCTGGAGCTCCTGGCACAGCACAGGCTCCGCTCTGTGGGGGGGGGGCTCCGCTCTGTGGGGGGCCGGTGGCCGGTTGGGATGGGGCGGGAAGCAAGCCAGGCTGCAGCTCGGACTGGGCTGGGCCTTCCTCAGGTGGGATGCCCTGGCCTGTGGGGGTGGGGCACAGGGATGGGGAGTCCTGAGCCCTGGGGTGTGGTGCACCTGGCCCTGCGTCTTTGGGCTGCTGCCCAGCACCCTGTCCGACGGTCAGAGGAAGGGATTGGACCTGGCCTTGGGGGTCAGGGTCGGGAGGAGGCGGGGACCACGGGGGTCAGGGTTGGTGGACGGTGGTGGGGTGTCTGTCCGTGCCGTGCGGGCGGGTCCGGCAGGCTTGCTGTAGGAGGAGCTGTAGCCAAGCCTTTGGGGACTAAGGCCAGCCCACCCCCCCCCCCCCCCCAGTCTGGGTCTCTCTGGCTGCCCGCCCGCCCGCCCAGCCCATCTTGGGGCGATGGGACCCCTGGAGCCCTGCCCGAGCCGAGGGCTCTCTGCGGGTTGACAGCCCTGCCCTGCGGCCGGATGACTGGCTGCCAGGCGGAGGGGAAACTGAGGCCCGGGGCACCGGGAGGGGGTGCGGGGCCCGCACTGAGGGAGGCTCAGGTTCTGGGGATGACGTCCTGCTGTGCAGGTGCCGGGGCCCAGCTGGCGGGCGGCGGGCGCGGCCCTCGGGAGCAGGTAACCGGAGCCGGGCTCCGAGAAGGTGGCGGTAACCCTACCTGGGGGGGCGGCTGGGGTTTCCTGGGAGCCGGAGGCGCTCCTGCCCGAGGTGCCCGGGGTGTGGGGAGGCGCAGCGCTCTGAGGGCGGCAGCCTGGGCCTGGCCTCTCGATAGCCTGTGGGGGGGCCAGGCGTGGTCGCGGGCCCACCTGGCCGGCTCCCTGCTCCCGCCAGTGCCCACCTGGGTGGTCGCAGGCCCCGCAGCCACTCCCTTTGCGTGGCGCCGGCGTGGGCTCTGGCGTGGTGGCCCTCGCAGTCGGCCGTGTCCCTGCTGCGGGGTCCTGCGGAGAGACCCCTCCCTCGCTCTCGGCAGCCCCGGCCCCAGGGAAACTGTGGGTCCTGCCCTGACACCCCTTAGAACAGCTCTCTCCCTACCCTGGAGCCCCTCCGGCTCATCTGGGCCCCGGGGCAGTGGCCGTGTCCCGTGTGGATCCGAGGCTCCGTGCGGGAGGGAGCGGAGGGAGGGAGGGAGGGAGGGAGGACAACTGGGTCAGGGAACGAGGAAAGGAAGAAAGGGATGAGCAAGTGAAAGAACGAGTGAGTGAATGAGTGAGTGAATGAGTGAGTGAATGAATGAATGAGGGAGTGAGTGAGTGAGGGAGTGAGTAAATGAGGGAGGGAGGGAGGGAGTGAATGAATGAGTGACAGAGTGAGGGAGTGAGGGAGTGAGTGAGGGAGTGAATGAGTCAGTGAGTGAGCGAATGAGTGAGGGAGTGAATAAATCAGGTAGTGAATGAGTGAGTGAGTGAGTGAATAAATCAGGTAGTGAATGAGTGAGTGAGTGAGTGAGTGAGTAAGGAAGTGAATGAGTGAGGGAGAGAGTGAGTGAATGAGTGAGTGAGGGAGTCAGTGAGTGAGTGAGGGAGTGAATGAGTGATTGAATGAATGAGGGAGTGAGTGAGTGAGGGAGTGAGTGAGTGAGGGAGTGAGTAAATGAGGGAGGGAGGGAGGAAGTTAAGGAGGTAGTGAATGAGGGAGTGAATGTGGGAGTGAATGAGTGAGTGACAGTGAGGGAGTGAGTGAGGGAGTGAATGAGTCAGTGAGTGAGTAAATGAGGGAGGGAGTGAATGAATGAGGGAGGGAGGGAGTGAATGAGTCAGGTAGTGAATGAATGAGGGAATGAGTGAGTGAGTCAGTGAGTAAGGAAGTGAATGAGTGAGGGAGAGAGTGAATGAATGAATGTGTGAATGAATGAGTGAGTGAGGGAGTCAGTGAGTGAGGGAGTGAATGAGTCAGTGAGAGAATGAGTCAGGGAGTGAATGAGTGAGAGAATGAGTGAATGAGTGAGTCAGTGAGGGAGTGAGTGAATGAGTGAATGAGGGAGTGAGTGAGGGAGGCAGTGAGGGAGTGAGTGAATGAGTGAGTGAGTGAGTGAGTGAGTGAATGAGTCAGTGAGGGAGTCAGTGAGGGAGTGAGTGAATGAGTGAGTGAGTGAGTGAGTGAATGAGTCAGTGAGGGAGTCAGTGAGTGAGTGAGGGATGAGTGAGTGAGGGAGTGAGTGAATGAGGGAGTGAGTGAGGGAGTCAGTGAGTGAATGAGTGAGTGAGTGAGTGAGTGAATGAGTGAGTGAGGGAGTCAGTAAGTGAGTGAGTGAGTGAATGAGTCAGTGAGTGAATGAGTCAGTGAGTGAGGGAGTGAATGAGTGAGTGAGTCAGTGAGTCAGTGAGGCAGTGAATGAGGGAGTGAATGAATCAGTGAATGAGTGAATGAATGAGTGAATGAATGAATGAGGGAGTGAGGGAGTCAGTGAGTGAGGGAATGAATGAGGGAATGAATGAGTGAATGAGGGAATGAATGAGTCAGTGAGGGAGTGAGTGAGTGAATGAGGGAGTGAATGAGTCAGTGAGTGAGTCAGTGAGGGAGTGAGTGAGGGAGTGAGGGAGTGGAGGGACGAAGGGACGGAGGAATAATGGAACGAGTGAAGCTCGGAGGAGCTGGGCTCCAGCTGCCGCCAGAAGTGCGTGGCCAGGGGAGCCGCTGAGGGCGGCATCTGTGCCAGGGCAGCGCTGTGTGTGCCAAGGGCTGTGGACCGGCACGTGCTGGGCTGGCAGTGAGGAGGGCAGGAGCTGTGGGCTCCCCCGTTTCAGCCCGTGCTTTCTGGGGGTGCAGGCCCCAGGTGGCAGCCGCTGGGGGTGAGGTCCTGTGGGCCCCCTGGGGTCCCAGACAGGGCTCAGGGCGGGAGCAGGAGTGCGAGTGAGGGGGCGGCCCAGGAGGGCCCGCATCTTGTGGGGAGGAGAGGGTCCCCAAGGGCCAGCCTCGGGCGTCCATAGGCAGTGGGTGTGGTTGGCTGTGACAGATGCCCATGGCGGGGAGAGGGGCCAGTTGGAGTGGTGCTGGGTCTGGGGGTCAGTAAGAGGTTGCCAGGTGGTGGGAACAGCATATGGGGGGGGGGAGAGCAGCCTGGACGAGGTGGGGAGCAGCCTGGGCTGTGTGAGCAGTCTGTGTGGGGGGAGCAGTCTGTGTTGGGGGAGCAGCCTGTGGGGATGAGCAGCCTGTGTGGGGGAGCAGTCTGTGTTGGGGGAGCAGCCTGTGGGGGGGGAGCAGTCTGTGTGGGGGGATCAGTCTGTGTGGGGGGATCAGTCTGTGTGGGGGGATCATTCTGTGTGGGGGGAGCAGCCTGGACGAGGCAGGGAGCAGCCTGGGAGGGGGGAGCAGCCCGTGCGGGGGGAGCAGCCTGGGTGGGGGGAGCAGCCCGTGGGGGGGGAGCAGCCCGTGGGGGGGAGCAGTCTGTGTGGGGGAAGCAGCCTTGGCGGGGGGAGCAGCCTGGGCGGGGGAGCCTGGGCAGAGGGAGCAGCCTGGGCAGAGGGAGCAGCCCGTGGGGGGGGAGCAGCCTGGGCGGGGGGAGCAGCCCGTGGGGGGGAAGCAGCCTGGGCGGGGGGAGCAGCCCGTGGGGGGGAAGCAGCCTGGGTGGGGGGAGCAGCCTGGGCGGGGGAGCCTGGGCAGAGGGAGCAGCCTGGGCAGAGGGAGCAGCCCGTGGGGGGGGAGCAGCCTGGGCGGGGGGAGCAGCCTGGGCAGAGGGAGCAGCCCGTGGGGGGGGAGCAGCCTGGGTGGGGGGAGCAGCCCGTGGGGGGGGAGCAGCCTGTGGGGGGGGGAGAAGCCCGTGTGCGGGGAGCAGCCTGTGGGGGGGGAGCCTGGGCAGAGGGAGCAGCCTGGGCAGAGGGAGCAGCCCGTGGGGGGGGAGCAGCCTGGGCGGGGGGAGCAGCCTGGGCGGGGGAGCCTGGGCAGAGGGAGCAGCCTGGGCAGAGGGAGCAGCCCGTGGGGGGGAGCAGCCTGGGTGGGGGGAGCAGTCCGTGTGGGGGGAGCAGCCCGTGTGGGGGGAGCAGCCCGTGTGCGGGGAGCAGCCTGTGGGGGGGGAGCAGCCTGTGTGGGGGGGAGCAGCCTGTGTGTGGGGAGCAGCCTGGGCGGAGGGAGCAGCCCGTGTGGGGGGAGCAGCCCGTGTGGGGGGAGCAGCCCGTGTGCGGGGAGCAGCCTGTGGGGGGGGAGCAGCCTGTGTGGGGGGAGCAGCCTGTGTGTGGGGAGCAGCCTGGGCGAAGGGAGCAGCCCGTGTGGGGGGACCAGCCTGTGTGGGGGGAGCAGCCCGGGCGGGGGGAGCAGCCTGTGTGTGGGGAGCAGCCCGTGTGGGGGGACCAGCCTGTGTGGCAGCCTGTGTGTGGGGGGAGCAGCCCGTGTGGGGGGACCAGCCTGTGTGGGGGGAGCAGCCTGTGTGGGGGGACCAGCCTGTGTGGGGGGAGCAGCCTGTGTGGGGGGAGCAGCCTGTGTGGCAGCCTGTGTGTGGGGAGCAGCCTGTGTGTGGGGAGCAGCCTGTGTGGGGGGAGCAGCCCGGGCGGGGGGAGCAGCCTGTGTGGGGGGAGCAGCCGGTGTGTGGGGAGCAGCCTGGGCGGAGGGAGCAGCCCGTGTGGGGGGAGCAGCCTGTGTGGGGGGAGCAGCCCGGGCGGGGGGAGCAGCCTGTGTGTGGGGAGCAGCCTGTGTGGGGGGAGCAGCCTGGGCGGAGGGAGCAGCCCGCATGGGCCTGGGTACTTGGCAGTGGGTGAAGGCCATGTCCCGCCCCTCCTTAGAGGCTCGTGCCTGTGAGTGACAGGCGCTGGTCACCCCTGCAGAGGGCGGGTCCCGGGGTGGGCAGTGACGTCACCCATCACACAGCCTGGGGCTACGGACAGATGGTCGGGAAGCGGTGGGGATGGCGACGGGGGTGGGGGTGGGGGGGAGGGCCTGCGGCTGCACAGGGGTCCCGGCCCCCTTTCCCGCCCGAGCCGCCGGGCCCTCCTGTGTGGGGGGCCGTTCTTCATGCGCCTGCGTGTCCTGGGTGGGCGGCTCCCGGGCTGGGGCCCCGCGGCCTGACAGGGGGGCCCCCTCAGCTGGGCTCCCTGCAGGCCCTCAGCTGCCTCCTGAGCGGCTCTCGGTCCCGGCCCCTCCCATCCGGGCCACACGGGGTGGGGGGGGGCCCTGTTTCCCTGCTCGCGGGCCACGAGGGCTCCCGGGTCTGCGCCATTGGACAAGGGAGCCAGGACCCCCTGAGCCTGCCTGATGGGGGAGCAGCCCCTGCCAGCATTGGTCTGAGGTCCGCTGAGATTGGGGGGGGCGTGATCCTCGGTGGGTGGGAAGCCCTGACAGACCCCGAGGGCGGCGTTGGGGCTCAGGCTAGGGTATGGCAGGGAGGGTCCCCGATCGCTCAGTGCAGGCGACTGGGGGCTCGGTCCCTGACTGCCCCCCCTGTGTCCGCAGCGCTCCTTCACCCTCATTGTGGAGGCCTGGGACTGGGACAACCAGACTACCCCGGATGGTGAGTGTGCGCACGCTGCTGCGCCCCGGCTCTGGCTCCGGCTCCGGCTCCTGCCCTGGGGGGAGGGGGGGCGGTGTGCTGGCAGCACCGCCTGCAGGACCTCCCTGGGGTGACCAGGTTCCTCACCCTCAGTGGCTGGGACACTGTCCCTTTTCACCCCGGCTGCCAGGAGCCTCAGCCACGCTGGTGGTTGCAGAGGTGTATATGCACTGCCCCCCTCCCCCCGTTCCCCCTGCACCCGTGTTCTCCTGTGTGTGGGGGGGTGTTCCGGGGGCCATGTCAGGGGCATAGAGGAGTGGGGCATTCTCGGGAGGCTCTCTAGCTCTGTGGCGCCCCCTCTGTGCCTATCTGACCTGGGACATGGGGCCCGGGGGCCTTTCTCCCCGGGATGCCCCGAGGCGGGCTGACCTTTGTGCAGGGCAGAGAGGTTTCCCCCCGGGCAAACGGGAAGCACCACAGGCAGCAGCAGCAGCAGCAGCAGCTGCTCGTGCAAAGGCCCTGGGGCCAGCGTGAGCGGGCGGGTTTAGGGAGCAGCAGCCCCCAGCCCTGCCTGGCCGAGGGGAGGGGATGAGGCCCGCAGAGGGAGCGGGGCAGGTCACAGAGGCTTTGAGCCCATCCCACGCCAATCAGAAGGGTAGGAAGGGTGCCACGGTCCCTGTGTGCCCTGTGGTTGCTCGAGCGTGCCCCCCCCCCCCCGCATCCCTGTGCAGTGGCTTGGTTTGAGGTGAGGCCCAGCTGTGGGGAGAGAGGAGGCGCTTTAAGACGGGCAGTAGATGCCCGGCTGGCGTGGCTCAGGGGTTGAGCGTCCCCCTACGAACGAGGAGGTCACAGTTCAGCTCCCGGTCAGGGCACAGGTCCCTAGGGTGGGGTGTGCAGGAGGCAGCCAGTCCATGATTTCTCTGGTCATTGGTGTTTCTCTCTCCCTCTCCTTTCTTCTCTGGAACCAATAAAATGTATTTTATTTTTAAATATATTTTATTGATTTTTTTTTAGAGCGTTTCTTTTTTTTTTTTTTAATGTATTTTATTGATTTTTTTTTACAGAGCGGAAGGGAGAGGGATAGAAAGTCAGAAAACTGATGAGAGAGAAACATCAATCAGCTGCCTCCTGCACGCCTCCTACTGGGGATGTGCCCGCAGCCAAGGCACATGCCCTTGACCGGCATCGAACCCGGGACCCTTCAGTCCGCAGGCCGACGCTCTATCCACTGAGCCAAACCGGTCTCGGCTTTTATTGATTTTTAACAGAGAGGAAGGGAGAGGGATAGTCAGAAACATCGATGAGAGAGAACTATCTGATCAGCTGCCTCCTGCACACCCCTACTGGGGATGTGCCCGCAGCCAAGGCACATGGCCTTGACCGGAATCGAACCCGGGACCCTTCAGTCTGCAGGCTGCGACGCTCTGTCCCCTGAGCCAAACCGGTTTTGGTATAAAATGTATTTTAGAAGAAAGAGGGGCAGGAGGTGTGTCTGCAATGTGCTGAACCCCAGCCATCTCAGGGGCCAGGGTGGACCCCTGCTGGGTCAAGGCACAGGGCATAGGGGGGCCGTCAGGGGGGTGGGTGAGGGTGCCCACCTTTCTGCCCCGCCTGCACGTTGGGGGTGGAGCCAGAGCCGTGTGGGCCCGGCTTCCTGCCCGGCGGCCTGGCCAGCGCCCCCCGCGGCCCGACTGACTGTGCGCCCCCCCAAGAGGAGCTGCTGATCGAGCGGGTGTCGCACGCGGGCATGGTGAACCCCGAGGACCGCTGGAAGAGCCTGCACTTCAGCGGCCACGTGGCGCAGCTGGAGCTGCAGGTGCGCGTGCGCTGCGCCGAGAACTACTACAGCCCCACCTGCAACAAGTTCTGCCGGCCCCGCAACGACTTCTTCGGCCACCACACCTGCGACCAGTACGGCAACAAGGCCTGCATGGACGGCTGGATGGGCCCCGAGTGCAACGAAGGTGCGGCCCGGGCTGGGGGGCGGGGGCGGGGGCGGGGGCGGGGCGGGGGGCGGGGCTGGCAGGGGCCCCCACCCCGCACTGCGGGCTGCAACAGGCTCTCTGCCCCCCTCTGTTGCAGCCGTGTGCAAACAAGGCTGCAACCTGCTCCACGGCAGCTGCTCCGTGCCCGGGGAGTGCAGGTGAGTCCCACCTGCCCTTCGGCCCTCGTCAGCGCTCTCACCCCCTCCCTCAGCAGCGGGAGGTGGGTGCCTACTGTGCGCGGGGCTGTGCACACCTCCCTCAGCAGAGGGTAGTTGGTGGGCACCTACTGTGCGCGGGGCTGTGCACACCCCTCCCTCAGCAGAGGGTAGTTGGTGGGCACCTACTGTGCGCGGGGCTGTGCACACCCCTCCCTCAGCAGAGGGTAGTTGGTGGGCACCTACTGTGTGCGGGGCTGTGCACACCCCTCCCTCAGCAGAGGGAGGTGGGTGCCTACTGTGCACCGGGCTGTGCACACCCCTGCCTCAGCAGAGGGTGGCGGCCACCTTCTGTGCACGGGTGGCTGAGGCACCTACTGTGCGCGGGACTGTGCACACCCCTCCCTCAGCAGAGGGTGGTTGGTGGGCACCTACTGTGTGCGGGGCTGTGCACACCCCTCCCTCAGCAGAGGGTGGTTGGTGGGCACCTACTGTGCGCGGGGCTGTGCACACCCCTCCCTCAGCAGAGGGTGGTTGGTGGGCACCTACTGTGCGCAGGGCTGTGCACACCCCTCCCTCAGCAGAGGGTGGCGGGCAGCTGACAGTCGGTGCAGGGGAGACGCTGTGCTCAGAGCCAGGGTGTGGAGGGCCCGCAGGGACAGCGTGGCAGGGCCATCCCTGTAGCGTGGCCAGGGCAGTCCTGTCCGAGGCCACAGGCCTGGAGACCAGAGCCACCTGTGGACGGGGTCCCCAGCACAGGAGACGCGGGGGGCCTGCGGTTGGAGCTCCTGGGTGGGGACCGGGGCTGGGGTGCCCCAGCAGGAGGTGCGGAGGTGGTCCTGCAGATACCGTGGAGCGGATTTGATGTTGGGGTGAGAGAGGAGTGGGAGGTCAAGGAGGACCCCCACTTTCCAGCCTTGGCCACAGAGCTGTGGTGAAGGAGGCGGGAGAAAGCGGGGGGATGGGGGTGGCATCTGCCCTGCCCGTTGGGTTTCTGTGGGTGGTTTAGGGGGCCAGGCCTGGCCAAGACACGCGTGGGCACTGGCAGACGGTGTAAAGCCAGGGGCGGGGGGTGAGGAGGCAGAGAGCCGCCTGGGCCTCCTGCTGAGGGGGTGCCACGTGGAGAAGCCATGGCCAGGGTGGCCATGGGGGTCTGGGTGGGGGCGGGGAATGGTGGGAGAGACCCTGGGGGGGGTGCAGGAAGCAATGGGTGGGCAGTTTGTGGTGCAGAGAAACAAGAGGAGGCAGCTCAGGGGGCCCCAGGGCAGCAGCTTGGAGCAGGGGCTTTGTCAGTGTATCAGCAGCAGGGGGGCTGGGAGACGGGGGGGGGGGGGCGGGGGGGGGGGCAGGCGAGGCCTTTGCCGAGAGAAGCGGGTGGGGCGGTGGCGCTCTGCCTGGCCTGGCCTCGCACTCATCCCCAGCCCCCCCCCCCCCCCCCGTGGATGGGTGTGCTTCCCGAAGCATTTGTCAGACAAGAGCACTGGGCCCAAAGAGGTTCGTTAACTTCCCCAGCGGCACACAGCAACGGGCGTGGACAGGAGGACAGGTCTGGGAGCCAGGAAGGGGGGCGGTGACCCCTCTGCTTGGCCCCAGGGGAGGACAGGGGGAGGGCTTCCCCCAGCCAGCCCCTCACTGCAGGATGATGTCAGACACGCCCCGTGGGTCCTGGCCGGTCCACGTCCCGGGTGCAAGGGGGTGGGAGGCCGTCCGGCTATCCGGGGCGAGACCTGCCTGCCGACGGGCGGCCGGCGGGGGGGAGCCTGGTCCTCTGGGAGGAGCAGAGCGGGGCTAGGTTCGAGCCCTGCATCCTACACGGCCTAGGTGGCCGGCCCTGACGGAGGAGCACGGGGCAGGAAGGTGGGAGGGAGCTGGCTGGCCTGGCCCTCCCTGCTGCCTGCCTGCCTGCCTGCCGGGGGCTGTGCAGGAAGCTGGGGGGGGGGGGGGGGGCGGGACTCCGGGGCCAGGGGCCTGACGGGCGTGGGGGCTGTGGGAGAGGCCCAGCTGCCATGCGGTGGCTCAGGTTTCAGCGAGGACACCCCCACCGGATGCTGCGGAGATGGCCCTGTCTTCCTGCCGCCTCTCCCCCCGGCCCCCGGGGCCCCGGGCAGGGAAGCCGGCCGGCGGTGGGGGGCCTGCCAGCCGCCCCGCCCAGGGCTGTGCACACGCCCGGGCACCTGGAGGGTCCGGTCCGGGTCGGGGGGTGCGGCCCACCCTGAGCGATCGCCCGGCCTCGGCTCCCCTGCCCGTGCGCGCCCGCTGACGGGCGGTGTCCCCTCAATGGCCCTGGGCGGGCGGGGGGCAGCCCAGGAAGGGCCGTGGCTCCTTCCTCGTCCAAAAATACATCTGCGTGGCCGAGCCGGCGCGGGAGCCGCGCGGCTGATGTCACGCCTGCCCGCCGGCTGCGGGGCTGGGAGGGGGCCTCGGGGGCGTCTGACGCGGGGGCGTCCCCCGCCGCCCACTGCAGGGGCAGGTGGCTTCCTGGGCCGGTCGCTGCTGTGAGCTTGGGCCCTGGACGGAGGTGGGGCCGGTGCCCCGTGAGACGGACTCTCGGGGGGCTCTGTTGGGAGAGAAGGGACTGCCCTGGGGTTTCCGGCGAGGTCGGAGCTGTGCTCTAAGTCACACAGCCGGGCCGGCAGGAGCCTCGTCCTCACCCGTGGGCCCGTGAGGCCGGTGGCCGTGCGTGCGGCCGAGTCGCGCTCTCGTGCCCGGGTCCTCGGCGCCTGGCCGTGGGGCCCGCTCAGGGGAAGCGCCCAGAATAGCTCGGGCGGGAGTGACTGGACAGCTGCGCCCGGGGTCCTGGCCGGCGGCCGGAGCGCCTGGGACGGGGGTGCTGGCCGGCTGTCACCCCCCCCCCCGGCCCCGGGCCTGCCCCCGTTCAGAGGCGGAGGCCGGCCCTGGCGGTGGCCCCTGTGACCATCTGGGTGGGCCCCTGCACGGCCCACGGAGCTGCCACCCCTCCCACTGGGCACCCCCACCCACTGGGCTGCCCCACCCACTGGGTCGCCCCACCCACGGGGCACCCTCCCCACTAGCCCCCCACCCACTGGGCCCACCCCACCGGGCACCCCACCCACCACCGGGCCCCCTTCCCACTGGGCACCCCCACTGGGCACCCCACCCACTGGGCCACCCCCACCCACTGGCCCCTGGACCCCCCAGGTGCCACTATGGCTGGCAGGGGCGCTTCTGCGACGAGTGTGTCCCGTACCCGGGCTGCGTGCACGGCAGCTGCGTGGAGCCCTGGCAGTGCAACTGCGAGACCAACTGGGGCGGCCTGCTCTGCAACAAAGGTGTGGGGGGCAGGCGGGCGGGGCGGGGCTGGCGGGCGGGGCGGGGGCCCAGCGCCCACTCTGAGCACCCTCCCCGCTCCCCAGACCTGAACTACTGCGGCAGCCACCACCCCTGCACCAACGGGGGCACCTGCATCAACGCGGAGCCGGACCAGTACCACTGCGTGTGCCCCGCCGGCTACGCGGGCAAGAACTGCGAGCGGGGTAGGTGGCCCGGCCCGTGCCCACCCCCCACCCCCACCCCGTGCCCGGCTTCCCTCTTCCCCGGACACCCCCTGCCCGCCTCGGGACCCTGGGGCGGAGGGGAGGCCTCTGCAAAGGTGTGGGGGGAGCCCTGGGCTGCCACGCCCACCGCCCACCCGCCCGGTCCCCCTTAGCCGAGCATGCTTGCGCCTCCAACCCCTGCGCCAACGGGGGCTCGTGCCACGAGGTGCCCTCCGGCTTCGAGTGCCACTGCCCGTCTGGCTGGAGCGGACCCACCTGCGCGCTGGGTGAGTGCCCCCCGGGGGCCGCTGGGGTCACGGGGGGGGGTGTGCAGGCCCTCCCCCCACGCCCCCCTCATGCGCCCCTGCCCCGCCCCTACGCAGACATCGACGAGTGCGCCTCCAGCCCGTGCGCGGCGGGCGGCACCTGCGTGGACCAGGTGGACGGGTTCGAGTGCCTGTGCCCCCCGCAGTGGGTGGGGGCCACCTGCCGGCTGGGTAAGGCCCCGGGGGCGTGGGGCACGCGTGTGCATGGGCCGCGGGCTGCGTGTTCGGCTGCTGCTGGTGCTGCGGGTGCTGCGGTGGCTGCGGTGCCAGGCGCGGGGGCGGGGGGCCCCATGGCGCCCTCTTGTCTCGCCCACAGACGCCAATGAGTGCGAAGGGAAGCCGTGCCTTAACGCTTTTTCTTGCAAAAACCTGATTGGTGGCTATTACTGTGATTGCATCCCGGGCTGGACGGGGACCGACTGCCACATCAGTCAGTATGGGTGGCAGGCCGCCGGCGGGCGGGGCTGGGCGGCCCCCGGCCCCCCGTGACCGTCCCTCTGTCCCCCAGACATCAACGACTGTCGAGGGCAGTGCCAGCACGGCGGCACCTGCAAGGTGAGGGGTGGCCGCGCGGGGCAGGTGTGGGGGGCGTGTCCAGGGAAAGGCGTGGGGGCGTGTCCCCCGGGGGAGGTGTGGGGGTCTTGTGGGGGGGGCGTGGGGGCGTGTCCCCGGGGAGGCGTGGAGGGCAACTCCCCGGGGGGAGGCGCCCCCTGGGGAGGCGTGGGGGCGTGTCCTCTGGGAGGTGTGGGGGCGTGTCCCAGGGGAGGCGTGTCCCTGGGGAGGTGTGGGGGCGTGTCCAGGGGAGACAGGGGCATGTCCTGGGGGCGTGTCCCTGGGGGGCGTGAGGGGCATGCCCCGCAGGAGCTTACCCTGTGCCCCCCAGGACCTGGTGAACGGCTACCAGTGCGTGTGCCCGCGAGGCTTCGGGGGCCGGCACTGCGAGCGCGCGCTGGACGAGTGTGCCAGCAGCCCCTGCCGCAGCGGCTCCTGCGAGGACCTGGTGGACGGCTTCCGCTGCCACTGCCCGCCCGGCGTCTCGGGGCTGCTCTGCGAGGTGCGTGGGGGCCCCCCTGCCTGCCCCGGGGTCAGGCCAGCCACTGTGGGGACCGGCCCTGCAGTGTCTCGGCTCAGTCCTGGACGGGGCCCCACCCCGAGGTCCGGGTGGCCTGGGGGATGGAGGGGGGCGGGCAAAGGGTCCTGCTTGTCATGTGAAGCCCTGGCACACAGGCTGTCCACCCCACATGGCCTGTCCACCCCGCACAGCCTGTCTGCCCCACACGGCCTGCACAAGGTGGGGCAGGTGGGCCTCCAAGAGGGGCCCTGGATGGGGTGCAGGAGTGTGAGGTGCTGTGTGTGCCATGTGTAAGGGGCTGCATGTGCCATGCGTGTGAGGGGCTGCGTGTGCCTGAGAGCAAGGGGTTGCGTGTGCCGTGCGTGCCGGGGGAGGGCAGGGTGCCCTCCACATGCCGGCCTGTGCCCACCTCCCTGACCTGCCCTGGTGTGGGCTGCAGGGGACACGGGCAGGCACCCGCCAAGAGGCCTGGGGCCGTGGTAGAGGTCCCGCCGGGGCCACGTCTGGCGGGGACCCACGTCTGGAGAGGCCCCGCAGACCGGCTCCGGCGCGGGCCCGTGGGAGCGGGTCCGAGCGACCTTCCTGCAGCAGGAGGGGCAGAGGCCGGATGCCGCTGGGAGGCAGAGGAAGCGGCTGCCGCGGAGCGCAGTGGCGGGAGGGGCTGGCGGCCCAGGTGTTTCCGGCCAGCCCGGGCGCCTGGACGTCCCGGGTGGGAGGCCCTCGGGCTCTGGCTGTGGAGGGCAGGTGTCCAGGCCGAGTGGACGCCACACCTGGCCCGTCTGGAACCCTCGTGAGGGGGGGCCGCGCCCTCACGCTGCCCCGCCCAGCAGGTGGCCATCGACCTCTGTGACCCCAGCCCCTGCCAGAACGGCGCCCGCTGCTACAACCTGGAGGGCGACTACTACTGCGCGTGCCCTGACGACGTGGGGGGCAAGAACTGCTCTGTGCCCAGGGAGCCCTGCCCTGGCGGGGCCTGCAGAGGTGGGCGGGGCCTGTAGAGGGGCGGGGTCTGCAGGGGGTGGGGCCTGCAGAGGCAGGGAGGGGACGGGGTCTGCAGAAGTAGGGAGGGGCGGGGTCTGCAGAGGTGGGCGGGGTCTGCAGGGGGTGGGGCCTGCAGAGGTAAGGCCTGTAGAGGGGGCGGGGCCGGCTGACCTCTTCCCCTTTGTGGTAGTGATTGACAGCTGCGGGACCCCCACCAGCGTGTGCGGCCCCCACGGGCACTGTGTCAGCCAACCCGGGGGCAACTTCTCCTGCGTCTGCGACAGCGGCTTCACGGGCACCTACTGCCACGAGAGTGAGTGGCAGCGGCCACAGGCCACGGGCTGTGGGGCCGGGACCCGCCCCCCTACCACTCCCACCACTCACCGCTCACGCCTGCCTCCCGCAGACATCGACGACTGCCTGGGCCAGCCGTGCCGCAACGGGGGCACCTGCATCGACGAGGTGGCCGCCTTCCGCTGCTTCTGTCCCAGCGGCTGGGAGGGCGAGCTCTGTGACACCAGTGAGTGGGCCCGCCAGACTCCCCCGGCACCCCCCTACCCCCACCCCCGCCCCCGCACTGGGCGGCGGGCTCCCCATATCCCTGGGGGGGGGGGCCTGGTCACCTCTCCCACCCTCTCTGCCTCTCCCGCCCCCCCCCATGCCGGTGACCCCCTGTTGACCGGCGTCCTCGCCCCCAGATCCCAACGACTGCCTCCCCGATCCCTGCCACAGCCGCGGCCGCTGCCACGACCTGGTCAACGACTTCTACTGCGCCTGCAACGACGGCTGGAAGGGCAAGACCTGCCACTCGCGTGAGTGACCGCCCGCCCGCCCGGCCCGCCTGCGGGTCTGCTCCCCGCCGGGCGCCCGCTGAGCAGCCCTGTGCCCGCAGGCGAGTTCCAGTGCGACGCCTACACCTGCAGCAACGGCGGCACCTGCTACGACAGCGGCGACACCTTCCGCTGCGCCTGCCCGCCCGGCTGGAAGGGCAGCACCTGCAACCTCGGTGAGGCCTGGCGCAGGGTGCGCGGCTGCCCCTCCGGCTTGCTCTGCTCCGCCGCGGTGGGGGTGGGGGGCGTGGTGTGGGCGTTGTCCGTCCAGGGCTCCATGGAGAGGACCCTCCTCTATGCTCCCCCACAGCCAGGAACAACAGCTGCCTGCCCAACCCCTGCCTCAACGGGGGCACCTGCGTGGGCAGCGGGGACTCCTTCTCTTGCATCTGCCGAGACGGCTGGGAGGGCCGCACCTGCACCCACAGTAAGCTGGGGGGTGGGGGTGGGGCGGGGCCTGTGGGCAGGAGGCTCCCTGGGCCCGCCCCCTCCGGACCCTGCCCATGCACGTGCCCGTTGCCCCTGTACACCGAAGCACAGTTGTACCCCAACACCTGCTGTGCTCCCCTGACCCCTAGCTCTGCAGCCTCGGTCCCCTCCCTGGCTGTCCTGGCCTCCGTGGACCTGCCAACCACTCAGCCTGTGGCCAGGCTCCTGCCCATGTCCCCCGCCCCCTCCCGCTACAGGCCCCTCCCCTCCAACTGCAGGCCCCTCTCCTGCAGGCCTCGCCCCTCCCACTCCAGACCACGCCCCCACTCTAGGCCCCGCCCACCCCTCTACAGGCCCCGCCCCTCCTGCTACAGGCCCCACACCCCAGCAGCTATACAGGTTGCCCTCCTAGGCCGCCCCTGCCCCTCACCCCCAGCCTATTGGCGCATGTGGTCAGGGTTGGCTGCGGTGCCCAGGCCGCCGCGCCCAGCACAGGGGGATTCTGGGTGGCGGATGCCACACCCACCTCCTTTCTCTTTTTCTCGGATGGATGCAGACACCAACGATTGCAACCCTCTGCCCTGGTGAGTGCAGCCCTGGGGGCCGGGGGCCCGTGCTTGTCTGCCGGGGTGGGGGGGGCTCCCTGAGACCTGCCCTCTCTCTGCAGCTACAACGGCGGCGTCTGCGTGGACGGCGTCAACTGGTTCCGCTGCGAGTGCGCCCCCGGCTTCGCAGGCCCCGACTGCCGCATCAGTGAGCTGCGGGTGGGCGGGCGGGCGGGCGGGCGGGCTGGGGTTCGGGTGTCTGGAGTCGGGCTTCACCAGAGTCCACACAGCCTGGAGGACGGTGTGGGCACAGCCCCCTCCTGCCTCCCGCCAGGCCTCCGTGTCCCCCCTTGTCTGTGCCCGCCGACACCCCCCTTTGCTCTGGGGCTGCTGGGGGGGGTCCCCAACAGCCAACAACTAAACCCGAGGTCCCCAACCTTTTTTTGGCCGTGCCCCACCTAAGCGTCTGTCACATCCTAGTGCCCCCGTGACGTAGAATTCCCATTGTCCAGAGCGAACCCCTGTTCACGTGGAGGAAGCCCGAAGGCCATGAACTTGGCCTAAACCAGCTTCCACGGAGCATGGCCTCCGCGAGAGAGAAAGCAGAAGGATGAAAGGACAGTTACGGGCTGCGGGAGAAATCACTCAGAAACTGTTAAAAAAAACCAATAATGTGAAGTGATGTGAAAACGTAGTCCGTAAAGTTTCAGAACAGAGTAGGGAACTGAAATGCATCAGTACACGGAGTGGCCAGGTTATTAGGCGTTCAGAGATCACTATCATCCGGCCGCTCAGCCTGTGTGTGTGTGTGTGTGTGTGTGTGTGTGTGTGTGAGAGGCCCGGTGCATGAATTCATGCATGGGAGGGGGTTCCTGCCAGCCTGGCCACGGGGGGAGGACATGGGCGGTTGGCCAGCCTGCCTGCCTGCTGGTCGAACTCCTGGTCAAGGGGATAATTTGCATATTAGCCTTCTATTCTATAGGAAAGACGCTGAGTGGCCAGATTATTATTTGGTCAGAGATTGTCATCATCTGGCCACTCTGTATATATGCGTGTTTATGTGTGTTTATGTGTATATGTATGTGTGTGTGTGTGTGTGTATATATATATATATATATATATATATATTAGAGGCCCGGTGCATGAATTCATGCATGAATGGGGTCCAGCCAGCCTGGCCACGGGGAGAGGACATGGGTGGTTGGCCAGCCTGCCTGCTGGTCGAACTCCTGGTCAAGGGGGCAATTTGCATATTAGCCTTTTATTCTATAGGACAGACACTGAGTGGCCAGGTTATTATGCGTTCAGAGATGGTCATCATCCGGCCGCTTGGTGTGTGTCACTATGTTTACATACCGAAGACGAGGCCTTAGAACCATAAGAAACGCAGAAGGTTCCCTGTTAATAACTCGTTCCCGAACCGCCCCCCCCTCGGAAACCGTAGGGCTCCTGGGCCGTGTGTGCCCGTTGGGACCCGCTGGGCTAGGTCTCAGCTGGCGGAGGGGCCGGTGCCCACGAGGCCTCGGGCTGTGGCGGTGACAGCTCAGGCCCAGCTCCGAGACCCCCCCCCGGGGCACCTCCAGGCCCGTGCTGACCCAGGACCGCTCCCCGGACTGGCATGGGTGCCCCGCCCTGAGCCCCGCTTCTCCGCAGACATCGACGAGTGCCAGTCCTCGCCCTGCGCCTACGGGGCCACGTGTGTGGACGAGATCAACGGCTACCGCTGCAGCTGCCCGCCCGGCCGCGTCGGCCCGCGGTGCCAGGAGGGTAGGCGGGGAGCACGGTGATGGGGGGGGGAGGGGGCGTGCCAGGCAGGAGCAAGGGCAGGATCGGGTCTCCGGGCTCCGTGCCACCGCCGACCCCACCTCCTCTCCCCCCAGTGATCGTGTTCGGCAGGTCCTGCTGGTCGCAGGGGGTGCCCTTCCCCCACGGGAGCTCCTGGGTGGAGGACTGTAACAGCTGCCGCTGCCTGGATGGCCGCCGGGATTGCAGCAAGGTGCCAGGGGGCCCCCTGCCCGTGAGCAAGCCTCCCTGCCCAGCCCATGCCCTGCCCGGGCCTGATATCTCGGTGCCCAAGTTGGCTCCCGTCTTTTGTCCGTGACCCCGATACTCACCCCAGAGGACCAGGAGCTGCTGCAGAGGAGGGAGGGGGGGGCGGGGAGGATGAACCCATCCACCCCTCTCTCACGGACGCCCCCTGGCACCACCAGGCCCCTCTCCTCGCTGAGTCTCAGCTGCTCAGGCTGCTGGCCCCGCCCTCGGGGTGTCCCTGTCCGGCGGGGTCCTTTCTGGTGCTGGGCTCAGCCCCAGAGACATGGGTGGTGTGGGGTGGGCACCGCCCTGGGACTCGCTGACCCGGCCTTGCCTGTCTGTCTGTTTTCGTCTGTCTGTCTGTCCGTCCCCCTGCACGGGGTCTGCGTGTCCTCGTCCGGTGTGCCCGGTCCAGGTGTGGTGCGGACGGAAGCCTTGCCTGCTGGCCGGCCGGCCCGACGCGCTGGGCCCCCAGTGCCCGCCGGGCCAGCGGTGCGGGGAGAGGGCCCCCGGGCAGTGCCTGCGGCCGCCCTGCGCAGCCTGGGGGGAGTGCGGGCCTGCGGAGCCCCCGCCGCCCAGCACCCCCTGCGTGCCCCGCTCCGGCCACCTGGACAGCAACTGTGCCCGCCTCACGCTGCACTTCGACCGGGACCAGGTGCCCCCGGTGAGCGGGGGGCCGCACGCGGCTGCAGTTCCCCGAGGGGGCCCGTGGCTCCGCCCCCAGGGGGTCAGGGAGGCTGGTTGGCTCCGTGGCTGCCAGGGAGCCTGGGCCCCTGGGATCAGACGCGAGAGGGTGTGGAGGCCAGGGAGCCCGTGCCTCAGTCCCTCCAGGGGCCTGGTTTCGGTCTGGGTCCCTCAGTCGGGGGCGGGGGGGGGGTGGGGGGGTGGGGAGGGCGGGAGCGGGAGCGGGGGCGGGGGCGGGCCCAGCCCCGGGGGGGGGGGGCGGGGGCGGGGCCCAGCCCCGGGGGGGGCGGGGGCGGGCCCAGCCCCAGCCTGCAGCTGGCAGGCCGTCCGTGGCTGGTGCTCAGAGCCCGTGGGGAGGGGCCTAGAGTGGAGAGGCCCTGCCCCTCGGGCCTGCAGGTGCCGCCTCCGCCGTCCGGACCCCCGGGGAGGGCTCGGGTCTGGTGTGGGAAACGGCTCCCCACGGAGCCCCGTGTCTACCGGCCCCAGATGGCTGCGGGGCGTGTCCTGCCAGGAGTCTTGAGTGGCAGCTGGGGGCGGGCGTGGGGGGCGGAACGGGTGTGCGGGCTGCTCACTGAGCGCGTCTCTGCCCAGGGTACCACGGTGGGCGCCATCTGCTCGGGCATCCGCGCCCTGCCGGCCACGCGGGCGGTGGCCCGGGACCGCCTCCTGGTGCTGCTGTGTGACCGAGCGTCCGCCGAGGCCAGCGCCGTGGAGGTGGCCATGGTGAGTGCGGGCAGAAGGCGGGCGGCCACCCTCCATGGGCCTCCTCTGCACGGGCTCCTGGGGGAGCAGGGGTGCTGGGGTGCCGGGCCCAGGCCAGCCCGTCTCCAAGTGCTTGAAGGCAGAGGGACTGACCCAGATGTGGGAGTGCATCCATCCCACTGCAGGGGCGGAGCTGGGGTGCTGCTCGGTGCTGGGGGGAGCCGGGCCTGGGGAGGGGTGTTGGGGTGCCCTGCCCGGTGCTGGGGGAGCCGGGCCTGGGGAGGGGTGTTGGGGTGCCCTGCCCGGTGCTGGGGGAGCCGGGCCTGGGGAGGGGTGTTGGGGTGCCCTGCCCGGTGCTGGGGGAGCCGGGCCTGGGGAGGGGTGTTGGGGTGCCCTGCCCGGTGCTGGGGGAGCCGGGCCTGGGGAGGGGTGTTGGGGTGCCCTGCCCGGTGCTGGGGGAGCCGGGCCTGGGGAGGGGTGTTGGGGTGCCCTGCCCGGTGCTGGGGGGAGCCGGGCCTGGGAGGGGTGTTGGGGTGCCCTGCCCGGTGCTGGGGGGAGCCGGGCCTGGGAGGGGTGTTGGGGTGCCCTGCCCGGTGCTGGGGGGAGCCGGGCCTGGGGAGGGGTGTTGGGGTGCCCTGCCCGGTGCTGGGGGAGCCGGGCCTGGGGAGGGGTGTTGGGGTGCCCAGGATGAGAGGAGAGGCCAGGAGTCAGCCTGTTCGGCCGGGCAGTGCATGGAGCCAGGCCAGAGGCTGGGCCCGGGCCAGGCCAGGCGTGTGTGGGTCCGAGAGGACCGGAGGGCCCAGGGCCCTGGGCGGTGGTGATAGCTGGCAGGCCCTTGAAGAGGGAGGTCGGCCAGTCCCACCTCTTGGTGAGCTGCCGGGGGACTCCCTCGGCCGCCCTGGGGACCCGGGCTCCTGCCTGCAGCCCGCCACGGGCACCAGCCGGGGCTGCGCTGGGGGGGCCGCGCCCTCGGCCATGGGCGCCCCTCACGCCCGCGTCCGCCCGCAGTCCTTCAGCCCCGCCCGGGACCGGCCGGACGGCAGCCTCGTGCAGAGCGCGGCCCAGGCCGTGGTGGCCGCCATCACGCAGCGCGGGAACAGCTCGCTGCTGCTGGCCGTCACCGAGGTGAAGGTGGAGACCGTGGTCGTGGGCGGCTCCTCCACAGGTGAGCGCGGCGCGGGGAGCGGGCCAGGGAGGGGCTGGGCTGGGCCTAGAGCTGGGGTTGGGGTTGGGCTGGGGTTGGGGTTGGGGCTGGGACTGGGGCTGGGGTTGGGGCTGGGGCTGGGGCTGGGGTTGGGGCTGGGATGGGCCTAGAGCTGGGGTTGGGGCTGGGGTTGGGGCTGGGATGGGCCTAGAACTGGGGTTGGGGCTAGGGCTGGGGCTGGGGTTGGGGCTGGGCTGGGGTTGGGGTTGGGCTGGGGTTGGGGTTGGGGCTGGGACTGGGGCTGGGGTTGGGGCTGGGGCTGGGGCTGGGGTTGGGGCTGGGATGGGCCTAGAGCTGGGGTTGGGGCTGGGGTTGGGGCTGGGATGGGCCTAGAACTGGGGTTGGGGCTAGGGCTGGGGCTGGGGTTGGGGCTGGGCTGGGGTTGGGGTTGGGGTTGGGGCTGGGATTTGGGTCGAGACTGGGGTTGGGGCTGGGCTGGGGTTGGGGCTGGAATGGGCCTAGAGCTGGGGTTGGGGTTGGGGCTGGGCTGGGGTTGGGGTTGGGGTTGGGGTTGGGGCTGGGCTGGGGTTGGGATTGGGGTTGGGGTTGGGGCTGGGATGGGCCTAGAGCTGGGGTTGGGGCTGGGGCTGGGGCTGGGGTTGGGGCTGGGATGGGCCTAGAGCTGGGGTTGGGGCTGGGGCTGGGGCTGGGGTTGGGGCGGGGTTGGGGTTGGGGCTGGCCTGGAGCTGGGGTTGAGGCTGGGGTTGGGGTTGGGGCTGGGATTTGGGTTGAGACTGGGGTTGGGGCTGGGGGCTGGGCTGGGGTTGGGGTTGGGGTGGGGTTAGGGTTAGGGTTGGGGTTGGGGCTGGCCTGGAGCTGGGGTTGAGGCTGGGGTTGGGGTTGGTGCTGGGCTGGGGTTATGATTTGGGCTGGGCTGGGCTGAGCCCCCGCTGCAACCCCCCCCCCCCACGCCCGCCGCAGGGGTGCTGGTGCCCGTGCTGTGCGCCGTGTTCAGCGTGCTGTGCGTGGCCTGCGTGGCCGTCTGCATGTGGTGGACCCGCAAGCGCAGGAAAGAGCGGGAGCGGAGCCGGCTGCCTCGGGAGGAGAGCGCCAACAACCAGTGGGCCCCCCTCAACCCCATCCGCAACCCCATCGAGCGGCCGGGCCGCCGGGACGCGCTGCTCCAGTGCAAGAACTTCACGCCGCCACCGCGCAGGGCGGCCGAGGCGCTGCCCGGGCCCGCGGGCCGGGGCGGGGGCGGCGACGAGGAGGACGAAGAGGAGCCGGGCCGCGGCGAGGAGGACTCCCTGGAGGCGGAGAAGTTCCTCCCCCACAAACTCACCAAAGAGCC
This sequence comes from Antrozous pallidus, assembly GCA_027563665.1. Taxonomy (NCBI): domain Eukaryota; kingdom Metazoa; phylum Chordata; class Mammalia; order Chiroptera; family Vespertilionidae; genus Antrozous; species Antrozous pallidus. Next base: position 113,054,030 of record CM050515.1, on the reverse strand, counting down.
CGGGAGGCCGGGCCGATGGGCGCCGGGCCCCAAGGTGGACAACCGGGCGGTGAGGAGCGTCAACGAGGCGCGCCGAGCCGGCCGGGACTAGCCCCCGCGGACCGAGACCGGGACCCGCCCCCGCGGACCGAGACCGGGACCCGCCCCCGCCGGGCGCCCCCACTGCCGACCCGGGAGGCTGAGGCTGTGTGCATAGTTTCTTTATTTTGTGTAAAAAAGCACCAAAAACCAAAAACAAATGTTTATTTTCTACGTTCCTTTGACCTTGTATAAATTATTCAGTGACTGTCGGGCGGCAGACAAGGGCGAGTCCTCGGAGAGTGGCTATTTTTGTAACGGTTGGTCCTGCCTGCATGGCAGGAGAGGGTGCCGTGTCCTCCCCAGACTGTGTGTCCCCCACCCCAGGCGGTGCCCCGTTTACAGGATCCCCCCCTTTTATTCCTCACGTGGGGGGGTCTCTGTGGCTCCGGCCCACGGTGTTTGGGGGGACCTGTGGCTGTTGGTGGGACCACCCGTGGCTGCCCACGTGGCCGTGGCTATGGTGTGGCCGTGGCACTGTGGCGTGGCCCAAGACCACGGCAGCCCCTCGCAGGCCATTCCCGCTGCCCCCCTCCCCCCGTCCTCGCCCGCTCCTGCCCGGAACACGCCCCGCAGGTCTCTCCACTGTGCGTTCTGAAGTGCCCTTCCTGACGGCCGTTGCGGGGACGGGGCAGTACTGAACTCGTGACAAGTGCCTTCACGCTCCCCGCGCCGCCGTCCGCGCTGCTGGGGGCACAGGACGCCGCCCGCCGGCCCGCCCCGCGAAAGTGCATTTCTGTAAATATGTACATATTAAAGCGATCGCTCTGTATATTTGATTTAATAAGGTACACGTTCTGCCTGCCGTGTTCTTCGGAGCTGCTCCGTGTTCCCCGGCGCCGGGCAGGGGCGGGCTCCACGTGGCGGGGGGGGGGGGGGGGGGGGGGACGGGGGGGGGGGAGCTGTGCGGTGTGGCTGGTCCTGCTGAGCCAGGGCCTCCGTGGGCAGCCAGGGCCTCGGCCTAGCGGGGTCCACGTGGCATCCCGGCCCCAGAGGGAGGTGCGCCCGCACCTGCTGACGGTTTTAGAAAGCGGTCGCTTCGCCACGAAGAGCTACCGAGGCGTGAACGGTTACGAGGTCAGACTGCAGAGAAGGAAGGCGCAGGGCCGGAGGTCGGCACCTGGACGCGGTAGCCGCAGTCGGCGGTCACGGGCTGGCCAGCGCAGTGTCTGCTCCAGCCGTTCGTCTCCCGAGAGGAGCGAGGGCCAGAGCCGGGACGGAACCTGAAAGCAAAAGGAGGAAACGGCAAGGAACCTGGAAGGTCCTACCCACAGCTCTTTCGTCTGTGGGTGCTCTGGGTGCCCTGCGGGCTGCAGTGCAGGCCAGGTGCACAGTCAGGATCAGGCGCACAGTCAGGATCAGGCGCACAGTCAGGATCAGGCGCAGGGTCAGGCGCACAGTCAGGATCAGGCGCATGGTCAGGTGTCAGGCACACAGTCAGGATCAGGCACAGTCAGGGTCAGGCACACAGGATGAGGCCCACAGTCAGGGTCAGGCACACAGTCAGGGTCAGGCGCACAGTCAGAATCAGGCACACAGTCAGGATGAGGTGCACATTCAGGGTCAGGCGCACAGTCAGAATCAGGCGCACAGTCAGGGTCAGGCGCACAGTCAGAATCAGGCGCACAGGGTCAGGCGCACAGTCAGAATCAGGCACACAGTCAGGATGAGGTGCACAGTCAGGGTCAGGCGCACAGTCAGAATCAGGCGCACAGTCAGAATCAGGCGCACAGTCAGAATCAGGCGCACAGGGTCAGGCGCACAGTCAGGATCAGGCACACAGTCAGGATGAGGCGCACAGTCAGAATCAGGCGCACAGGGTCAGGCGCACAGTCAGGATCAGGCACACAGTCAGGATGAGGCGCACATTCAGGGTCAGGCGCACAGTCAGCATCAGGCGCACAGTCAGGGTCAGGCGTACAGTCAGGATCAGGTGCACAGTCAGGATCAGGCGCACAGTCAGCATCAGGCGCACAGTCAGGGTCAGGCGTACAGTCAGGGTCAGGCGCACAGTCAGCATCAGGCGCACAGTCAGCATCAGGTGCACAGTCAGGTGTCAGGCACACAGGATCAGAGTCACAGGGTCAGGCGCACAGTCAGGATCAGGCGCACAGTCAGGGTCAGGCGCACAGTCAGGGTCAGGTACAGTCTCACACAGGCCCGCCAGCTCCTTGAAGAATCCAGCTCTGCCGGGGGCTGTCAGATCCCCGGTGGCTCCATGCGAGGCGGAGCCAGCGCCCTGCACAGGCCTGGAGGCACCTTCCCCTCCCTGCTCCCTCCTCTCTCCTCCCTCCTCCCCTCTCTCGCCCTCCCCCCTCCCCCTCCCTCCTCCGCTTCTGGTTAGAGCGCCCCCTCCCTACCTTGGTGCACTGGCCGCCAGGCTGACCCGTGTCCTGGCGTGGGGGAGGCCCCTCCTGCGCTGAGCCCTGGCTGGGCCCATGCCCCCTCCCGCACCCCCGCCCTCTGCTCTCGGTGCTGGGCCCCGGGGACGGAGCCGCTGCCTGTGCGTGCAGAGGTTGCCGAGTCTCCGGAGAAACGGCCCCGGGGACAGATGGAGGTTCGGAGCAGGCCCCGGGCGACCAGGCCCAGAACCCCAGGGGCCGGCCTGGGGGGGTTGGATGGGCGGGGAGACACGGGGCAGGTGGGGTGGGTGAGTCTGCCCACAGCCTCCTGCTCGTGGCCCTGCCCCCTCATCGGTGGCACTTGAGAGGCTAACGCGCAGCCAGAGGCATAGGCTCCCACCCTCGGTCCTGCTGTGCCTCCCAGGCCTGTGGGTTCTCGCCACCCCCCTCCCCCAGGGCTGCTAAGGCTTCCACTCCTGCAGGCTGAGGGCACCAGCCCCCCATTCCCCACCCCCCAGCCAGGCAGAGCTGACAGCAGCCCCCGGAGAGACCGGTCAGCACCCCACTCTTCCTGGGAGACAGAGCTGATCAGACAGACACCACAGCTGTGACTGGAGCCAAAACCAGCTGGGCAGTGACTCGAAGGGACAAGCGGCTGGTGCTGAGCCCCCCGTTTAGCGGCGTCTGTGGAGATGGCACAGTGGCCAGAGATGCAGAATCCAGCATTTTCAGCTGGAGAAGCTGTTTCCTGGCTGCTGCCTACACCCTGGTTCTCCCTGCGTCCCCTTCGGGGGACCACATGGAGGCAGACAGGCAACAATAGGGACCGAGACGAATGGGTTGGAAAGGCAGAGGGTGCTGAGAGCGCACAGTAGTTTTTTTAAGAGCTACTCTTTGTCGTTAGACAGTAATTTACTTATTTATTTTTCACTGATGTCGGAGAGGAAGGCAGAGGGGGAGTTAGAAATATCGATGAGAGAGAAACATCGATCAGCTGCCTCCCACTGGGCAGGTGCTCTCTCTCTCTCTCTGTCCCCTTGACCGGAATCGAACCCGGGACCCTTGAGTCCACTGAGCCAGACCTGTTAGAGGGCTAACTCTTTATCTTTAAATAGTAATTTACTGCCGAAACCGGTGTGGCTCGGTGGATAGAGCGTCGGACTGCGGACTTGAAGGGTCCCGGGTTCGATTCCGGTCAAGGGCATGGACCTTGGTTGCGGGCACATCCCCGGTGGGGGGTGTGTAGGAGACAGCTGATCGATGTTTCTCTCTCTCTCTGTCCCCTCCACCCTCCTTTCTACTTTCTCTAAACATCAACAAGAAAATCTATCCAGGCGAGGATTTAAAAAAAAGGTTCGCCCCGGCCAGTGCTGCTCAGTGGCTAGCGCATCGGCCTCCCACAGACAGAAGGGTCTGGTTTCGATTCCGGTCAAGGGCACGTACCCCGGTTGCAGGCTCCTCCCAGCCTGGGCCCTGGTCGGGTCTCATGTTCCTCAGCCAATGGATGTGTCTCCCCCACAACCCTCTCTCTTTCTCTCTCTCTCTCTCTCTCTCTCTCCCCGTCTCCCTAAAAACCAATAGACCAGCATCCTCAGGGAGGATTCGCAAAAAAATAAACGTTTAACATAGAGCCATAGAGTACACGGGCGTGTATGCCTGGCATTCTTTCACTTCACTTAAAATATATATACTTTTATTGATTGATTTTAGAGAGGAAGGAAGAGAGAAGCAGAGACATCCGTGATGAGAGAGAATCATGGACCGGCTGCCTCCCGCACGCCCCGCCCTGGGGAAGGAGCCTGTGCCCCGACCGGGAATCGAACCCGGACCTCCTGGTTTACAGGTGGGTGCTGAGCCCCTGAGCCACCGGCCCGGCTCCATGTGGCTGTTGGTTCAGGTCCCTCCAGGACCTCCATGGGACACGGTGGTGTGGCGACTGGATTCCTGGTAGCCAAGCGACTGCCCTCGAGGGGTGTCATGGCAGCCTCAGTACAGGGGCCCGCGCTGGTGTGGGGGCGCTGCCTGGTGTGGGGGACCCCCACACCCCGCCTGGGAGTCCCTGCCTGCTGGCCCTCGGTGCCTCCAGTCCTTGTGCTGCTGCCTGCCTCCCCTCCGTCTCCCCGGGGCGGGGGGCGGGGAGGCCAGCAGGCAGGGACCCCCCGGGTCTGCCCTCTGGGGGGTCACAGACCTGCTCTATCCATGAGGTCCCTGTCGGGAAGGAGCTGCCTCAGGCGCGGGCCGAAGCAGGAGGGACTCATGGTGTGTTCACAACTCCTTCTGGTTCACCCTGACCCGAGGCTGTGCTTTTGTTGTCTGTTGTGTTTGGGGTTGGGGGGGGGCGCGTGTCAGTGCGGGAGAAATAGCGATCTGTTCCTCCTGGCCCGGATGGAGGCCACAGCCTCGGCTTGTCCCCGCCCAGCACCCAGCCCTCATCGTCGACCTCTCTCTCTCCCTCTCACACCCTTTCTGAAATCAATACAAATAGTTGAAAGAAAGAGAGAGGAGAGAGAGGGGAGGGGGGGGAAGAGAGAGAGAAAGAAGAAAGAAAGAAAGAAAGAAAGAAAGAAAGAAAGAGGAGAGAGAGAGAGAAAGAAAGAAAATGAAAGAAAGAGAGAGGAGAGAGAGAAGAAAGAAAGAAAGAAAGAAAGAAAGAAAGAGGGAGGAGAGAGAGAGAGAGAGAGAGAGAGAGAGAGAGAGAGAGAGAGAGAGAAAGAAAGAAAGAGAAAGAAAACCGAGCTGAGCCAAGACTAGTGTGCTCAGTGGATAGAGCGTCGGCCTGCGGACTGAAGGGTCCCGGGTTCGATTCCGGTCAAGGGCATGTACCTTGGCTGCGGGCACATCCCCAGTGGGGGGCGTGCAAGAGGCAGCTGATGGATTTTTCTGACTTTCTATCCCTCTCCCTTCCACTCTGTAAAAAATTAATAAAATAAAATAAAGAAAAGAAAGAAAACCAAGCTGAGCATGATGTACACAAACAGGGGCTCAGCTTCTCTCCCCCCCCAGCCCCAGCCCCCCCCCAGCCCCAGCCCCAGCCCAGCCCAGCCCCGCCCCAGCCCCAGCACAGCCCCAGCACAGCCCCAGCCCAGCCCCAGCCCCAGCCCCAGCACAGCCCCAGCCCCAGCCCAGCCCCAGCCCAGCCCCAGCCCCAGCACAGCCCCAGCCCCAGCCCCAGCACAGCCCCAGCCCCAGCCCCAGCCCCAGCCCAGCCCCAGCCCAGCCCCAGCCCCGCCCCAGCCCAGCCCCAGCACAGCCCCAGCCCCAGCCCCAGCCCAGCCCCAGCACAGCCCCAGCACAGCCCCAGCCCCAGCCCAGCCCCAGCACAGCACAGCACAGCACAGCCCCAGGCCCAGCTCCAGCCCCAGCTCCAGCCCCAGCCCCAGTGCCCCTGGGCTGGGCCAGCCCCACCCTCTGGGAGCCGGGGCCTGGCCTCCCTCAGGCCGCCTCCTGTGCCGGCCCGTGGCTCACAGGACACCGTGGCCCCCGCTGTGGCCCGGCCGGTCACGGTGAGGAGGCCTGTGGGCCGTGTGGCCGCTCCCTGCTCAGCCCTCTGCCACCCTCCTTCCTGAGAGACGGGCGGTGCCGGGCCTGCCGGGTTCTTCCTGGCCCATTCGGCCCGGATGCCAGGGCGCGCTGTGGCACGCCTGTCTGCGGCCGCCCGGCAGCCTCATGTGTGTGTGTGTGTGTGTGTGTGTGTGTGTGTGTGTGTGAGTGTGTGTGGCTGTGTGTGTGTGTGTGTGTGGCTGTGTGTGTGCGCATGTGTGTGTGGCTGTGTGTGTGTGTGTGACTGTGTATGTGTGCGAGTGTGTGCGCGCTTGTGGGTGTGCGCGCGCACGTGTGCTTGTGTGTGTATGAGCATGTGTGTGTGTGTGCTTGTGTGTATGTGTGTGAGAGCATGTGTGTATGAGCATGTGTGTGAATGTGTGTGTGTGAGCTTTGTGTGCGTGAGCTTGCATGTGTGTGCGTGCTTGTGTGTGTATAAGCATGTGTGTGAGCATGTGTGTGTGAGTGTGTGTATATGTGAGCTTGTGTGTGTGCCTGTGTGTGTGCACGTGCATGTGTGTGTGCATGAGCATGCATGTGTGTGCGTGCCTGTGTGTGTGCATGAGCATGCATGCCTGTGTGTGTCATGCACTTGTGTGTGTGTGAGGGTGTGTGTGTATGTGTGAGGGTGTGTGTGAGTGTGTGTGTGTGTGTGAGAGAGAGAGAGAGAGAGAGAGAGAGAGAGAGAGAGAGAGAGAGAGAGAGAAGGGGCAGGGCTGGGCTGATCCTGCAGGAGAACCTGCCTTAGCGCTTCCCGGAGCCGGAGAGCAGGGCTGGGAGCCTGGACCGGGTGGACCTGGAGGGGGCGGGGGCCGGGGAGAGTGGCGCCCCACAGACCGGGCGCAGACCAGGCCCCTCGCTGTGGCCCCGGGAGGCCCGGGAAAGGAGGCCGGAGGCAGGAAGGGACGGGGTGCAGGCGACAGGGCCTCGCCGCCTCCGGACTCGGACCTCGGACCCTGCTCCGCTCCCCTCCGGCCCCACCCCGCAGCTGCCCGCGAGAACCCGGCTTCTTGGGCCACACGGGCCGCGCCCGCCCCTGCCTGTTCCCCCCGCTCCCTCCCCCGGGCCCAGGGCAGCCGGCGGGCAGGAGGGGGCCCGGCTCCGGGGGCACTAGCTCCTCCGGGGTCGGGGGTCCCCGCCCGCAGAGTGGGCGGACCCGGTCCGGGTTCGGACTTGCGGGACACGCGCTCGCTCCGGACGCCCGCACACGGGCGCGCTCCGCTGTCCCGCCCGCCCCGCCCCATCCCGCTCCGGCCCGTTCCCCGCCCCGCCCCGCCCCGCGCCAGGTCCAGCGGGGGATCTCGTGCGGGAGGCGGAGGGGAGTGGGCGCTCCGGCCGGGTCCCCCCATCCCGCCCCATCCCCCTCCGGCCGGCCCCCCCATCCCGCTCCCGCCTGTCCCCGCCCGGCTCCAGCCGCCCCCCCACACCTTTGGCCGGCCCCCCATCCCGCTCGGCCGCCGTGCGGGCCCAGCGCAGGCACGGGCTTGTTGACGCGCTCCGCTCAGGAATCCGCCTCCCCCGCCTGCCCTGGGCCAGGGGAGGGGGTGCGGCCGGTGGGAGGCCTGTGGGGGGGCCCAGCCGCCCTTCACTTCCGCCCGCACCCTGCTCTGCTCAGACCATCCGGCCCCCCAGGCCCTGAGCCTCCTCCTCCAGGGGCACCCCCTCACCCCTGTGCCCTGAGACCCGGCCTGGCCCGGAGGAGGCAGCCTGGGGTCGGGCAGGGGCTGGGGTACAGACAGGCTGGGAGGGAGGGGCCCTGTGATCTGGGCAGGAGAGCCTCTGGCTCCCAGGTTGGAGTCCTCTCGGCTTCGGGGTCCCTCCGGCCCCACACCCAGGCTTGGAGCTGGCTGGGCTGGGGTCGGGTGGCTCTGTGTGCTGACACCGTGAGGCACCCCCTTACACTGAGTGGGGACCCACTGGCTGGGGCGATGGGCGGGAAGGAAGCACACTTGGGGGTGAGGCCCAGGACACTCAGGGCCCCCCAGTTCCAGGTGGTCCAACGCCCTGACCAGCACCAGGCACCCCGGGGGGCTCAGGGCGGTTGGCGGTGGTGGGGGGACACTGGAGGCGGGGAGCAGGGCAAGGCCATGGCAGAGAAGAGTGGGGCGTCTGGACCCCAGAGTGGGCTGGGGATGAGCGTGTGGCTGGTGCTGCCGTCACAGGCTGAGTGAAAGGGGGCAGGTCCAGGTCCCCAGGTGAGGAGGCCCTGGGAGCTGGGATTCGGGCCTGGGGAGCTGGGGTTCGGGAGGGGAGCTAGGGTTCAGCCCTGGGAGCTGGGATTCGGGCCTGGGGAGCTGGGGTTCGGGAGGGGAGCTGGGGTTCAGCCCTGGGAGCTGGGGTTCGGGCAGGGGAGCTGGGGTTCGGGCAGGGGAGCTGGGGTTCCGGAGGGGAGCTGGGGTTCAGCCCTGGGAGCTGGGGTTCGGGCAGGGGAGCTGGGGTTCGGGCAGGGGTGCAGGGCGAGGCCCTGCCCGGCTGGGGCTTCCCTCCCGGCTGCCCTGTGGCCCAGCTGGCGAGGCCGGGCCCGCCCCGGGAGTTGGCAGGATCAGAGGGCGGGCGCCCACAGAGGCAGGAATCCGTGGCCCCGGGCCGGGCTCTCAGCCACATTCCAGGGGCCCGGGTAGCCGCAGGGGAGGGTTGGCGCGGGCTCCAGTGCCAGGACCTGCACCTCTGAGCGTGGGAACACGGGGGTGCCAGCACAGCGGACCGCACCCCTGCCTGGCCTGCGGTGCCCTCTGCGGGGGGAGGGGGCGGATCTCAAAGGGGGTCCAGGCTGCCAGGAGGCAGAACCTCTAAAAAGGGTGGGACCAGGCCCTGCCACTCACCTCAGGGGCCGGTCCCCTCCCCATGGGGGGGAGATACAGCATACATACCCTCCCCTGCCTCCTGGGCCCCAGGGAGGTCCGGGGGAGAGGGCACGGGTGGGGGTCCTGAGGGGGCGGAGGCGGCTGCCTCCCTTTGACCCTGCCAACTCTGGGCGGGCTGGCCCAGCCTCACCAGCTGGGCCACAGGGCGGCCAGGAGGGAACCCCCAGCTCCCAGGGCTTCACCCCGCTCCCCAGGCCCGAACCCCAACTCCCAGGCCAGAACCCCAACTCCCAAGGCTTCACCCCACTCCCCAGGCCCGAACCCCAACTCCCAGGCCCGAACCCCAACTCCCAGGGCCTCGACCCACTCCCCTGCCCGAACACCAACTCCCAGGCCCGAACCCCAGCTCCCAGGGCCTCTCTCTGCTCCCCAGGCCCAAACCCCCAGCTCCCAGGTCCTCGCTCCACTGCCCTGCCTGAACCCCAGCTCCCAGGGGGTGGGGGTCCGACACAGCAACAGGACCCAGACACGGAGACACGTACGGACATGCACAGGGCTGGCCTGTGCCAACCTGGGAGGCAGGTAGGGAGGCAGGCTGGCGGCAGCCCCAGACACTCCCCGAGGGTCTGCGCCCTGCTGGCCGGAGCCAGGCCCCCTGCCCCACCCCTGCCTGCAGATCCAGGCTCCCAGACACAAGGCCACAGGCTGCCAAGGGGGCTGCTGGGCGGGGCCAAGCCTGAAGCACAGTCCCCTCCTGCCCCAGACCCCTCTGCACCCAGCCCCACAGCCCCCCCAGACACGGGAGTCAGGGACCCCCTCTGTCCAGCACGTGGCCCTGCCAGGCCCAACTTCACAGGTGGGGAATCCGGGCCCAGAGAGGTCAGGTGACTTCCCCAAAGCCACACAGCAAGGTGGAGGCAGCTTCCGGGGGACCCGGAGACACCGAGGGGCCCAGACGGTTCACTCCGAGAACCAGGGCTCACGGCAGCCACCGGGCAGTGCCCAGAAAGCCCAGGTGCCAACCAAAGGTCAGTCTTGTCTTCCCAGCCCCCCCCCTCCCCACCATGCCAGCTCCCAGCTCAGCGGATGCTCCCTAACTCAGCACCCAGAGAACAGCGCCCCCTGGTGGCCACCTGCGGTGCGAGGCCAGCTGTGCACTCCCAGGCTGGAGCCGGTGGGTGAGCAGGGCCCTGAGCGGGCAGGGAGGGGGCGGGACGCAGAGGGCTGCTGGCTGGAGCGAAGTCAGGGGGGGGGACCCACACTTTGAGGCCCAGGAGAACGCTGGTCTCGGGGGGCTGCTTAGAGCAGGCCTGGGGCAGCTGGAGGCCAGGGGCAAGGAGCTTTCCCTGGGGACAGTGCAGGGGAGCAGGTCCAACGTGAGGTCCAGCTTCAGTTCCTGGCCCGGCGCCTGCCCAGGTGTGGGCCCCGTGGGGGAGGGTGCGGAGGCAGCTGGCCACGAGTCTGTCTCATCGCTGACATTTCCACTGTCTCTCCCCTCCCTTCCTCTCTGAAATGAACTGAAAGAAGAAAGAAAGAAGAGAAAGAGAGAGAGAGAAAGAGAGAGAAAGAAAGAAAGAAAGAAAGAAAGAAAGAAAGAAAGAAAGAGAAAGAAAGGGAGAGAGAAAGAAAGAAAGAAAGGGAGAGAAAGAAAGAAAGAGAAAGAGAGAAAGAAAGAAAGACAGAGAAAGAAAGAGAGAGAGAAAGAAAGAAAGAAAGAAAGAAAGAAGAAAGAAAAGGAAGGAAGGGAAGGAGGAAGGAAGGAAGGAAGAAGGGAGGGAGGGAGGGAGAGAAAGATGGAGGGAGGGAAGAAGGAAGGGAGGAAGGAAGGAAGAAGAAAGGAAGGAAGGAAGGGAGGAAGAAAGGGAGGGAGGGAGGGAGAAAGGAGGAAGGGAAGGAGAAAGGAGGAAGGGAGGAAGGAAGGAAAGAAGGAAGGGAGGGAGGGAGAGAGGAAAAGAGGAAGGGAGGGAGGGAAAGATGGAGGGAGGAAGGAAGGGAGGAAGGATGTGAGGGAGGAAAGAAGGAAGAGAGGAAGGAGGGAGGAAGGAAGGGAGGGAGGAAGGGAGGGAGGGAGAAAGGAGGAAAGGAGGGAGAAAGGAGGAAGGGAGGAAGGAAGAGAGGGAGGGAGAAAAGGAGGGAGGAAGGAAGGGAGGAAGGGAGGGAGGGAGGGAAGGAGAAAGGAGGAAGGGAGGAAGAGAAGGAGGAAGGGAGAGAGGGAAGGAGGAAGGGAGGGAGGGAGAGATGGAGGGAGGAAGGGAGGGAGGGAGAAAGGAGGAAAGGAGGGAGAAAGGAGGAAGGGAGGAAGGAAGAGAGGGAGGGAGAAAAGGAGGGAGGAAGGAAGGGAGGAAGGGAGGGAGGGAGGGAAGGAGAAAGGAGGAAGGGAGGAAGAGAAGAAGGAAGGGAGAGAGGGAAGGAGGAAGGGAGGGAGGGAGAGATGGAGGGAGGAAGGGAGGGAGGGAGGGAGGAAGGGAGGAAGGCCCCCTCCTCAGGTCAGGCCAGGGGAGAGGAGGACGAGGGGCACTTGCGAGTGGCCTGAAGCCCCGCTCTGGGCAGCCAGCCCGCCCAGCGCTGCTCGGGGGGGCCTTTGTGCGGGCCCCACCCCGTGGTGCGCGTGTGGGGGGGAGGGGGCGGGATTACAAACGCTCAGTTCCCGCTGACCGCCCTTCTCACGGGTCACTGGCCGGAGGGGGAGCCAGAGGCGGGCCGGGGTGGGCGTCTGGACCGGGGGCAGCAGCAGCGCCGGGTGCAGGACGGGGCTCCCGCGCTGGGCTCCCGGGGGCGGGAGGAGGGTGCCGGCCGGCCGAGGGGCTGGGCGGGCGGCGCTGGGGGCGCGGGGCTGGGACGATTTGCACCCCAACGAGGCCGGGGCGAGGCCAGACAGCATCCGTGTCCCGGGAAGCGCGGCTCCGGGCGTTGTCTCCGGTTGAGAGCCGCGGACGTGGGCTCGGGGGAAGCGGATCCCCGCAGACACGGGCGGCGGGGCCGGGTGGGTCCCCAGCTGGGCGCCTGGTCCGCGGCGGTGAGGGCGGGGCCGCTGGGACTGACCGTCGGCCCATCCGTCCACCCGTCCGTCTGTCCACCCCTCAGTCCTCGGCAGCCCAGAGCGGTCGGGTGCAGTGCGCGCAGTGGCCGCCAGGCGGCGCGGCAGCGCTGCGATCGCGGCGTTAGGCGAGCTGAGGCCGCTGGCCTGGCCTGGAATACACCCGCCTCCTGCCCCCTTGCCCCCCTGCCCTCCTGCCCCCTGCCCCCTTGCCCCCCTGTCCCCTGTCCTCCTGCCCCCTGTCCTCCTGTCCCCTGTTCCCTTGCCCCTCTGTCCCTCTGTCCCTCTATTCCCCTTCCACCTGCCCCTCTGTCCCTCTGTCCCCTCTCCCCCTGGGACCTACGTTGGAGAAAAGGCCATAGCGCCTGGCTTTACTGATGACGCCCAGACCTGGGGACTCCCCGGGTCCTCCCCCGCGGACAGGACCGAAGGCCGTGTGATCCGGAGACATTCAGGAAAAGGCGGAACTAGAAGGAGGGAAGCAGACCCAGGGCCTGGCCGGGCTGGGGTCTGGGTGGGAGGAGGCCTGGGGGAGGGCCGTAGAGGGGGCTGGGGAGCAGAGGGGAGTGGACTGGGGAGCAGAGGGGGCTGGGGAGCAGAGGGGAGTGGACTGGGGAGCAGAGGGGGCTGGGGAGCAGAGGGGAGTGGACTGGGGAGCAGAGGGGGCTGGGGAGCAGAGGGGAGTGGACTGGGGAGCAGAGGGGACTGGGGAGCAGAGGGGAGTGGACTGGGGAGCAGAGGGGGCTGGGGAGCAGAGGGGAGTGGACTGGGGAGCAGAGGGGACTGGGGAGCAGAGGGGAGGAGGCCTGGGGGAGGGCCGTAGAGGGGGCTGGGGAGCAGAGGGGAGTGGACTGGGGAGCAGAGGGGGCTGGGGAGCAGAGGGGAGTGGACTGGGGAGCAGAGGGGGCTGGGGAGCAGAGGGGAGTGGACTGGGGAGCAGAGGGGGCTGGGGAGCAGAGGGGAGTGGACTGGGGAGCAGAGGGGATGGGGAGCAGAGGGGAGTGGACTGGGGAGCAGAGGGGGCTGGGGAGCAGAGGGGAGTGGACTGGGGAGCAGAGGGGGCTGGGGAGCAGAGGGGAGTGGACTGGGGAGCAGAGGGGACTGGGGAGCAGAGGGGATGGGGAGCAGAGGGGGCTGGGGAGCAGAGGGGAGTGGACTGGGGAGCAGAGGGGGCTGGGGAGCAGAGGGGAGTGGACTGGGGAGCAGAGGGGACTGGGGAGCAGAGGGGGCTGGGGAGCAGAGGGGGCTGGGGGCAGAGGGGGCTGGGGGCAGAGGGGGCTGGGGGCAGAGGGGACTGGGGAGCAGAGGGGGCTGGGGGCAGAGGAGGCTGGGGGCAGAGGGGGCTGGGGGCAGAGGGGGCTGGGGAGCAGAGGGGGCTGGGGGGGCAGAGGGGGCTGGGGGCAGAGGGGGCTGGGGGCAGAGGGGACTGGGGAGCAGAGGGGGCTGGGGGCAGAGGGGGCTGGGGGCAGAGGGGGCTGGGGGCAGAGGGGACTGGGGAGCAGAGGGGACTGGACTGGGGAGCAGAGGGGATGGGGAGCAGAGGGGACTGGGGAGCAGAGGGGACTGGGGGTTCATGCCCCTGTTGGTGCGCACGCCACGGTCTGTATCTGTCGCCCCGCACAGACAGGCCAGCGAACCCGAGCCCCTTCGGCCCGCTGGCTGGCCCTCTCCCCACGGGGCCACCCGGGCCGGGAGGAAATGGCCGGTTCACCGATGGGCGCACCGGCTTCCGTCCCCCAGCGGCCTCATCTTCCAGGCGGAGCCCCGCCCCCTGCCCGCTGCCTCCGGGTCTGAACCCTCCGCCGCCTGTTTGTCGGGGGGGGGGGGGGGGGGCGGGGGGGGGGCCCTGCCCGCTGCCCCGCCGTGACCACGGGAGACGCCGTGCGCTGGGGGGTGCGGACTCCTCGTTGCCACGGACGTGCCCGGAAGTCAGGCTGTCGGGTGCGGGACGCGCTCCGCACCGCCCTCCTGGGACGGCCAGAGCCTGGTCGTGTCTGTCTGTCCGTCTGTCTGTCAGCGCGGTTGGCCGGGGGCCGTCGAGAGCTCCTTCCGGTCTCAGCCTCGGTGACACCCGGGGGAGGGGGGTGTCCCAGGGGTTTCTCTGGGCCTGGCCTGCAGGAAAGGGGCTTTCTGCGGCTCCTGTGAGAGAGCCGGGTCGGGGAGTTCCGGAGGGAGGGGGTGCGGGATATTCAGGGGGAGGGGGCGGGGGAGGTCCAGGGGGAGGGGGCGGGGGAGGTCCAGGGGAGGGGGTGATGGGGGGGGAGATCCAGGGGGAGGAGTGGGGGAGATCCAGGGGGAGGAGTGGGGAAGATCCAGGGGTAGGGGTGGGGGAGATCCAGGGGGGGTGGGGGAGATCCAGGGGGGGTGGGGGAGATCCAGGGGGGGTGGGGGAGATCCAGGGGGGGGGAGGATCCAGGGGGGGGTGGGGGAGATCCAGGGGGAAGAGTGGGGAAGATCCAGGGTTAGGGGTGGGGGAGATCCAGGGGGGGTGGGGGGAGATCCAGGGGGGGTGGGGGAGATCCAGGGGGGGTGGGGGAGATCCAGGGGGGGTGGGGGAGATCCAGGGGGAGGAGTGGGGAAGATCCAGGGGTAGGGGTGGGGAAGATCCAGGGGTAGGGGTGGGGGAGATCCAGGGGGGGTGGGGGAGATCCAGGGGGGGGTGGGGGAGATCCAGGGGGAGGAGTGGGAAGATCCAGGGGGAGGAGTGGGGAAGATCCAGGGGGGGTGGGGGAGATCCAGGGGGGGTGGGGAGATCAGGGGGGGTGGGGAGATCCAGGGGGAGGATGTGGGGAAGATCCAGGGGTAGGGGTGGGGGAGATCCAGGGGGAGTGGGGGAGATCCAGGGGGGGTGGGGAAGATCCAGGGGGGGTGGGGGAGATCCAGGGGGGGGTGGGCGGGGAAAGTCACCAAGAGCTGGTGACACCCTCCTGCCGCTCACCCCTCTGGGGAACCCCTTCCTGTGGTTTCACAAAGCGGTCTGTGTCCTAGTTCATGGCTGGGGGCCGGCACCCCCAGCCCCGGGCTCTGCTCCCCCCCCCTTGCCCGGCACCCCAGCCCACGGGCTCTGCCCCCCCCCCGTGCCCCGGCACCCCCAGCCCACAGGCTCTGCTCCCCCCCCCGTGCCCGGCACCCCCAGCCCACGGGCTCTGCTCCCCCCCCGGTGCCCGGCACCCCCCAGCCCACGGGCTCTGCCCCCCCCCCGTGCCCGGCACCCCCAGCCCACAGGCTCTGCTCCCCCCCCCGTGCCCGGCCACCCCCAGCCCACGGGCTCTGCCCCCCCCCCGTGCCCGGCACCCCCAGCCCACGGAGTCTGCCCCCCCCCCCCGGGGCCGGTCTGGCACTCTTGTGTCCACCGAGGCCCGAGCCCCGGCCCTCCTGGTCAGGAAGGAAGGACATGGGGGCCTCCTGGTCAGACACCGACTCTCCCTGCTCAGGCCCCGGGAGGGGGCCAGGCCGGGCCTCCTGTTCTGGGCCGGGCCGGGCCACAGGCCCCGGGAGGGGGCTTATGGGAGAGAGAGGCTGTGGTGTCAACGCCGCTGGGTGCTGGGCCCAAAGGAGCACACGTCCCCCCCCGGTCCCCCCCCCCAGCCCGGCCTCCCTCCGGCCCTGCGCTCCCAGACCAGCGTCCCAGGCCCCAGTTCCCCCCTCAGCAGAGCAACCCCCCTCCCGTTCTCACAGGTCAGCAGACTCCCCCGTTCTCACAGGTCAGAGGTCAGCAGACCCCCAGTTCTCACAGGTCAGAGGTCAGCAGACCCCCCAGTTCTCACAGGTCAGAAGTCAGCAGACCCCCCCAATTCTCACAGGTCAGAGGTCAGCAGCTGGGTGAATGCAGACCCTCCCCGGGATTCTGCTCCCTCTGGAGGCCCACCATTCCCCACCTCACCCTCACCCTCTGCAGCCCCACCCAGGGGCCCCCACCAGGTGCTCCGTCCACGGGGACATTGAGCCTTTTTGGAGACCTTGGGGGGAAAGTGCTAAACTTCCCATAATGCACAGGACAGCCCCTCCCCCACCGCAAAGACTGTGGGCCCCAAAGGTCGCCTTCCCCATGTGGGTAGGGAGCCCCAGGCCTTGCGGGCAGGCCCCCCTCCAGGAGTTGCTCTGGGTCCTGTGGGAGGAGGGGGCCAGGGACACAGGTGCCCCTCTGTGCCCGCCCGCAGCCAGGCCAGGCCCCCTCCGGCTCTCCGTGGAAAGCAGAAACAGCCCAGAAGGGGAACTGACCCCGCCCACGGCCCCCGGACACCTTCCCCCCCCCCCCCCGTGGAATCACCCCGCTGGCTGGCGGCTGAGGACCGGCCCCCGCACACAGCTCACCCCCCCCACCGCACCCCGTTTCCTTCCCTGCAGGGGCCTGGCTCAGCACCTCGGCTGCCAGCTTCTGGGGGCCCCTCCGCCAGGGGGCACTAGGGGAGGCGGGCTCTGCACACGCGGTGGGCAGGCCGGCAGCTGGCCCAGGGGCCTGCAGGCGGAGACCCAGCCCTGGGCGCCCAGTGGGGTCTGGGACCCTGAGCCTGGCCTCCCCAACCCCACCTGGAGGCCCACTGCCCAGAAGGGGCCTCACACCCCCAGCATGCAGGGGCCACAATCCCGGAGGGCTCCCTGAGGCAGAGGGGTCCCACAGGGGCAGCGAGTGGGACCCTCAGAGCCCCCCAGGAGGGGAGGGGCCAGGACTTTGCAGCTGGTCTCCAAGCTGCTCTGCCAGGTGTGGGGATGAGGTCAGCGCCAGAGGGGAGGGAAGGGGAGGAAAGGAGCGGAGGGGAGGGGGAGACCGAGGCACAGCTTGGGTGGAGCGGCAAGTCCGGGCGGGGTCTCTGGGAATCGTCACAGCGGATAGAAACTCAGATACAGCTGCCAGCTCCGGGGGGGGGGGGGGGGGGGCATGGGGGCGGCCCCAGCTCAGGAACAGTGACCCCCCTGCCAGCGCCTCCATCTGGAGAAAGCCGCCCTGAATTCCTGCCCTGATGCCGGACCATCCAGTTCCTCCCGTAGGTATGTCCCTGGTTCCCCCAACGGCGGAGCGCAGAGGAAGGGGGACGCTGTAAGCTTGTGCGCTGGCCCTTTAAGAGGAACGGCGGGGGTCTCCACAGCCTCAGGCCCCTCAGCCACAGTTCTCCCTGGTTCTGACCCGAAGTTACCCGGTGGGGGGGGGGGGGGGTGGGGGGTGTTTCTCTCCCCGGCTCTGCATCCTGGGCCAGGCGGGGGGGCGGGGGGGGCTGGTGTGGGGCTGGGACCCCAGCTTTTCACAGGACGTCTCCCTTCTGGTTACCAAATGGGCCGGGCCCCCATTCCGGGCCTCTGCCCCCCCCTCCCCACCAGCCTCAGCGTGCCGTCTTCTTCCCTCCACAGGGGCAGGACACCCCCCCCCCCCCCAGCCCCCTAGCCGGCTTCCGGGCGGCTCTGGACGAGGGCTGTTCGTATTTGGGGTGTAATTTTTAAAAAATATATATATTTTTTTATTGATTTTTTTACAGAGCTGAAGGGAGAGGGATAGAAAGTCAGAAACATCGATGAGAGAGACATCGATCAGCTGCCTCTGCACGCCCCCCACTGGGGATGTGCCAGCCGCCAAGGTACATGCCCCTGACCGGAATCGAACCCGGGACCCTTCAGTCCGCAGGCCGACGCTCTATCCGCTGAGCCACACCGGTTTCGGCTAAGATATTTTTTCTTGAAGTCAGAGAGGAAGGGGAGGGAGGGAGAGGGAAACACCAGGGATGAGAGACAATCGTGGATCGGCTGTGACCTCCTGGTGGATGGGTCCACGCTCGGCCACGGAGCCACGCCGGCCGGCTCTCCTGCTTATCTTCGTAAAACCTCGAACACTCCTCACCCGGGGGGATGGTCGCGTGGTCCTCGAGGGGGGGGAGAGCAGGCCACGCCCATTCCGTGTCTCCTGAAACGTGGCTCCGGGCACGGGGGACGGGGTGAAGGGCGCGTAGACTCCTGCGGGGAGATGATGGAGGCGACACGACCGACGGGACACATGAGGGCACTGGCTCTCCAGGCCACGGCCCTGCCCACGGAGGTCGGGCCCACGGAGGCCAGGGGCCTGGGGTGTCATCACGGGAGGCTGCAGACTCCCCCCGCCCCGAAGGTACTCAGGCCTCTCCTCTCCACAAAAACCCCCTCAAATCCCCTCCAGCCCAGGCAGGGACCTGAGCCCAGGGAAGGGGCCCTTGGTCCTGAAAGTGGGGGGTGCGGCTCTCTCACACCAGCCGCCCCCCCCCCAGCCCCCACCTCCCAAGCCCCCCCCCCCCCCCGGGAGCCCTCTGAGGACTCGGCTGCCCGTGACTGAGAGTTGGATTTGTGCTTCCCGCCCGGACCGGCCCACTGGGGTGCGGGGATCCCCTACGCGGGGCGTAGAGGGAGCAGGCCCCGCATGAGTGACGGCTGCCTGTCACCCTGGGCGCCGGGCTTGGCGGCCGACCTCCTTCATCGGGGCCTCGAGAGGCCGCGGGCTGGGGCGCCCCCAACGTCACTCCCCCATCCGCTGGGGGGAGGGGGCGGCCCTGGGGGGCTCAGGCCGCACACGCTCCAGGCCCAGCTTTCGAGGTGCCCTGGACCGCAGAGTAGGGGTCCTGCTGGAAGCCGATCGTTGTTTTGAGGACGGAGAGAGAGCTGTGGACGGGGAATCGGGGGGGCTGGTCAACCTTGATCTTTCTGAGGGGTCGGAGCTGGTTACTGGATGCTGGTGGGAGAAGCAGCCCCCATCTGTTAGTACCAAGTAGATTCACTGATTGGCTTTTACTGGTGTTTCCTGGCTGGGGATGTGGGTGTATCTTACGATCTTAATCTTAATAAAAGGGAAAGTAAAGCTGGAGCGAGCAGTAGTCCTCCCACTAGAGTTGGGCTACCGCCTGGCCCCCTTTCCCCAGATTAACGCTTTTCTAAGTCTCTCTCTTCATTTGTGTGCGGCCTTCTCCAGAACCCGAACCCCGAACCGGGGACCCCGAATCACGCGGGGACGTGAAAGGGGTTTTCCCACATTTGGCGCCTCCCGCTGTCCCGGCCTGAACTCGGGGGGCCGGTGGCCCTGGCTGGGCCTCGGACCGTCCCGAGTCAGGCTGGTGCTGAGCCCTTGCTCGCCCCGAACCCGGGACCAGCCTTGAGGGCAGGGGGCGGAGGGAGGTGGGTCCCCGGTGTGATTGGGCGAGGCCGTGGGAGTCCGGGGTGGGGGGCAGCACCGTGGGGGACGCTGAAGCCCGGGTCAGGCTGGGGGGGGGGGCTCTGGGTGTTGGAGGCAGAGCCCGAGTGGCAGGGGGCGGGGGGAGGTGAGGCTGGGGGGGGGGGGGCCCTGCGCTGCCCACGCTGCCCCAGGCGGGTCGGGAGCTGGAGCCCGTGTTGGTCGGGGCCGCCAGGCCTGCATCAGGGCCCCCCCGGAAAGGTCCCAGGGACTCAGAGGTGCTTCCCGCCTGCCCAGCTGTCAGAGAGGAAGTGGCTGGTGCGTTTCCTGTTGTTTCGGGGCGCAGGTCACAGCTGGAGGGCCCGCACCCCTTCGGTCGGCCCCCGGGTCCGGGCTGGCGTTCCGGAAGACGGCTGGTTCCTCGGCTTCTGGGCCGGTGAGTCCTCCCTGGGGAGGGGCGTCTGACAGCCGAGGGGGGTTCCTGGGAAGTCACAGCCCCAGGGAGCCCAGGTGTCAGTGCCCCCCGCGCTATGTGGGCAGAGGATTTGGGGTGCCAGAACCTCACCCCCAGACCGTCTCCTGGGGAAGGTCTCCCTTCCGCTGGTCAGGCCGTCCCTCTGACCCTGCCCGCCCTCCCCGGCTCAGGAGCCACTGGGTGGGTCTGATCCCTGCCCGGGGTGGGGGGGGGGGTGGGGGGCTGGGCCGGGAGGAAGCAGCTGCTCCCTCCTGTCGGGGGGCGGAGGGCTGCGGGCCCAGGGCTGGAGGCAGGAAGAGGGGAGACGGTGGGAGCACAGATCTGGGGGGTCAGCCTCGGGTGCTGACGGAAACACAGGCGTGTCCTAGACCCAGTGAGAACTGGGGGGACAGGAGGTGAGCCCCCCGGGATCGGGGTGGCGAGGCAGGTCCCCTCACCGGCCGGGGGTGCACGCTGGGCCTGGGACCCCGCGGACCTGCAGGAGCTGGGCCGTGGGGGCCACGTGGAGGGGGGGGGAGGGCGCGCCCCAGGAGCGGCCGGACGAGGGACAGGAAGGTGGGTGACGGCATGCCGGCGTGAGGGGCTGGCAGTTGGCGTGTCCCGGTTCCGTGTGAGACGCTCACGGTAAGAACACGTGTGTGGGCCGACAGAGGGGTGTGCGCGGCACAGGGCTCGCTGGCGGCGGGCGGGGACGTGGGTTTGGTGTGACTGGCCCCCACACCCGGCACCCGGCAGCACAGGTGGGCGCGGGGGGTGGCCCACTCGGTTGGGGGGCAGCCTTGGGCAGCGGTGGTGAGGGGGGAGGAGGGTGTCCAGGGCTGGGGAGGGGGCATGGGGAGGGAGGTGGGGGGACGGGCTGTGGCCAGCCCCACCCTTGGCGGCCGGCAGCTCCCCGGGCACCAGCCCAGGCGGGTCTGTCATTCTACTGCCAAGTCCCGCCTCCGTGGGACCCCAGAGGTGTGTGTGTGGGGGGGGGGACTGGGAGTGGGGGGGGGGGACTGGTTGTGGGGGCGCTGGGCGTGGGGCACACAGCCCTGTCCTCCGCGGAGCGTCCAGGGGAGGCGAGGCGGCCCGGCAGGGAGGGGGCCCTGTGCCCCGTGGGCAGCCTCGGGCGGGTCGGCCACGGGAACCGGGAGGCGGGGGTTGCTGGGACCTTGGCTGCCTCCCTGGCTGCTGCGGGGCCCCCAGCCGCAGTCTCGGGGAGCGACGCGGGACCCCTGAGGCTGGGCGGCCCCGGCCCTCCCGCTCGCTCCTCTGGGGGCATGGACTTGAGAGGGGGCAGAAGGAGAGGGGGACAGCGGAAACGGGGTCCCCGGGGGCAGGAAGTCCTGGGCGGAGAGCCAGCGGTTCCCAGGGAGTGGGCAGCGGGCAGGGGTCTGGCCGCCAACAGTGGTGAGGGCGGGGCCTGAACCCGTGTTGGGTCCGGGGGGCCTGGTCTCCTCTCGGCTGCGCTGGGCCGCGGGCTCTCTCGGTGGGTTCCTTTCTGCTCCCCGACACGTCCAGTCCCGCCATGGGGGGCTGAGGTCAGGGCAGAGGTCAGGGCATCAGCACCCAGCCCCCCCCCCCCGACCCCGCCTCGCCCGCAGCCTGTCCTGGGGGGGGCCGTGCTGGGGCGGGAGGGGAGGGAAGGGAGGTTGTCCGTTGGCCCCACTTCCTCCGGCTTCTGTGGAAGTGCAATCCGGGCTCCCTCCCCCCTTATCTGTGGCAGGGGGGCAGGCAGCCAGCTGGGTGGGGCCGGTCTCCATCTTCAGGGCACCCCACAGTGCAGGGGAGCAGCCACCCCCAGCAGCGCGGCCTGTCTGAGCGAGGAACTCGGGGGGGACCAGGCCAGGGGCACCTGGTGCTTGGATGGGCCCCAGGGGCCAGCTCCTCCCCTGGGGCCCAGCCCACACGGGCTCTCCCCTCCCCGCCCCCAGAGCCGCTGGGTCTCTTGTGGGGGCTGCACTCCCTGGGCTGTGGGTACCCCGGGGGCCTCAGGGCATCCTCTCCTCAGAGGGCCACGCCCCAGCCTGCAGCTGTCTGACCTGAGACCTGGGGTTCCCCAGGCCCTGTGACCCCCATGTCCTCAGACCTCCAGGCCTGTGACCCCCCAGGCCCTTGGGGGACGTCAGTCACCGGGCGAAGGTGTTTCTGGATTCTTCTTTGCCTCGGCCCTCACCCCACGTGCATTCGGTCTGACCTAGAAGGTCGGAGTCTGCGGCTTCCTGTGGTTTCCAGGAAACGCCTCTCGGAGGCAGGCCCAGGGGCCCATTGCGAGCGTGGGCGGCAGGAGAAGCGGGCTCAGATTTGAGGCTCCGGCTGCCGGCTGCCTGGTGGCTCGGAGACCTGTGGCCGGCCCACGGAGCAGAGCGGAGCAGAGCCGAGCGGAGCCGGACACAGCAGCTCTGACTTGATCTCGTCTCCTTCCTCTGAGGGCAGAGCCTGTCTCAGGGGCCTGTGGTTTGGACGGGAGCCGGCGGAGGGCCGGAGGGCTGCTGGGCTCCTTTCACAGGAGCATGCTGGGACGTGCTTTCAGGCGACAGGCACTGTGCATCTTGGGACACGGTGGCCACAGGGTGGCGGTTCACGCTGCCGTCGGCACAGGGGAAGGCACCGCCGCTCGAGCTTCTCGCTGTTCTGCGTGCGACCTCTGTGAACCGCCTGCGCGTTGGCGTCGACCCCCGTTGTTGTTGATTTGCAGGCGCTCTTTACATAGGAAGGACCCGCCGGGGTGTGGGGTGGGGACCCACGGGATTAAGTGCGGGACGTGGCCCGTAATAACCGGTCACTCACCACGGTCTCTTGCCTTCGCTCTCGAATTGACCCGGTTTCCCTAAAGCCGTTTCGACCCACTCGCTCTCCCAGGGTGGTTTTTAAACCCCGAGTGAGCTTCGGAGCAAGACGGGCAGGATGTGAGGTGCCCCGGGACGCTGCCGAAGAGCCACCCCGACACCGGACCCCGCAGACATGCCAGGTGAGAGCCCCCCCCCCCCGCCGCCGCCTCCTCTGCCTTCGGACGCGGGGGAGGGGCCCGTCCCCACGGCGGTGAGTCTGCCAGGAAAGGAGCCGGCGGCCAGGGCCGAACACACGCCGTCCCGTGCACCGGAAAGTTGCCGGTTCAGCTCCCGTCGGGGCACTCGCCCCGGTGGCTGGCCCACCCTCCACCCCCCTGTGGAGGCAGCCAGGCCTTTCTGCCTCCCACCCATGTGCCTCTGGCTCTCCCCTCCTCTCTCTAAAAGCCAGCAGAAGCACATCCTCAGCTCGGGCTGCAGAAGCAGCATGTAGCCCGCTGGGGTGGCTCAGGGGTCCCGGTTGGATTCCAGGTCCGGGTTGTGGGCTCAGTCTGCAGTGGTGTGTGGGTGTGGGGGGGGGCATGCGGCAGGCAGCTGGCCCGTCATTCTCATCACTGATGTCTCTCCCTTCCTTTCTGAAATAAATATGTATTTTCATTTTTTTAAAAAAAATTTGTGTTACGGATTTTTTACAGAGTGGAAAGGAGAGGGATAGAAAGTCAGAAACATGGATGAGAGAGAAACATTGATCAGCTGCCTCTTGCACGCCCCCCCACTGGGGATGTGCCCGCAGCCAAGACGCATGCCCTTGACCAGAATCGAACCCGGGACCCTTCAGTCTGCAGTTTGACGCTCTATCCACTGAGCCAAAACGGTTTCGGCTGTATTTTCTTTTTCTTTTTAAAAAATATATTTTATTGATTTTTAACAGAGAGGAAGGGAGAGGGATATAAAGTCAGAAACAATGATGAGAGAGAAACATCGATCAGCTGCCTCCTGCACGCCCCCTACTGGGGATGTGCCCACAGCCAAGGTACATGCCCTTGCCAGAATCAAACCCGGGACCCTTCAGTCCTCAGCCCAACGCTCTATCCACTGAGCCAAACTGCCCTTGGCTATATTTTCTTTTCTTTTCTTTTTTAAATATATGTTATTGACTTTTCACAGAGAGGAAGGGAGAAGGATAGAGTCAGAAACATTGATGAGAGAGAAACATCACTCAGCTGCCTCTCGCACCCCACCACCCCACCACCGGGGATGTGCCCGCAAACAAGGTACATGCCCTTGACCGGAACCGAACCCGGGACTCTTCAGTCCGCAGGCCGACGCTCTATCCGCTGAGCCACACCGGTTTCGGCATAAATATGCATTTTTCAGTGAGCATGCGAAGGAGATTCACAGGAACTCCGAAACGAGCTGGAGGCTCTCCCTCGAGGTGTGTCCTTGTGACGAGCGTGCAGGCCTGGGGCTGAGGGGCGTCTGGGTGTGTCCGGGCGCATCCGGGCCTCACGTGGCGCCCGTTTCTGGGGACGGGCCTGGGGCCAGCCAGAACTGTTGCGATGCCCGTGGAGCCCCACCCAGGGGACACTTTCCCCAGGAGGTGCCTGTGGGGGGGGGGGGCGGGCTCTCCCCGGCACACCCGGGGCTGGGCGTCACATGGGCACAGAGAGGGACCGGGCACGGGAGGCTGAAGAGCCGAGGCCCAGGGCTCGCCCCACGTGGCCTGAGAGGTGTTGTGGGACTGAGCTGGGTGGGCAGGGGGAGCAGCGAGGGGCCAGGAGGCTTCCGGAGGTGGACGCTGGGCCTGCGTCTGTTTTTATTATTATCACTAGAGACCCGCTGCAGGAAGATTCCTGCAAGAATAGGGCTTCCTGCGGCCTGAACAAAGCTCCCTCCCTTCTCTGCTGCCTCCCTCCCTCCCTTCTCCCCCACCCGCTTGCTTGCTTCTTTGCAGCTTCGCTCCCTTAGGCAGTGCTTGGCTTCCTTCTGTACCGTCTTTCTGCACCCGGATATGCAAATGAACGACCATTTTGGTTGGCTTAATTTGCATGCCCACTCCGAGTGGCTGGTGGGTGTCACGGAGGCACGGTCAATTTGCATATTGCTCTTTTATTAGATAGGCTTATCATTGATGTCAGAGAAGAAGGGAGAGGGAGAGAGAGAGATAGAAACGTCAGTGATGAGAGAGAATCACGGGTCGGCTGCCTCCTGCACGCCCCCACTCCCCACCGCCCCACCCCCAGGGATCGAGTCCACAGCCTCGGCCTGTGCCCTGACCTGGAATCAAACCCGGGACCCCTCCATGGTGGTCCGGCCCTCTCTCCGCTGACGGGAGGTGAACCGTATTGCTACTCAGTGTCTCGGAAAGGCTCCCCCACCCAGCCTCCCGCCCTGTCAGTCCACCCTCCCACCCGCCTCAGTCCGCCCTCCCCGCCGCCTCTGTGCGCCCCCCCAGCCCTGTCTGTGCGCCCTCCCGCTCTGTCTGTGCGCCCTCCCTCCGCCTCTGTGTGCCCTCCCTCCGCCTCTGTGCGCCCTCCCGCCCTGTCTGTGCGCCCTCCCGCCGCCTCTGTGCGCCCCCCCAGCCCTGTCTGTGGGCCCTCCCTCCGCCTCTGTGCGCCCTCCCTCCGCCTCTGTGCGCCCCCCCCCAGCCCTGTCTGTGCGCCCTCCCTCCGCCTCTGTGCGCCCTCCCTCCGCCTCTGTGCGCCCTCCCTCAGCCTCTCTGTGCGCCCCCCCAGCCCTGTCTGTGCGCCCTCCCTCCGACTCTGTGCGCCCTCCTGCCTCGGTCTGTGCGCCCTCCCTCCGCCTCTGTGCGCCCTCCCGACGTCTCTCCTGCCGTCTCAGTCCGCCCACCCTCACGCCGCGTCTGTCCACAGGGAACCTCACCGCCGAGGACCCCTGCGCGCTCAACGGCAGCGCCCCCTGCAACGTGTCGTTCGAGGAGAGCCGCGTGTTCGCCGTGGCCGTGTACAGCGGCGTGTGCGCGCTGGGGCTGCCGGCCAACTGCCTGACGGCCGGGCTGGCGCTGCGGCAGGCGCGGCGGGGCAGCGTGCTGGCCGTGTACCTGTGCGGCCTGGCGCTCTGCGAGCTGCTGTACGCCGCCACGCTGCCGCTGTGGGCGCTCTACGTGCAGAACCGCCACTGCTGGGCGCTGGGGCGCTGGGCCTGCCGCGCCACCGCCTACGTCTTCTTCTGCAACCTGTACGCCAGCACCCTGCTGCTCTGCGGCGTCTCCTGCGACCGCTTCGTGGCCGTGGCCTACGCGCTGGAGAGCCGCGGCCGCCGCCGCCGCCGCACGGCCGCCCTGCTCTCGGCCGCCGCCTTCCTGCTGGTCGGCCTGGTCCACCTGCCCGTGTTCCAGATGGAGGCGGAGGCGACGGAGGCGGCCGGCACCTGCTTCGAGACGCTGCCCGTGGACGGCCGCGCGGCCCGCTACTACTACTCGCGGTTCGCGCTCGGCTTCGCCCTGCCGCTGGGCGTCATCGCCTTCACCAACCTGCGCGTGGTGCGCGCCGTGGGCCGCAGCGCCGGCCTCAGCCCCGCCCGCAAGGCCCGGGCCCGGCGCACGGCCCTGGCCGTGGTGGCCATCTTCCTGGCCTGCTCGCCCCCTACCACCTGGTGCTGCTGCTCAGGGCGGCCGCCTTCTCCTACTACGGCGGCGACCGGGACGCCCTGTGCCGCCTGGAGGCCCGCGTGGGCACCCTGTCCGTGGCCTTCCTGTGCCTGACCACGGTGAACAGCGTCGCCGACCCCGTCATCTACGTGCTGGCCGCGGGCCGCTCGCGGTGGGAGGCGCCCGGGACCCGCGGCAAGTGGACGGTGTGGTCCGCGGGGACGGAGACCACGAAGCTGAGGGAGTGTCTGAAGGAGTCGGAGGAGAGGCCGCCGGCGGGCAGGGGCCTGCTCCCCGGGCCCGCGCAGCCCCGCGGGGCACGGCCGGGCGCGTGGGCAGCGCTGGGCGCCACGGAGAGGCCGCGGGAGGAGTCCTGCTGAGCCCGGGCGTGCGGAGGGGGGCGGGGACGACCACGTCCACGGGCCTGCCCACCGGTGTCTGTGGCACTGCGTGACAGCCTCGTGTTCCTGGAGCCACACACACGCTCCACGGGCCTCTTCCCCTGGGGCCCAGGGCAGGCGGCTGTGCGGGTGCAGGAGCCAGGCAGCCTGGCAGACATGAGGCCCCGTCACCACCACCCCCTCCCCCCAGCTCTCCTGGCTGCTCCCGGGTCAGCATCCAGTGAAGACTTAAAAACATGTATAGAGCCGAGGCCGGTGTGGCTCAGTGGATAGAGCGTCGGCCTGCGGACTGAAGGGTCCCGGGTTCGATTCCAGGCAGGGGCATGCACCTTGGCTGTGGGCACATCCCCAGTAGGAGGTGTGCATAGACAGCTGATGGATGTTTCTCTCTCATCGGTGTTTCTAACTCTCCCTCCCTCTCCCCTCCTCTCTGTGAAGCATCAATAAAATATATTTTTAAATGTATGTATATATATTGGTATATTGACGTCAGAGAGGAAGGCAGAGGGAGGGACAGAAACGGCCGTGATGAGAGAGTCGACCACCCCCTGCACGCCCGCCCTGGGGACCGAGTCCCCCGCCGCCCTGACTGGGGGTGGAACAGTGGCTGCCCCTGAATCCATAATAAACTGTTGAGTTAACTTTCCTGCATTTAAAATAGGATTGAACGTGTCCCTCACAGAGAGATGAAATCCATAAGACTGCATTTGGGTGACTCATGTTCTTACATTTTGTCTAGTATTATTGTTGAGTACACTGTTGTCTCTGAGTCTTAATGCAATATCTGTTCCCCAACCTTTCTCACCATGTGGAAAAGAATAGGATGTGTCCTTGCATCTAATGTAGGAAACAGGATACTGATTCGTTTCACTTTAGTGCCATTTGGATTATTGGGATCTGTCTGGTTTACAGTTAATGAGCAAGTCCCTTCCAAAAGGAGGTTCTCCGTCTTCGTTTGTGACTATGACAGCAACCTCGGTTACACGGGGAGAATTATATCTACCTGGGTCACTATTATGATCATATTTAATTGCCATAGTTACTTCCGTGGGAGCTATGCCTTTTGCTGCTGCTTCAGATTGGGCTTCATTTTCTACCTCACGTAGCATCTTGTACGATTTTGTTAATTCATTTATTTCATGCATGATGTTGATCATGAGTCTTTCTGAGCAGGCTTGGTTTGCTGGGATTGCTAATCTTTTACGTGTAGCTTCGGCTGTACCCAAAATATAGAGTTGAGCAAACTTCCGAGAAACACCATCAGAAGGATGTAAAGTTCCAGTATGATGATAAACTTGTCCATGTTTTCTAAAACAGTATGACCCATACCCTGATAGCGATGCAACGTTTGCACCCATGGAAGCAAAGCAAAAGACCTATTTATAGATCAAACGTTTTCCATGAAATTTTTACTGTCAGAATCTTCGTTTGTCATTAATCTTTTAAAATATGGCGGGTAATCTGGAAAACGTATATCATTTGGACAGACTTTCCCTTTGCTACAACATTGAGTAAATTTTCCATCAGATGGTTTTTCACCAGAGAAATCTAGTGATAGGCAAAATTCACATCTAACAGTCATTTCACCACAACTATGTTCGAGAATAACATCCTCCCTCCCGTACTCCATTTTCACTGAGAAGGCAGTTCCTACCACTATTGGTAGTACTTGTTGATGACTGTTCTTTAGACATATTCTGTGTCCGCCACTGCCTTCTTTCAACTTCAAAGGCACGTTGTGCTTTAGACATCTCCTGTCGAAGATGCCGGTGTTTTTCGCTTCAGAGCGACGTTTTTCCAATAGCTGCTCTTCAGGTACATTCTGTCGCAGGCGTCGTCTTCTTTCAAGATCAGACGTATGTCGCTTTTCTGACATTTTCTGTCGATAACGTCAGCACCTTTCTGCTACACAGCTCCATTCTATCAACGATTTTTCTGTGGACATAGTCCCACCTCTCTATTGCCACGTTCTGAGATAGAGGAGAATGACAGGCCTTTCAGCAGTGTGACCAAAGGCTGATTTGGACAGATTCTGTGAGGGTGGGACTTCCTCCTACCTGTTGTCAGTTTCAGCTGGGATGCTGAACCTGGGACTCCGAGGGGGGCCTTCCCTCTGGCGGTTGCCTTCCGTTTTTGCTGGCATACAGCTGAAGCTACACGTAAAACATCAGCAATGCAGGGGCCTCAGATGCAGATGTGGTGAATTCTCACTGCTGCTACCACCGCTGCCTTGTTCTCCGCGCTTGGGGGCCACAGTTAAGACACAGCTATGGTGATTTCTCCCAGCCGCTGCTGCCGCCGCCTCGTTCTCCATGCCCCGGAGCCTCAGTTGACTGAGCCGTCGCTGCCTCCGCTTGGTCTCCGCGCCTAGGCCGGGAGCTTGATGCCTTCACCACTTTATCTCCCGCTCCTGGGGCCTGGCGCCCATGCCTCTCCACCCCACCCCTTGCTCCGACTGGCTGGTAGCATAGCCAGTCAGGAGCGAAGGTACGGTCACATTTGCATGTTACTCTTTTATTAGACAGGATTTTTACTGATTTCAGAGAGGAAGGGGGAGGGGGAGACAGACAGAAACCTGTGTATCCGTGGTGCGTGCCGTGCACCCCCACACTTAGCCATGACCTCACTCCTGTGACGGTACTGCGGTCACAGCCACAGCCGCGACCTTTGGCCTTTCGGGCTGACTCGTGGCATCCCCCTCCTTCCCTCCCTCTCCCTCTCCCTCATTCTCTCTCCTCGCCCCCAATTCGGCCACTCCCTCCCTCCATGCTGCCCCACCCTGTGGTCTGTGGGGTCAGTGAGGTCCGATCGGCTGGCTCCATGGCAGGGCCATCTCGCTGGGTTGGCTGGGTTCTCAAGGCCAGAAAAAGCCCTTGAGCAGGCCCACGAGAGCGGACCCCCCGACGGGCGTATGAGAGCCACCAGGTGCGCCCCCCCCCCCCCCCCCCCCCCCCCCCCGCCGCCGGAACTGCCGCCTGCGCTCCTGACTCTGCCCACAGGTGTGCCCCGGGGGCTCATGGGGGTCAGGGCACCTGCCATTTACTTGCTGCCGGACTCCCATCTCCCGGATAAGACCGGCTCCTGGGCCGGCCTGGGGGTCCTTCCTGGAACCACAGTGCGGCCCGCCGGCTCCTGCGGCGTCTGCAGCGCGCGCGCGCACACACGCGCACACATGCGCACACGCACGCACACGCATGAACGCAAGCACACATGCGCGCGCACACATCTCCCACCCACTCGCACATATGCACACATACGCTCGTGCGCAGGCGCGCACACCACCACGTGCTTAATATGCCGTCCACCAGGTGGAGGGCCTTTACCAGACGGTTCCAGCTCCTGCCGCCAGGACATCTGCAAGCCAGGGGCTCCCCCCTCCCCATGGTGGCCAGGCCCACAGGCCGCACACCTGAGGGGCCCCTGGTGGAGAGGCAGCCCCGCCCGGGAGGGGGCTCAGAGGCTCTGGCTGGGAGTTCTGGGCTCCCATCCTCTGGGTCGGACTCCAAGTGGACGTGGCCCAGGACGGGGAAGCCTCCTGGCCCCGCGGAAGGGTCACGCCAGGGAAGGGCCAGGGCGCTTTGCCTTTGCCGGACCCGGGGTGCTGACCACACCTGGTGGGTGGATGGCTGTGGGCTGGGCGTGCGGGCGCTCGGTCCTCCCAGGGAAGCGGCTGGCTGCCTGGTGTTGCTCACACACCCCGAGGATTCTCTCCCTCCTCCCTCCACGCCCCTGCCTCAGGCTCTCTGCCTGTAATGTTTAAAAATGTCTCTATAGCCCGGGCTGGTTCCGGTCAGTGGACAGAGCGTTGGTCTGCAGACCGAGGGCTCCCCGTGGGGGGCGCCGACCTAGGTTGCCCGCTCCATCCCCGCCCCTGATCGGGGAGCATGCAGGAGGCAACCAATCAATGTGTCTCTCTCACCCTTGATGTTTCTCCCTCTCCCTTCCTCTCTGAAATCAACACAAATATGTTTTTAAGAAGCTTTAAAAAATATGCTTTTATCGATTTTAAGAGGGAGAGGGATGGAGAGATGGCACGCCCCCTACTGGGGATTGAGCCCACAACCCACGCATGTGCCCTGGTGGGAATCAAGCTGGTGACTCCCTGGCTCCTGAGTCCGCACCGCCGCCTGCGGTTTGGGACCGGCCCCTGTCCCTGCCTGCAGGGCGCTGGGGCCCGCCTTGAGATGGAGCGTGTCCTCCACAGCGGACCCGGTCACCTCCAGGGGTCGGTCCCCCAGAATCCCAGGGTCGGCACCCGAAGGCGCTGGCGGCTGGGAGAGTCCAGGAGTGTCCATTGCAGCCGCTCGTGGGCAGCGTTCCCGCGGGGGCGGGCCCGGCTGCTGCAGGGAGGGCCTGTGGAGACGGGCCCGCCCTGAACCCCTGGTCGGGAGCCGCCCCCCCCCCCCCCCCCCCGCTTCGAGCCCCGCTGAGACGGGGAGGAACCCCAGAGCCTGCCCTCAGCGCCCACCCACAGGACCGAGAGGCAGGGCGGGCGTCAGGGCTGGGAGGGAGCCCAGTCCCGGGCGCTGGGGCGGGGGCAGGGGCAGCCCGCCCTCCTGAGAGGGAACAGCGCACACCTGCTGACCGCCCCCACCACGCAGGAGGCCCCGCCTTCCTATCCGACACGCGGCCCCCACACCCACTCAGATGGCGGGTCAAATCCAGACACTGATACCCGGCCACGGGCTGGGGGTGCGGGGGGCCAGCTGCTGTGGCAAACGGTCCAGGGATCCCCAGATGAGCAAACACTGAGTCATCCCACTCCTTCCAGGGGACCGCCCTCTGCCCATCGCCTCCATGCCCCGCCCTCTTCCTGCCCACTCCCCGTCCTCTCCCATGCCCCGCTCCCTTCCTGCCCTATGCCCCGCCCCTCATCCTACCCACCCCTCCCATGCCCGCCCTCTTCCTGCCTTACGCCCCGCCCCTCCTGCTACGCCCCGCCCCTTCCTGCCCTACAGTCCCGCCCCTCCTCCTGTCCGATCCCTCCATGCCCCGCCCTCTTCCTGCCCCACGCCCCGCCCTCCTGTCCATCCCCTCCATGCCCCGTCCTCTTCTTCCCCTACGACCCGCCCCTCCTTCTGCCCATCTTCATCCATGCCCCGCCCCCTTTCTGCCCCACGTCCCGCCCCCTCTCATGCCGCTTCCCCTCTGGTATTCTCCCATGTACATCCACGCCCCGCCTTCTGAAGTCTCGCGCAGGCGCAGTAGGGCCGCGCGCAGAGACCTGGGAGCCGGCGGCGGCCCAACGGCCAACGCGGCCGCGCGGGAACTCCAGCAGCAGGCCCCGCCCCCGGTTTGAACCGGAGACCCCGCCCCCGATATTAGCCAATCAGCGGGCGGGGCGGCCGCGTCCGGCGGCCCTTTGTGGGCGCTGAGCCGCCCCGCCCAGGCCCCGCCCCCCCGTCGGCGCAGGCGGTGAGGACGGCGGGCGGCGACGTGAGTACCGGGTGTGGGCTCCCATTTCCTCTGCCTTGTGGGGCGGCGGGGCCCGTGGGCGCGGGGAGGCTGGGTCAGGGGAATCGGGGAGGCGGCACGTGGTCGCCTGGGGGCCTGGGGTGGCTGGGCGGCTCAGGGGCCTGGGGTCGCGGGGCCGCCTGGGGTCCTGGGGGCGGGCAGCCTGGGGTCCCGGGGCGGCGGCAGGCGGGCGCCCGGAGAAGGGGCGCGATCTTGTGGACCTCTGCCCCACCCCTCGCCCCCTATGCCCTATCTTTACCCAAAAGTAACAGCTCGTGGATGTAGTCGGCCTTTTTAGATGGAGACACGCTGAGAGGGTTTGCTGGGCCGGGGAGTGGTGCCTCCGTAGGGAGGCTCCCACCTGCCTCCTTCCCGGGGCCTTGGGCCAGGTCGGTGCAGGCGCCCCCGTCACCCAGGAGACCCTCCGTGAAGTCGGTGGGGACTTGGGGCCGAAGGGCGACCCACTGACAAAGTTACAACTGGACCAGGTGCCCGATGGCTGCCCCTTCTTTCCCACCCACTCAGTCTCCCTCCCATCCATCCACTCATCTACCCAGTCACCTTCCCATCCACCCACCCACCCATCCCGTCGCCCTCCCATCCACCCACCCAGTCACCCTCCCATCCATCCACCTATCCATCCGCCCACCCTCCCACCCATCCATCCATCCACCCATCCATCCTCCCATCTACTCATCCATCCTTCCATCCACTCAGCCAGCCAGCCAGCCACTCATCCATCCTTCCATTTATCCGACCGGCCGCCCTTCCGGCCACCCTTCCACACACCCACCCTATGGAGCACAGCGGGAGGCTGGGTCGCCCTCCTAAACGCAGTCCCTGCAGAGTGAGTGGAGGGTGTTGGCCATGGGACACTGAGTTTCCCCCTGGGTCTCAGCGAAACCCGTTCTGGAACAGGATGCCTTACACAGGGGCCCCTCCCGGGAGCCGGAGGGAGGACAGCCGGAGCCCCGTGGGTGCCCCCTTGTGTCTCGGTCTTGGTGGTCTTGGTTGCCCTACTCGGATGCTAAGGACATTTGCAATGGCTTCCCTGCTCCAAACTGCAGTGGGCCCAGCTCTCTGGTCTGGGAGGGCCGGAGCCGGCGTGCGGCCTCGGGGTTCTGACGCTGGCGCTCTGCCCGAGTCCTGGCAGCCTCTCCAGCGTCCCGGCCGGTAGAGACTGACGGGGTGGGTGGGCTGCCTGGTCCCGGACCCCCTGGCGGGAGTTCCAGGTGCTGTGGCTCCTGCTGCCGCCTGCAGTCAGCCTGGGATGCGGCCCAGCTGTGAGTCGGAAAAGTACCAGCCACTGGGAGCTGGGAGTCCAAGCTCCCAGGCCAGCCAGCTCCACGTCTGCAAAAGCTCATTGTCCCCAAAACGGGGTTACTGGAAAGAGCCCCTGTGAGGGCCGGGGAGCTGGGTTGCCCAGCTGCCTCTTCTCTGCTGGGCTGTGCGTGCTCAGAACGTCAGCCGACCGACTGACCGAGGTTTAACTGGCAGGTTTAGCCGGGAAGGAGGATTCCGTGCTGGGCTGTGGGGGGCGAGGAGGTGAGAGCCCCAATTTGGACATTGGGGTACATGTGCGGTGTCGGGAGTGGTCGTGACCTTGCACCTGACACGGCTGTGTGATCAGTAAGAACATAGGTGAACTCAGCTCCACAGACAGAAAACGCAGGGCAAACCCGGAGATGGGGTTCTGTCCGGGCCGGGGGGTGTCCAGTAATTTCTGGTCCTCCTCCCAGTGGTCACAGGAGGATGGCCCAGACACAACCCTGCCAGTTCAGAGCTGCGGGCGCCCCACCCTGCTGGCAGGCTGGCACGCAGGCCTGGGAGGAGGAGGGGGCTCAGGGCGCCGTGTGATTGCTGGGGGCCATTGCGCGCTCTGGTGGGCCCTCGGCCGGCATGGGGACGAGGCTGTGTCCTCCAGAGAGACCGCCTTCCTGCGGTCTCAGGTGCCCGCTGCGCTCTGATGGTACGCCGGCCCGGGCACCCCACTCCTGATGGGCGGGGACAGTCGAGGCAGCTGTAGCTTTGGGGGAAATGCTCCCGAGAACCAGAGCTGCAGAGCCCTGACCTGGGCCCGACAGTCTGACAGCCTGGTGGCCCCAGCACGGGGCTCGCGTGGGGACGGGGCGGGAGCTGGTGATAGCACCAGCATACCCGTCCGTGCACGGCAGCCGGGACCCCGCCCGGAGCTGGTGCCTGCGCTTTCAGCCAGCGGTTCACCGGGGCTGCGGTGTGCGCGCCGGACCGCTGCCGTCAGACCACGTGACCCCCTGCCAGAGGGACTGGGTCGGTCTCAGGAGCTGGCGGGAACTCGCTGATGCGCGTAGCCCGCGATGGCGTGACGCAGGGCAGTGAGGGCCAGGGCGAACGGACAGACGGACGGTGCCGTTTTGAGGGAACTAGTCTGTTGGGGAGGAGGCTCTAGTCACTCAGGTTTTTTGTTTGTGTGGGTCTTAGATTTTAAATTGATTTTTAGAGGGAGAGAGAAATATCGGTGTGAGAGCAAAACAAAACATGGCTTGGCTGCTTCCTGCCCGGCCCCTCGGGACCGAGCCGAGGTCCAGGCCTGGGCCCTGACCGGGATTGAACTGGCGCCCCACCTTTTGGCGCACAGGTGATGCCCACACTGGCCAGGGCTGTGGTCACTCGCAGTTTTAAATCCCCTGGGTGGTCCCCGATCTGAATCTGATGGCATGTGTGCGTGTGCACGCATGTGGTTCTGTGCCCTTACTTAGCGGGTGCCCATTCTGTGGGCCCCGTGCAGACCTGCTCTGGCTGTGCCCCGGCCCGGCTCTGTTGGCCTGTGCCCGCTGTGGGGTCTGCGCCTGTTCTCCGGAATTGGCTTTCTCGCGTGGCAGTGCCTGGGGTCCCGGCAACGGAGTGGCCCGGGGAGGGGGTGCAAGGAGTGGGCCCCGAGAACCTTACCCACGCCGGTGCGAGCCTGTTCCGTGTTCACGCTGAGGGCAGCTGCAGTGAACATGCCCGCACAAGTTTGTACGTGAACGCTGGTGTTCACTCCGGGTTAAAAGCCCACAGTTGCTTAAGGTTACATGCTGAGTACACGGAGTGAGGGCGAGGGTGTTGGAACTCGGAGGTCAGGGCCTCTGTCTGCAGGGCGGGCTCGGGGTCCTGGCCAGGGGCTTCTGGGGGGAGGCCTCAGCCCCATCTTCCTTCATTGCAGACCCCGTGGCCCAGCACCTCACCGGCCTCGGCTGGTGTTTCTAACGGAAATCCAACCGCTGGCAAACGCAGGCTAACCCCACGCACAGCGAGAGCAGTTAGCCGAGGCCCAGACGGGAGGAGAAACGGCACGCAGTGGGGGCGCCTCTTCTGGAAAGGGGAGCCCGGGTGGGAGGCGCCCATCCACGGTGCTCGGCTTTGTGACCCCAACATGTCAGCCGAGAGAGCGCTGGTGGCGCGGTGCCGCCCGGGCCTGGGGAGGAGGGGGGAACCCGACCCGAAGGCGGGACTCTGAGGGGCGCAGCTGCGGGCTCTCTGCACCTCTCCGCAGGGCTGTTTGCCGGTCAGGGTGAGGCGCCTCCATTTCCAGGCCACTGTCTTTGCTGGTGGGGACGGTGAGCGGGTCAGAGGCTGTGGTTCGGGCGGGCACTCGGAGCTCCGGAAGCGGCCTCTGATCCCCGCACTGCTCCCGGCCCGGCCCGCAGACTGGGGGGCTCGGGAAGGCTAAGGCCCCCCTCGGTCCATCTCTGCAGGTGTGACCCAGGATGTTCGCCCGCGGGCTGAAGAGGAAGAGCGAGGGCGAGGATGGCGCCCCAGGCCCGCCCCCCCCCAGCCTGCAGCGCCAGTCGCTGCTGGACATGTCGCTGGTGAAGCTGCAGCTGTGCCACATGCTGGCGGAGCCCAACCTCTGCCGCTCCGTGCTCATCGCCAACACCGTGCGGCAGCTGCAGGAGGACCTGGGCCGGGACGGCTCCTGGCGGGGGCCGGCGCCCCCGAGCGCGGGGCGGGGGCCGCTGCAGCGCCTCGTCTCCACCGACATCCTGTGTCGGACCCCTTGGGAGCAGCCGGACTCGGGGGACAGCGCCGCGCCAGACCTGCTCTCGGAACTCCCGGGGCCCCCGAGCGGCGCCCCCGGCTGCGTGTGGGAGGTGGACGGCCCCCGCGAGGGCCGGGGCGGCTTCCCCAGGGCGCTGGACCAGATATTCGAGACCCTGGAGAGCAGGGGCGCCCGCGCGGGGGAGGGGCTGTTCGCCGACGTGGACGGCCCCTACTACGACCTGGACGCCGTGCTGACCGGCATGGTGGGCGCCAAGTCCGTCCCTGGCGACGGGTTCGAGGCCTTGGCCTCCGCGGGCACCCCGCCCCCCGGCTCCAGCTGCAAGCGGGACCTGGGCGAGCTGGACCACGTGGTGGAGATCCTGGTGGAGACCTGAGCCGTGCCCTCGGCCCGGCCCCGGCCCGGCCGCGCTGCGTGGCCGCAGGACGCCGGAGCCCCGCCTGCGCCGCCGCCCTCCCTCCCCCCCGCCCCCGCCGGGCTTCCCCGGGGGCGCGGCCACCGCGGATGGCGCCCGCCTTTCCTGGGTGACGTTTCAAAAATTGCGTTTTATACGTTTTGGGCAACGTTTTGGCTAAGGTATATTTTGTAAACTTTGTATTATCTAGACTCCTCAGCTATTTTCCTAAAAGTCTATTTTTTCTATGAACACCCTCTGCTGCTAATAGAGCCGTCTGTGACCGAGCGCTGCGGTGTGTTTGCTTCCGAGGCCGCTTCCCTCTGATGGGGTCGCCCCTCCCGGGCCGGCTGCTCTGTCAACTCCCGGGACGCCCCGTGCTGCCACGGCCCTGAGGCCACTCGTCTGCGGGGAGCCCACCCACCTTCAGTTTGGGGGAAGGAAGTGGAGGACCTGGGGTTTAATGCAGTGGTTCCCACCCTCCCCAGTGCCGCCACCCTTTAACACAGTTCCTGTGGTGGCTCTCCAGCGGCGGCTCTCAGCCTGTGGGTTCGACCGCTAGCAGGGTCACCTAAAACCACCAGAAAACACAGATATTTACATTACGAGTCATAACAGTAGCAACGAAAATAATTTTATGGTTGGGGGTCACCACCACATGAACTGTATTAAAGGGTCGCGGCATTAGGAAGGTTGGGAACCACTGGTTTAATGGATGGCTAACCTATATCCTATCCTATATAATAAAAGGCTAATATGCAAATTGACTGAATGGTGGGCGATGGGTCGCTATGCCACACACTGGACCACAGGGCAGACGCTCAACACAGGAGCTCCCCCTGGTGGTCAATGCGCTCCCACAGGGGGAGCGGGCTCAGCCAG
This sequence comes from Antrozous pallidus, assembly GCA_027563665.1. Lineage (NCBI taxonomy): Eukaryota > Metazoa > Chordata > Mammalia > Chiroptera > Vespertilionidae > Antrozous > Antrozous pallidus. Next base: position 113,017,098 of record CM050515.1, on the reverse strand, counting down.
AGGCCGGGGTCACGGCTGGCAAGGGAGCCTCTCCTGCCTTCCAGGCAGCACTAAGGACCCCTTGGGGGTGTCTGACTGCCCGCTTAGGCTCAGGCTCCCTGCCGGCAGGCGGACATCCCCCGAGGGGTCCCGGACTGTGAGAGGGCGCAGGCCAGGCTGAGGAACCCCCCACCCCCAGTGCACGAATGTCACACATCAGGCCTCTAGTCCTATATAATGAAAGAGAAACATGCACATTTGACCGTACCTCAGCCCCTGATTGGTTATGCTACCAGCCAATCAGGAGAAGGGGCGGGGCCAAGTGGCATGAGCGCAGGGCCCAGGGGGGTGGAGATGAAACGGCAGTGGCGGCGAGTGCCCAGCCCCCGGGCACTGTGAGGGGAAGTGGCTTTACGCCTTGGGCAGGCTGGGGGTGAGCCATCAGTTGGACATCCCCTGAGGGCTCCTAGTATGTGAGAGGGGGCAGGTTGGGTTGAGGGACCATCCCCCCCCCCCAGTGCACGAATTTCATGCACCGGGCCCCTAGTTTATATATAAATGTTCTTGGGGGCAAAGGTCAGATTGCTGTCTGGCCTTTGTGGATCTCAGACACCTGAGGGGTCTCTGGAGCCCCCAGCCCGGCCACGGCACAAAGGCCTGTGCACACGCTTGCTGTTGGCGGGCGGGGCCGTGCCTGCGCCTGCTCTGGTCTCTGCTGGACCCGCTGTCGAGGTCAGTTCACACCTAGGGTTAAAGAACGTGCACGCGGGCCATCGACGGCCCCTCGGTCTTGAGGGAGTTGGTGGTGGGGCTGGCGGGGGTGTCTGCCACTCATCCTTCTCTCCAGCCCACCAGGGCGCTGCCCTCCCCCACGGAGCCCTGTCTCTTCCCTCCCTGCCCTTGCGCTTGATCCAGGATGACTCAGCGAAGCAGGGAGGCGCACGTCCACCAGGCCCTCCTGAGGCCTGTCTGCCGGCTCAGCTCCGTGCCCCGCGGGCGGGAGGAAGGTCACTGGGTGTTCAGGGAGCAGTGGGACCACCTGGGCCAAGAGCACAAGCGCCCCTGGAGCTGGCCACGCCCCTGGAGCCGGCCACGGGAGGATCCCGCAGGCTGGGCAGCAGGGGTGTGGCCCTGAGCAGTCGGGTGCTCGTTCAGGCTTTGGAATCCTCCCTCTTGGGGGACAGTGGTTCCAAGTGTGTGTCTCTTAGAAGCAGTAAACCAGCCTTTGTGTCTGCCAGCATTTCTGCCTTTTTAAAAAATATATTTTATTGATTTTTTTTTTTACAGAGAAGAAGAGGGATAGAAAGTTAGAAACATGGATCAGCTGCCTCCTGCATGCCCCCCACTGGGGATGTGCCCGTAACCAAGGTACATGCCCTTGACCAGAACCGAACCTGGGACCTTTCAGTCCGCAGGCCGACACTATCCACTGAACCAGTGCTGGCCCCACTGGTCTCTGGGCCCTCAGGCCCCAGGGGTGGGGCGGGGCTGCGTCAGCTCCCACAGAGCAGGTGCATCAGCCAGAATGTGGCTGATCCCGGCGGTTTTATTCAATAAAATTTTGTAAAAGTCGGTGCTGACTGTGAGAGGGGTTTCCTCGGCTGGGTGCAGGGGACGCTGTGGGGACGGGTTCCTCAGAGGCCCCCAGGGGCTGACAGCACTTGCCTGGGCACAGGGCCTCGGTGCCACCTTGATCATGGGGTCCCTGGTGCCCCTCGGTGAGCACTGGCTCTGCCGAAGGAGCCTCCATCTGAACTGGTCCTGTGGGCGCAGGACTGGTCTACCCAGCGGAGCCCGGGAAGCTGGCCTGGGCTTGGGAAACCCCACAAAACAGCCCAGGGCTGCACCCCCAACCAGTGAGGCCGACAGCACTCAGCAGACGGAGCGCCTGGAAGCCTTACTCCTCCCGCATTGGGATGCACCGCCCGATGGGGGCGGGGGGGTGTCTGCAGGGACAGGTGTGTGCCATCAGGTGCCCCTGAGAGCTGACGGGAGACAGGACACGGCAGGTGCCTGCACACACTACCGGGAGTGCCTGGCCCGTCCGCCTGCCTCCCGCCCTGCTGCTGTCAGACCTCACCCCGGCGGGACGCAGAGGCCCCCGGGACACGGCGCGCAGCAGAGCGCAGGTCCGGGCTGTGACCTGGCCGGTGGCCCCAGGACATGGTGTCGTCTGGGTCTGGCCTCGTGGGGGACCCCCGCCCGCCTGCTCTCTCCCCGCCTGGCCACCTGGCAGCCGCTGGACCTGTCCTGCTCGACGATGCCTCTGCCTGCACCTCGGGGAGTCCCACCTCCTGCTCAGGTGCTATCCTCGGGCAGACGGGCCGGTGTGCCGGGGCCCCGCAGCGAGCCCTGGACGCCGCTGTCCCCTGCCTGCTGGCACCGGCCCCACAGCCTGCTCCCACCGAGCCCCTGTGCATGCCGGGCCACCGCTGCCCTCCCGCTGGCCCAGACCACAGGGCACTGTCCATGCCCACCCTCCAAGCAGACCCTCTTGGACCCACCACTCTCTGTCACCCCACCTTCTCGGGGAGCGACCCCCAGCTGTGCTCTGGGATCCCAGGCAACCCGGCCCCTCCAGGTTGCAGCTGCTGGCCACTCTCGGTCCCCGTGCCGGGCAGGCGGGGCCCCCTAATGAGGACTTCTCTCTCGAGTCCTTCCTGCCTTGAGCCCTGTGACAGGTGACAGGTGACATGCGGCCAGAGGAGCGGGCACTGCGGACCCCGCAGGGAAGCTGTGAGCAGCCCGGCCCCCCTCCCACGGCCTGACAGTAAGGCAGCACGTTCATACCGAGGGGGACGCCCTGCACGGACACGCACGTCTTAATAAAGGAAAAGGGATTCACGCCCAGACACCGGCGGCCACCGGCGACTCACCTCGGTCTGGGTGGGTCAGGGTCCACAGAGGGGCCGGCGCAAGCCTCGCGGGGACCCCGACTTCTTCAGGCCCTTGGAGCTCAGAACCTTCCAAAAGGTGACCCAGCTCTGGAGAAGGGTCTGAGGACACACAACACCGTCAGCCGGGAGGGGGAAGGGAACTCTCTGTGCTGCCTGCGGGCCCTGCACCTGCTCCACCTCCAGGCCAGGCGGTCACACACACCCCCTCCCCTGCTCAGCCTCCCCTCCCCCGTCCTCTTCTCCCCGCACCAGGACCCAGCCAGGGGGCGGCCCACACGGCCAGCACTGCCCTGCCCTGTCCGGGCCGCCTGCCCCTCTGTGTCTGTACTCCCCCGGGGGGACGCTTTGCCCTCTCAGCTGCTGAAAGCCAGCCCTCGGCACAGTGCAGGAGCCAGGCTGTGCCAGCTGGGTCCCCCCCGGCTCCCGGCTCCCTGCCCTGGCTGCCAGGCATCGTGTCAGCGACCACCTCCACCGTCACCAGCACCCAGGGCTGCACAGGGCACCGCCACGGCCCCTGCCCCCGGCCTCCTGCCCACCTGGCTCCCCGCCCACCACAGGGAAGGCTGGGCCTCCCTCTGCAGACCAGCTGGTAGAGTGGAGGTCCGGCCCGGCTCACGCCCCGCTCCCACGCCGAGTATGGGGGTGTGGCCGCCGCGCAGAAGGAAGCCTGGTGGTCCTGGGGCCGCTGCTCGCCCACTGCCCAGTGGCTTCCCCGGGCGCTCGGGGACCGCGGCGCGAAGTGTGTTCGGGACTCCGCGGGGGTCGGGGATCCCCGGGCCGGGCAGCCGGAGTTCGGGGTCGGCCACTGACCCCCCCTTCGGGGCTCGCGTGTGCAGCTCCCGAGGGGCGAGCTGGGCGGGGCGCGCTCAGGGCTGTGAAGCCGCCCCGAGGGGCCGCACCCACCTGGGCCGCGTCGGCCCGAGGCCCGGGATCGCCGCCTATGGCTCCAAGTCCCCGCGTCCGGCTGCCCCCGGTTGCCCGGCAACAACGCTCACCAGCCCTACTTCCGGCGTCGCCGCCGTGATGTCATGCTCTGGCGCACAGAAGGGCGTGGCGTCCAGGCCACGCCCCCCGAGGAGCTCCGCCCCCCCGGCGCCGCCCAGACGCGGTGGGAAAAGGAGTGCGAGGCCGGGTGGCACGCGCTCCACGCGGCCTGTGCGGGCGGCTACGTGACGCCTTCCCCGCAGGCTCCCCGACCTCGTCCTTCCCAACGCGAGGGCGGAGGCGCGTCCGCTGGCTCCCGAGCCCCTGCAGTGCTTGGGTCCCACCAGCCCTCCTGCTGCTGCCACCCCAGGGGGAGGGCACCCATGGCCGGCCTTGCCCTCGGCCAGGCCCCCCCCCCCCCCAGGCAGTTAGGCTTTACCCACCTGCCCCACCCCGGTCCCGCCGTCAGCCTCCCCGGGCAGCCATCAAGCCCGCAGGCCCGGATCCTCACCCCGCTCACCTGGGCTCACCTTTCCCCAACCTGAGACCTTTGGGCCTTCTGGGGCCCGTCCTGGTTTTTTTTGTTTGTTTTTTTTCATAAAATATGTTTTATTGATTTTTTTTTACAGAGAGGAAGGGAGAGCCATAGTCAGAAACATCGATGAGAGAGAAACATCCAACAGCTGCCTCCCGCACACCCCTCCCACTGGGGATGTGCCCGCAGCCAAGATACCTGCCCTTGACCGGAATCGGACCCGGGACCCTTCAGTCCGCAGGCCGACGCTCTATCCACTGAGCCACACCGGTTTCGGCTACAGCCTGTCCTGTTTGCACGAATCACCCCCACCCCCACCCCCGTCCTCAGGCAGCCTACTGGAAATGTTAATTTGAAAAATCACCAGAGATCATTGTCTGAGCGCTGGCCACAGCCTCCTCCCGCTCCGACCCTGCTTCCCGCACGGCAGGCGGCTCTGCGGTGTGTGAGCAACCGCACGGCCCAGTCAGACTGCCAGCCTGGACAGAGCCGGCGACCCTGCCAGAGGTGACTAGGGCCACTCTGGGACCCCGGACCCACTGTCCTTGCTGTCTTCGCAGCCCAGGGCCTGGCGGGAGTGGTGTCCTCACCTCAGGGGCGGGTGGGAAGCTCAGGCCCAGCCCCAGGCCCAGGCCCAGCCCCAAGCCCAGCCCCAAGCCCAGCCCCAGGCCCAGGCCCAGGCCAGAGTGAGGGATTGCCAGGGCTGGAGTCAGCTCCTCTGAGTGCCTCTTGTCGACCTGGGTGGGCAGTGAGGACAGCACTGTGCCCCTCGGGGTGCAGGATGGCAGCACCCAGACACACAGCATCCCCTGGTGTCCCCAGACCAGCCCGAGTCCTGACCCCCAACCTGTGGACAGGGAACTTGGGTAAAAGGAATGTCCCAGAAGTGTTAGGACTCCTGGGATGGGGAGAGATGGCCCTGGGAGGGTTATGCTGCTGAGCCCCATAATCACAGGGCCCTTGCCAGAGGGAGACGGGGGTGGGGGAGGAGAAAGGGGGGATACATGGTGGTGGAAGGAGACCTGACTTGGGGTGAGGAGCACACAGGACAACGTACAGATGATGTGTTGTACGATTGGACACCTGAAACCGGTACAATTCTGTTAACCAGTTGTCACCCCAATAAATGCAATAAAAATAAGTTGTTTTAACAGAGGGGGGCAGCCCTGGCTACAGTGGTCATCGGCCCACAGACCAAAAGGTCGCAGGTTGGATTCCCAGTCAGGGGCACATACCTGGGTTCACACACTGGGGTTGCAGGTACAATTCCCTCCTGGTCTGTCCTGGCGAGTTCAGGAGGCAACCAATCAACGTGTTTCTCTGGCATTGATGTTTCCCTCCCTCCCTCCCTCCCTCCCTCCCTCCCTCCCTCCCTCTTTCCCTCCCTCCATCTTCCCTCCCTCCCTCCCTCCCTCCCTCCTTCCCTCTTCTCTCCTCTCCTTCCTTCTCCCTCCCTCCCCCTCCTCCCTCCCTTCCTCCCCCTCCCTCCCTTCTTCCTCCCTCCCTCCCTCCCTCCCCCCCTCCCTTCCCCTCTCTAAAAGATCAATGGGAAAAATACCCTTGGAGGCAGGAGGTTCAGTGTCAGAGAGGAGGGAAGATGGTTGCAGGGGTCGGAGGGACAAGGGGCCCGCAGCTGAGGAATGCAGGCAGCCTTGAGAGGATGAAAAGGCAAGGCAATGTCTTCCCTGAGCCCCCAGAGGGACACAGCCCCCCCCCCCCCCCGTGAAAGAACAAACTATAACTCTCTGTGCGGTTACTTGTCAGGGGCCACAAGACACATACACCCGGAGACCCCACTCGGGAGCTGCTCCGAGGGTGAGTTGAGACCTAGAGGGGGCAGCAGTGGGGACCGCGACATTGGGTGCTCAGCCCAGGCTGCTGACACGTGACCCCTGCTCCTCAGGTCAGACAGACCCGGCATGACATGGGTCCCCGCCCAAGGCCAGGCCTCCCAGAGGCTCGGCAGGGCAGGCAGCTGTTCAAGGTGAGCCTGCTTCACCAGCTGAGAGAGTGGGGCACAGGGGCCGTGAGGTGGGGTGCAGTGCGGTCAGGAGAACCAACCCATGCGGCCTTCCCAGGCCCCTCAGGAAGGACACCTCGGCCTCTCCCTGAGCCCCAGCCCTGCTGCAGGGGGCGGAGTAGCTGTGGAGGTCCCGATGCCTCCCCTCCCCCACGCCCCTCGGGATGGGTGGGGCCGGGGCAGGTACTGAGGCAAGAGCTATTTTTGCTTCTGCTGCTGCTGCTGCTGCTGCAAAGATGCATCAATCATTGATGCTGGAGTCTCTGCTGCCTGAAGAGGCGGGGAGCCCAGAGCCAGGCCTGCAGAGATGTGGTTAGAGCCCCACCTCCTCGCCCTGCCTCCAACAGTGCCCTGCACCCCAGTATCAGCACCAGGTGCCCAGCCCCAGGAGGTGGCAGGCAAGCCCGGACCCCTGACCCGCGGGCCAAGGCCAGGGCTGGGGGTCCTGGTGGGGCGGGGGGAGAGACCCTGCAGGACCGCAGGCCTCCACCTGGGGGTGGCACCCAGAGGCGGGGTGTCTGCCAGGAAGGCTGTGAGGGGGGCCCTCGTCTCCATGCCTCGGGGGACAGCGGTTGCTGAGCCACGCCCAGACGCAGTGCCAGCTGAAGTAGGGCATCGGTCCCCAGAGGGGGCACGTGGCCAGGCCCTGCTGGGGGCCGGGCGGGGAGGCACCCAGCAGTGGCCTGGGTCCCACTGAGCGAGCTTCTCCCGTTGGGCCCTGGGACCCGGGGCCAGGCTGGGCTTCCAGGGCCTGCAAGGCGGGAGGAGGGGGGAGGGGAGGGGAGGGGTCCCGCAGGAGGAGGAGGAGGAGGCAGGGTCTGAGCAGCCGGCCTGCAGGCAAGAGCCATCTTCCGGACAGCCTCCCTCTGCAGCTGTGGGGTGCGCTGCCTGCGGGGGCGGGGCCTCCCGGGGATAAAATGGGGCGCCCATGGCCCCAGGGGGCACCAGGGGCGAGCACAGCAGGAGATGCTCGCCTCTGCTTCCGAGCAGGCAGGAGAGGGAAAAGGGCAGCCCCTGGGGTGGGGGTCCCTGCCCCCCATCCTGAATCGGGGGCCCCAGGGACCACCCAATTTACAGGGGCCGGCAGTGCATGGCTCAGCCCCTTCCTGGGTGCTCAGGGCAGGCAGCCCCAGCCTCTCACCAGCTTCCCCGCCACACACACACACACACACACACACACACACACACACAGGAGCTGCTGGGAGCCCCCACAGGCCGCGTGGGTGCCATTCTGTCACATGGAGGGCGGCTGCTCCATTGGGGTAGGGGCGCAGGGTCCCCACAATTTCACCGAGGTCACACACCCAGTGGGGACTCAGAGCTGTGCCCAAGGGCTCTAAGACTGCCGTGTCCCCCAGCACCACCGCCAGATGGGGGGTTTGAGACCCTGACAGGCCCGTGCAGGCGCCAGAGCTCACCGCAGGCAGAGCAGGCGGGTGTCGGGCAGGGAGGGGGGGGCGGGGGGGAGGCAGAGGCGCTGGCCCAGGGGTGCTGCCCAGCCTGAGAGGGGACAGCGGGGCAGGAGGGTGAGCCGTGCCGTGTGGCTCCTGCAGGACAGGCTGTGCCCATCGGGCCGCGGGCTGCAGACGCAGGAGGCTGCCAGGGCCGTTCCCGGCAGTGCAGCGTCTGTCCGTGCTGCTGGAAGGCTGCCCTGCCGCTGCCCGGAACGGGAGCCTGACTCATGCAGCCGCTGGCTCGCCTGGGCCTGCGCCAGACAGCCAGGAGCCAGGACGCTGTGCACCGCGTGTGCGTGGAGCCGTGCACGTGTGTGTGTGTGTGTGTGTGTGCGCGCGCGCGCGTGTGTGTGTCCCGGCCCAGCAGGTGGGCAGGGTGGGTGCACGAGTGTGAATGCGTGTGCCTTCTCTGAGTGCAGGGGACCTGTCCAAGCACAGGTGTATCTGGGTATTGGGCCAAGTGTGTGTGTGAGTGTGTGTATGTGTGTGAGCATGTGTGTATGTGTTTGTGAGTGTGTGTGTGTGAGTGTGTGTGTGTGACCGTGTGTGTGAGTGTGTGTGTGAGCGTGTATGTGTGCAAGTGTGTGTGTGACCGTGTGTGTGTGTGTGTGAGCGTGTGTGTATGTGTTTGTGAGTGTGTGTGAGTGTGTATGTGTGCAAGTGTATGCGCGAGTGTGTGTGAGTATATATGTGTGTATGTGTGTGAGTATAATGTGTGTGTGTGAGTATATATGTGTGTGTGTGTGAGTATATATGTGTATGTGTGTGAGTATATAAGTGTGTGTGTGTATGTGTGTATGTGTGTGAGTATAATGTGTGTGAGTATATATGTGTGTATGTGTATGAGTATATGTGTGTGTGAGTGTGTGTGTGAGTATATATGTGTGTATGTGTGAGTATATATGTGTGTATGTGACTGTGTGTGAGTGTGTGTGTGTGTGTGTGAGCGTGTGTGTATGTGTTTGTGAGTGTGTGTGAGTGTGTATGTGTGCAAGTGTATGCGCGAGTGTGTGTGAGTATATATGTGTGTATGTGTGTGAGTATAATGTGTGTGTGAGTATATATGTGTGTATGTGTGTGAGTATAATGTGTGTGTGAGTATATATGTGTGTGTGTGAGTATATATGTGTATGTGTGTGAGTATATAAGTGTGTGTGTGTATGTGTGTATGTGTGTGAGTATATATGTGTGTGATTATATGTGTGTATGTGTGAGTATATATGTGTGTATGTGAGTGTGTGTGAGTGTTGTGTGAGTATATATGTGTGTATGTGAGTATACATGCGTGTATGTGTGAGTATATGTGTGTGTGTGTGTGTGTGTGAGTGTTGTGTGAGTATATATGTGTGTATGTGTGAGTATACATGTGTGTATGTGTGAGTATACATGTGTGTATGTGTGTGCCTGTGTGTGTCTGTGTTTCAAGGCTGTTGTCTGAGGGGCTCTGCTGCAGCCTGGCCTGCAGTAAAGGGGACTGTGTGTCCGTCTGCCCATCCTGCACCAGCCGGCACCCCAGCAATGCTCCTCGGTGGCTGCGCTCTCCTGGGCCTGTTCTGGCCGGGCTCCCCCAGCCCCAGCCTGAGCCTCCGCTCACCCCGACTCCCATGGAAACACCTCTCCTGGGCTCCCTCACTGGCCACTCCCCCAGGGGAGCCTCCCTCTGCATAGCAACCGTGGCCCCCAACTGTCCCGCCACCCTCACCGGCTCCCCTCTGCCCCATACCCCTCCTCCCACCGCAAGGTGGTCCAGCCCCACCCCTGGAGGTCTCCAAACTTGCAGCACTTGCCCCAAGCACACCCCCACCCAACAGGGTGGTCTTTCCTCAGCTCCACTGCCCGCTGCACGGCCTGCCAACGGGTGACCCAGCCTGGGGTCACCGTCCTCTTCCTCTGCACACACACTGCTCTGCACCCTCTGTTCCGCTCTCCTGAGGGCGTAGCCCCTAGACAATGGCCCAGGGCCTCCCAGGACCCTCTCCACCCATCCCCACGGCTGCACCGTACCCCCCGGGAGAGCGCATCCGGAGCCCCCAGGCAGGGGTCAAGTCAAGGTCACAGCCTCCTCCCTGCAGCCCCCCGCGGCGCCCCGCACCCCGCCTGTGACAAAAATGCCCATCTCAGGACTAGACTGTAAGACTGCGGCTCAGGGGTCCGCCTTTCCCTGGCAGGGCTCCAAAGGCAGCAGCTAGCTCTCCGGACCCGGAAAGTGGGGCCGGGGCGCCAGGCGGGGCCAAGCCAGGGACCTGGGCTGGCCCGCAGCTGAGACCACCGGCCGGGGTCCAGCGGGAGGTCCGACGTGGGCGGGGCGTCAGGGTGGAGGTAGGGGCGGGGCCTGGCGGGCCCTCCCTGGCGAGGGCGTGGTCTGGTCAGCACGGGGCGGGGCCCTCCCTAGTGGGGGCGTGGTCTTGTCACCATGGGACGGGTCCTCCCCAGTAGGGGCGTGGTTTGTGCGTCAGAGGGCGGAACCTGTGTCCCCGCAGCCAATGGGCTGAATGAGGCCGTCGGCACCGCCCCCATTGGCCCGCAGCGGAGGGACGGGGGCGGGGCGGGCTGGCGGGGGCGGGGCGGGGCGGGGCGGGTCCAGGTGGTGGCGGGGTCTCGGGGCGCGGGCAGTCCGCAGTCCGAGGTCGCCGCCAGCGGCAGCGCAGAGCCGCAGAGGCTGAGGCGGCGCCGCCACGCTCAGGGCCGCCCGCCCAGCGCCGGATCCGGACCAGCGACTGAACGCGCCGGGCCGCCGCCGGCCCGCACCCCCGGCCGCCGCGATGTGCGACTGCTTCCACATGGTGCTGCCTGCCTGGCCCGGAGCCCCCGGCAGCGGTGCGCCCCCTCCGCCTGCAGCCCGCTCCCTCCCCGGGGCGGGTGGGGTCCGCGCTGGGTGCGGTGCCGGCCGCGGGGAGGGGCCTCGGGGACCGGCCCGCAGGGCCGCGCGCGTCCGTGCGTCTCGAGAGCCACTGGGGTGTCCGCCCGCCTCCTCCTGGGTCTCCCCTCCACCTGTGCCGCCTCTCCGCCCCGGTCCCTCACTGTCTCTCCAGGTTCCCCACTTCCTCCGGGCTCCTGCCTCTTCCCCTGCCACTCGCTGCCCACACCGGCCTCTCCCTGTCGCTGTCCCCCCGCTGTGTCCCCCCCCCACCCGGGAAGTTGTCTTGTCCCTGGAGATGCTGTCTGAGGGTGGGGAGTCCGCAGAGTGAGTGGGGCGTGAGGGCTAGGGGCCACCAGGCTGCCATCGAACAGGTTTTGGAGTGAGCAAGGTTGAGAGCTGTCGGTTTCGGTCCAGGACTGCCAGGCTGCGGGGCTGGGTCTGGGGGTGGCTACTGTGTGGCTGGGCCCCTGGGCGGGTGCTGGCTGTGACAGGAATGGACCCAAGGTCTGGGGTTTGGTGAGGGACCTGTGGGGGGGGGGTCAGAGGTCAGGCCACAGAGCTGGGCGAGGGAAGGTGGGTGTTGTGCCTCGGGCCTCGGAGTGAGCACCATGTGCTCTCTGCCACCTGCCTGCACCTGCCTGCGGGCACTGGCCTGGCTCCCTGGCTCCCTGGCTCCGGCCGGTCTCAGCGTCCTGCAGGGAGGGTGGGGCAGGGTGTCCTCCCAGCCCAGGTCAGGGTTCAGCTCATGTCAGGGCTGGGGCTCAGGTCAGGGTCAGGGCTGGGGCTCAGGTCGGGGAGGGGCTCAGATCGAGGCTGGGGCTCAGGTTGGGGCTGCGGCAGGCTGGCCACACCCTGGCACTGGCGGGCTGCCAGCGGGGGGCTGGGCTCACTGCGTCGGTGCAGGCTGGACCTCACTCCCCGGGAAGCAGATCAATGACGGTGATGGCACTGCTGGTTTCAGGGACGGCCTGCTCCTGGCTGGGGGACACCCCTCCAGCCCCAGCAGAACCCGCCGCGGCCCCTCCCGTCCCCCATTCACCTGATGACACCGAGGCCCAGCTGGCCTCCTGAGTGGGCCTCCCTCACCCAGATGGGACCCCCTGACCTCTGCCCTTACACCTGTGGGTCCACAGCCCCCCGCCGCTTCCTCCTCCCAGGGCTGGCCCTGGCCCGCACCCCCAGGGATCCCGCCCATCGCGGGGAGAGTAAGGAGGGGGGGTGGGTCCGCCCAGAGACCGCCCCAGGCTGCAGGCTGAGGGTCCATCTCAACAGCCTCCTGCCGCTCAGAGGCCTGGACCCCCTTCATCGGGGGCCCTCATTCTCTGCTTGGCCTCCTGGCGTCCAGCTAGGCGTCCGCTCTTAGGGGTAGAGGTCAGCGCCTCTCGTGGGCAGTGGTGGGAGACCTGCTGCAGCAGACGGGGTGCCCAGCACACAGAGCTCAGCCTCTTCGGAGGAGGCGGAGCCTGCATCTCCCCCACCCCCATCCCATATGGCCCCAGCGGGGTTGGTCCAGGCCTTTTCCAGCGGAGAGCCCTCCCTAGCGGGCACGGAGGGACCACACCCCTGGTCTCTCCACTCACCGCGCCTGCCCCCTGCACCAGCCGCCAGGGCCGGTCTGCACCCCTGTCCCACGTGTAGGGGGAGAGAGCCGTATCCCCTGCAGCCTGCGTGTAAAGGCTGCCCCCTGGTGGCTGTGCAGGGAACATACCGGAGCAGGGACCTGCCCATCCTCCGGGCACCAGACCGGGTCCAGCTCCCTCCCTACACCCCCGAATCGCCCTCTCAGGTGACCTTCCCTATCCCAGAATGCCCCTGTGCCACCCCCACGCAGGACACAGAGCCCTTCACCTTCCTGTCCCGGGGCCATGGCTCCTTCCAGAGGCCCAGCAGGGTCTGGACGGCGGGGTTGACAGAGAGCCCCTGACCTCCGGCCTCACACCTGAACGCGCCTGGCCTGGCCAGAGGTCAGGGGGCTCCCTGTCAGCCCCGCCGACCAGACCCTGCTAACCCAGAACCCCCTGAGAAGCTCCCACGAGGGCCAGGGAGGCCCCAGGGACAATGCTGACCACGCAGGGGGTCTGGGTGCCTCAGGGAATGCCAAGGTCTCCCCCAGGCAGTACAGTGCTGGCCCCCTGGGCCCCGCCCTCCTGCACAGCCCTGGGCTGGAGGGGCTGGAGGATGTAGGAGATGTAGGAGATGGAGGATGGAGGAGATGGAGGGGATGGAGGGATGGAGGGGACGAGGGGATGGAGGGATGGAGGGGGTGGAGGGGATGGAGGAGATGGAGGGGATGGTGGGGAGGAGGAGATGGAGGGGATAGAGGGGAGGAGGGGATGTAAGGATGGAGGGGAGGAGGGGATGGAGGGGAGGAGGGGATGGAGGAGATGGAGGGGATGGTGGGATAGAGGGGATGGTGGGATGGAGGGATAGAGGGGGGAGGGGATGGAGGATGGAGGGGAGGAGAGGAGGGGAGATGGAGGGGATGGAGGATGAAGGGAATGGAGGATGGAGGGAAGGAGGGGATGGAGGGGACGAGGGGATGGAGGGATGGAGGGGATGGAGGAGATGGAGGGGATGGTGGGATAGAGGGGATGGTGGGATGGAGGGGATGGAGGATATGGAAGGAAGGAGGGGATGGAGGATGGAGGGGAGGAGAGGAGGGGAGATGGAGGGGATGGAGGATGAAGGGAATGGAGGATGGAGGGAAGGAGGGGATGGAGGGGATGGAGGATGGAGGAGATGGAGGATGGAGGATGGAGGATATGGAAGGGAGGAGGGGATGGAGGGGATGGAGGATGGAGGAGATGGAGGATAGAGGGGATGGTGGGATAGAGGGGATGATGGGATGGAGGGGATGGAGGGATAGAGGGGAGGAGGAGATGGGGGAGGAGGGGTTGGGGGAGGAGGGGATGAGGGGATGGAGGGATAGAGGGGATGGAGGGATGGTGGGTAGAAGGGGATGGAGGGATGGAGGAATGGAGAGATGGAGGATGGAGGGGATAGAGGGGATGGAGGGGATGGAAGGATTGAGGAGATGGAGGATGAAAGGATGGAGGACATGGAGGATGGAGGGAATGGAGGGGATGGAGGATGGAGAGGAGGAGGGGATGGGGGTGGAGGGGATGGGAGGGGGATGGAGGATGGAGGAGATCGAGGATAAGGGATGGAGGATGGAGGGATAGAGAGAATGGAAGGGAGGAGGGGATGGGGGGATGGATGGGATGGAAGGGATGGAAGGAGGGGATGGAGGGGATGGCGGATGGAGAGGAGGAGGGGATGGGGGGTGGAGGGGATGGGAGGGGGATGGAGGAGATGGAGAGAATGGAAGGGAGGAGGGGATGGGGGATGGATGGGATGGAAGGGATGGAAGGAGGGGTGGAGGATGGGGAGGAGGAGGGGTGGGGGATGGAGGGGATGGGAGGGGGATGGAGGATGAAGGGATAGAGGGGATGGAGGGATGGTGGGTAGAAGGGGATGGAGGAATGGAGAGATGGAGGGATGGAGGGTGGAGGATGGAGGGGATAGAGGGGATGGAGAGGATGGAAGGATGGAGGAGATGGAGGATGAAAGTATGGAGGACATGGAGGATGGAGGGGATGGAGGATGGAGATGGAGGATGAAATGATGGAGGACATGGAGGATGGAGGGGATGGAGGGGATGGAAGGGATGGAAGGAGGGGATGGAGTGGATGGAGGATGGAGATGGAGGATGAAATGATGGAGGACATGGAGGATGGAGTGGATGGAGGGGATGGCTGATGGAGAGGAGGAGGGGATGGGGGGTGGAGGGGATGGGAGGGGGATGGAGGAGATGGAGAGAATGGAAGGGAGGAGGGGATGGGGGGATGGAGGGGATGGGAGGCGGATGGAGGATGGAGGAGATGGAGGATAAGGGATGGGGGATGGAGGGATGGAGAGAATGAAGGGAGGAGGGTACGGAGGGATGAAGAGGGTGGAGGGGATGGGAGGGGGATGGAGGAGATGGAGAGAATGGAAGGGAGGAGGGGATGGGGGGATGGAGGGGATGGGAGGCGGATGGAGGATGGAGGAGATGGAGGATAAGGGATGGGGGATGGAGGGATGGAGAGAATGAAGGGAGGAGGGTACGGAGGGATGAAGAGGGTGGAGGGGAAGGGAGGGGGATGGAGGGATGGAGGCTGGATCTCGAATCTGTGAACAGCAGATCCCAGGTCAGGCAGAGCTGGGAGCCGGGCAGGCAGTCGGCGCTGCCCGCACTAGCGCAGGCCGTGCCCCCATCGTGCAGACCGGCACACCGAGGCCGGGAGCCGCGGGCAGAGCCCAGAGCAGGTGGAGGCTCCCTGGCTTCTGCAGGGCCCAGAGGGACCACATCCCCTGCTTTACACGGTGAGGTACCAGGGTGCTGGCTCTGCCCACCCACCTGGCAGGGGCCCCCAGGCAGGACGCCCTCGCGTGCCCCCCTCCTCCTGGAACTGTGCCTGGCAGGTGGGCGTGGAGGAGGAGGAGGCAGGCGAGGTCATCCTGGCCCAGGTGCCAACCCTCCGACACCTCAGTGAGGGGACCCTCACAGCCACTGTGGGGGCGCCTGTGCCCCTGACAGCACTCCTGGGCCGGGGACAGCTGAGCCCTACGTCCTGGGAAAGGAGAGGGGTGGGCCCAGGCCCAAAGGCCCTGCCCCCCTGGCACTCACACGGTGTGTGTGTCTCTCCCCCCCACCCCGGCCCCTGGTGTGCGGACCTGCGGCAGGAATGCCTGTGGCCTCGTCCCCCGAGCTCTTTGGTCCCCGGGGCAGCCAGGAGCCGCCGCCTCCAGGAAGGCCCCCTGACTGCCAGGCCCACCCCCCCTCCTTCAGGCTCTGGCCCTCTGCCTCCTCGGGGGGGGGGGGGCGGGGCGGGACTTTGTTGAAGGCCCCTGTGTCTTAGGTTCGGCCTGGGGTGTGTGTGTGGGGGGGGGCGAGCTCCAGGCAGGAGGGGTGAGGCTGAAAAACCCAGACCTTCCCAGCTTGGTCCTGGGAGGAGGGACCTGCGCTCAGAGCCAGCGTTGGGGTGCCTGCCACCCACCCGTCTGTCTGCATTCCCAGGGCCCCGATTGGAGGCCGGGCAGCAGGGTGAGTCAGGCAGCCTGAGGGGCAGGAGCAGTCAGGGAGGGCTGCTGGGAGGAAGGGCTGTCGGAGGGGGAGAGCCGCACCTGCAGGAGGCCTGGGAGTGTTGGGGGGGGCCAGCCAGTGGCCAACAAGGGGGTGTCTGGGGTGGGTGGGGGTTCAGGGGCTGGGCTGTCAGCAGGGAGGCCTCTTTTGGGGGCACCAGGATGCTCTAAAGGGGTTCAGGGCAGGTCCTGAGGGGAGGGGGGGAAGGCTGGATGAGAAGATGGGGGCCGAGGGGGCTGAGAGGGGAGCTGGGTGTGCACACGGGGAGAACCGCAGCCTCCCTGACTCTGACCCCCACCCCCATCTTTCTCCAAGGCGGCTGCCACCCGGGACGGGTCAGAACCCTGGGGCACCTCTGCCAGGCCCCCCCTCCCCCCAAACCTCCAGGTGCCCCGTGTTTTTCCGTTTTGGGACGCCCGGGGGGCCGGAGGCGGAGGGCGAGCGGGGATGAATGTTTAATGGCAGAAGCGCTTTCTGAAACGGAAAGATGGATCTGGGCCCGGAGTGGGCGGTGAGGCGGGCGCAGGCAGCACCCCTGGCCCGCGCTCCCCCCTCGCGCTGGTCGCTCCACCCCCACCCCCACCCCCGAGCCGCTGCCGTCGGCCGGCCCCCCGGGAGGGCGGCCCCGCAGGCTCCTGGCCCGGGGCTGGGGGGGACCGGCCTCTGCTGCTAGGTCCTGGGCGGGGTCCTGGCCCAGGGTGCCCACTGCCGACCTCGGGAGGGGGGACAGTGGGCGGTGGGGGCTCGGGCAGCCTGGCCGCTGGGAGCCGTGCGTGGGTCCGACTGCCTCCTGTGGAATCTGCCCCCCCCTCTCCCCCACCCCCCTCCTCGGCCCGGCCGGACCCCGTTTCCAAGCTCCTCCGGCCTTGCCGGACCCCCAGGGGCGGGACGAGGGCGGCCTCGCCCGGCCTGGGTGTAGGACCCTCGGGGCACCCCCTTCCCAGCAGGCCTCGCTCCTGGGCGGTGCCCGCACCCGAGGGCGCCTCGTGACACATCCCCTGAGAATGGCACGCTCCCTGCCGGCCGCCCTGCCAGCTGATTCACTATCAGCCGCCGGCCCGCCCCGCCCCCGGGGCTTCTAGGGGCGCAGGCACCAAGGGGCAGGGGGCTCAGGCCCACACGCTGCGGCTCCAGCCTGCCTGCCTGCGGTCCCTCCGGGAAGGGCACCGACGGGGAGAATGAGGCAGGCCCGGGACCAGCTGGGGCAGCTGGGAGGGCAGGCCCCTGGCCTGAGCCTCCACGAGGTCACAGTGGTCTTGACCTTGACCCACCCCTCCCCGCCCAGGGCTCCAGGCCTGTGCAGCTCCGTCTCCTGCCCCCCTCCTCCCGTCAGTCCATCTGGGAGCCTCAGTGCACAGCCTGGGGGGGCTGCTGGTGGGCCCCCCCGGGTGGTGGGGTCCGGGTTCGAGCTGGAAGGGCGCCTCAGGCCCAGCCAGCCGCATGAGCCCAGGCCTGAGTTTGGGGGGGGGGGACTGGTGCTGTGGTAGGGGAACGGAGCCGGGGGTCAGGGAGGGGCCCAGCTCGCAGGCCCCAGAGCAGAAGGGCTGGAGGTGCTGCCCTTGCTTCCCAGGGGGGTGCCTGACAGGTGACCCCCAAGGTGCAGGGCTGAGGTCAAGGAGGCGGTGGGGCTCAGGAGACCCGGCCCCCAGGCTGAGGAGGGGGTGCAGCGACCCTGCCCCCTTGCTGGCCCCTCCTGCTCCCAGCTGGCTTGCCTCAGCCTCAGCCTCAGCCTCTGCGGAGACAGCCAGCCGGCACCCCCACCTGACCTGGGGTGGGGAGATCTGGTGGGGGGTCAGGCTGTACCCGGGGAGCCCCAGGGGAGAGCGCAGGGCTATGGGAGGGGTGACCTCATACCCCGCAGGCCTGGCTGCCGTCCTCTCTCCCCTGCAATGAAGTTGTGACTGTGGAGGGGTTAGGGGTGGAGGGGCCAGGAGGGGCCGGGTCTGCGCACCCGGGGTCCCTGCCCCGGGGGGCTGGAGCTTTCTCGGGGAACCCTCCGAGGAGCTGGGGCCCTTCTCTGCCCGCCGCCCCACCTCCCACTGCTCCCGGCTTCTTCCTTCCGGGGAGGCCTGACCTCTGACCTCTCCCCCAGGTCCCTCACCGAACCCCAGCCGCCCAGGGGACTCCGCCTGCAGCCACCTCCGCCCTCCCCGCAGGGCCTGGGTCTGACCACCCTGGAGCAGGCATCAGGGGGCAGCATCTTGCACCCCCCCCCTCAGGTCCCTGCAGAAAAGTGGTGGCTGGGAACCCCCCCCAAGTCTGTGGGCCGCAGGAGTCTGACAGAGGCCCGCCACCTGTCACCTCGGCAGAGGCCTGGGGGGAGGGCACGGTGGGCCTGCACGCACCCGGGCCCCCCTCTCCAGCAGCTGCCTTTGTGCCTGGGACCCCAGCCGCCCAGGGGACCCCTGCAGGGCCTGGGCCTGACCCCTTCCTTGCTCCCCGGCCCTGGGCGGCCTGCTGCAACCTGCGTGCTTACGGGGTGCAGTGCCTCAGCCCGGGGCCCACCTGCAAGCCCGGGGGGAGGGCGGGCGGGCGGCCCTGCACGCCGCAGACGGAGAACGGGTGCCATCCTGCCCGGGCCTGCACCGGCTGGCTGCCAGGCTCCTGGTCTGGGAGGAGCCCCACCCGGTGTGGGCTGATCCCGAGGACGGAGGGGGAGGTGACAGGTGGCGGGGCCTCCGTCCGACCCCTGGGGACCTGGGGACCCGGGGTCCTCAGACTTGGCGGGATGAGGGGGGGGGGTGTTCCCAGCCACCACTTCTCTGCAGGTGCCTGAGTGTGGGTGCGAGATGCTGCCCCCTGATGCCTGCTCCCCGCCCCCCTCCCCCCCCACCCAGAGCTCTGAGTGGCGGGGCTGCTGAGGTTGGGCTGGGAGGGCCGCAGGGGTCAGGCTGCCCTGGGGGGGGGGGGCACGGGGAGGCCCAGGCCACTCCCCCTCAGGCCTGTGGTAGCAGGGGTCCCCGCAGCCTGGGGCCCCGGACGGAGCAGGATCGGTGCCTGCCTGTGGTCCCTCTGGGAAAGGCACTGACAGGGAGACTGAGGCAGAGGGCTGTGTGCAACCTGTCAGGAGGGTCCCCTCTGACATGGAGTCTGTGGGCACAGCAGGAGAGGGTTGGGCCGGGCTGGGCCGGGCCGGGCAGAACTGGCCTGGGTTGGGCTGGGCCGGGGTGCGGTGACTCAGCCATCCTCAGGCTGGGCGGTATTTCCTTCCCCAGTCAGCTGCTCAGCCTGGGGGGGCCGGGGGGCTGGCGGTGGCGGGGGGGGGGGGGCGCCCAGGGAGGGGCAGGTCCCCACTCTCAGAAACAGAGCGGCCTAGACCGGGCACCCCCTCCCTCTGGTGGGGCTCTGGGCCAGCCGGGGAGGAGGCCGAGGGAGGGGCGGGGGGCGGGGCCAGGGGGGCAGCTGGGGGAGCCCGGGGCGGGGGAGCTTCACTCCGGGCTGAGAGGACGAGGGGCCGGGTAAGTGGCCGCCGCTGTGCCCGTCCCCACCCCGCCCTGCCCTGCGCTGCCCCCCGCTGCTGGTGGAGGGGCGTCCCCGACGTTGGACCATGTGACCTGGGGGAGGGAGGGTCCTGGACTTGTTTGGCATCTGGGGACCCTGTGGAGGGCGTCTGGGGAGCCGCCTGCTGACCCAGAGGGACCGGGGGCCTGGGGCCGGGGTCAACCACCCTGAGGGCACCCTGTGCTGGGCACCGGGCTGGCTTCGCGCCCCGAGAGGAGCAGGCTCGGCCCCTGGTCCCATCTGGGGTGGCCTGCTCCTTCTGACTGCTGGGCCGGTGCCTCAGTTTCCCCAGTTACCTCGGGACATGCCAAGACACCCCCCCACACACAGCTGGCCATCTCAGGCCCCGAAGCGGGGGGCTGCACCCTCAGGCTGGGCAGAGAGGCCCGCCCGCTCCCTCCCTCCTCGGCCTGTCACTCCCTGCTGGAGCGTTTATTATGCGCCCACTGTGTGCCTGGCTCCAGGCCTGGGTGAGCTGCGGCATTTGGGGTGTTTGGGGGTCGGGGAGCTGCAGAGGCCAGACGTGATGGCAGACGGCCGGTGGGCCTGTGGGGTGTCAGAGGAAACGGGTGAGAAGCTGAGGGGTGTGGGGGAGCCGGGCTGGGGCAGCAGCCGGGAAAGTTGGGGCGTGGGCGCAGCAGTGCAGGCGGCCCTGTGGCTTGGGGGTTCCGAGCCTCGCCGGCCGGAGGTAGCAGGGAGCTTTGAGGGGTGCTGTGGAGAGGGTGACCCCTGGTGGGGTGGCTGACCATAGGGGCCGCTGAGAGGGCCGGAGCTGGGGGGCAGAGCCTCCTCCAGATCTCCAGGACCAGATCTGGTCCCGCCCCCCTAGAGCCGGGGGTGCAGCAGGAGCCGCAGTTATCTGAGAGACAGCGGAGGGGTGGCCCCGGGCCTGAAGGTCTCATGACCGGCTGCCCAGCCCCGCACTGTCATATTCCCCCGAATGGGGGGGGGGGCCGGGTCCCGGGGTGAGCCCACAGGGTCACTCCCACCTCTGCCCGGAACTGGAGCTGAAGCAGGGTCCTAGGCCCTTCTCCCCGCTGCGCGCCCCCCCAACCTCTCAGGGCACCACCTGGGGGCCCCCTTGGCAGCAGCCCTCCTCCCAGAGGGTCCCCCCACCCCCGCCGTTGCCCTGGAAACATGCAAATGCACCCACCACACCTGGCCCACCTGGGGGCCGGTCGCTGGATGCAAACTGGGGTTTGTTTAAGCAACATTGGCCGCCCGCCGGCCTCCCCCCAGGTCCCCTCACCAGGGCTCTGCCCCCTCCAGCCACCTCCTGGGACCCCCCCCCGCTCCCCAAGGATTCCAATCCCTGGGACTGCAGCTTGGGGGGCGATAGGGGTGCCCGCCTCCGTGCACCCCAAGTCCGGGCCTCCTCCCTGGAGTGTTTACGCCCGATCAGGTGGTGTTTGGGGCGGCATAGGGTGGGGCGGGGCTGGATGGCAGAGCACCAGCCGGGCGGGGCCGTGAGGAGGAGGGAGGTGAGGAGGAGGGAGGGCATGTCACCTCCACATCCTCCCTGTGGAGTGGGGCTCCGGGACCCTATAATTACCCCATTATCTGAGGGGCTGCGGCCCAGGCGTCTCCAGCGTCTGGTCTCTGGGCTGCGGGCGGGGCGCCCTGGCCCGGGCAGGGCGGAGGGGTGGCGGCCTCAGGAAGGGGGGGCAGGGAGAGGCTGGGGCCTGGGCCCTCCTGGCCCTCCGCAGCAGCCGGCGTCCCCTCCTTCCTGTTGGTGCCCTGGGCGGCCGGCTCTCCCTCAGGGGCACAGCCCGGCACCCCTACGCTGGCCCGAGGCCCGAGAGGGGTGGCCGGGAGAGTGGCCGGGGCCGGGGGGGGGGGGGGGGGGGGTGGAGGGAAGGGGCCTCCCCACCTCAGCTTCTCGGCTGGGTGTGCCCACTCCCAGCTGTCAACACGATGCTCCCTGAGGCAGATTTGGGGTGCAGCGTCTCTCCTCCCACCGGGAGCCTCCTGCACAGGGCACGCCCCCCCCGCCCCCGCACAGCACCCAGCCCCAGGCCCTGCTCTCCGGGGGCCACCCCGCCAGGGGTCCCGGCCTCTCCCAGCCTCGTGCGGGTGCCGGCCCCCCTTCCCGGACCCGGACGGACGTGCCTGCCAGGCTGCCTGCCCCAGAGGCAGTTACGGCCTTGTTTTGCTGTGACTCAGAGTCAGGCCGCGGAGGGGCGCGGTTTCTGGCTGCCCGCCCCTCCCAGCCGCCCACCCTCTCGCCGGGCCGCCCTGGGCTGGCGGGTCCCCTTCTGCAGCCTCAGCCCCCTCCCTCTCTGTGGGGATGGGGGAGGGGAGAGTGTGGAATCGGCTGCTGGGGGCCCGGCAGGCTATGCAGGATGGGGTCTGGGACTCGCTCTGCTCCCCGAGTTCCTTCCTCCCCATTGATTTCCCCCCACCTCCCCCCACCCTGCCCCAGGGGCTTCACCATCAGGCTCCTCGCCCCGGCCAGTGGCTCAGCGGGCAGAGCGCCGGCCCTCGGGCGGAAGGGTCCCGGGTTCGATTCCAGGTCAGGGGCACAGACCTCGACTGCAGGCTCCTCCCCGGCCCGGGGCCCCTGGTCTGGGTGCGTGCAGGAGGCAGCCCATCACATCGACGTTTCTCTCTGTCTCCCCCTCTCCCTCCCTCCCTCTCTCTCTCTCTCTGGAAACCAACGGGGCCCGAGCTGGTGTGGCTCAGCGGATAGAGCGCATGCCTATCGCCTGAAGGGTCCCCGGTTCAAATCCGACCGAGGGCGCAGGCCTGGGACATTGCCAGGGAAGAGGAGGCTCAGAGAGGGGACAGGCCGGCTCACGGCCGCACAGCCAATGGACCAGAGAGCAGCTGCCAGAGTCGCCGCCCCGGCACCGCCGGCTTCCGTGGGCTCCGAAGGGACAGTGCCCCCTACCCCGGCCCCCAGTCCCCAGCGGCGGGAGCTCAGTGGGTCGGGGCGGGCTGGGCGGAGTGGCGGGCGGGCGGGCTGGGGGCCGGGTTTGAGGCTGAGTCAGCACAGACCGCTGCGTCTCCTTTGGCCGGCGTCTCCAGCCACGTCCAGTTCTTCGGCTCTCTCAGGCCCGGCGTCACGCCTGCGGGTCCCTCCCTCCCCTTCCACGGAGCAGGGAGCGCTGTTCCCCCCCCCCCCCATATATTTTATTGGTTTTTCACAGAGAGGAAGGGAGAGGGATAGAAAGTCAGAAACACCGATGAGAGAGAAACATCAACCAGCCGCCTCCTGCACACACACCCCCCACTGGGGATGCGCCTGCAACCAAGGCCCATGCCCTTGACCGGAATCGAACCCTGGACCCTTCAGTCCGCAGGCCGACGCTCTATCCACCGAGCCGCACTGGTTCCGGCCCCACCACCAAACTATTTTATTGATTTCACAAAGGAAGGCAGAGGGGAGAGAGAGATGCAAACGTCCACACAGACCGGCTGCCTCCTGCACGCCCCGCACTGGGGATGGAGCCCCCGCCCCCCCCCCCCCCCCCCGCACGTGCCCCGACCGGGAATCTCACCGTGGCCGCCCTGGGGCATGCGTTGAGTCTTAACCGCTGAGCCGCACGGGCTGGGCTCTCTGCCCGATTTCTTTTCTTTTTTTTTTTTTTTAAGTGAACGAATTAATCAGGCTTTATTGGGGGCCTCCGGGCGGGTTCACAGGCTGGGGGTGGGGTGGGGGCGGGAATGGAACCGGAGAAGCTGCGCCATGTGACTGGGGCCAGGGGAAGGGGAAAAAGAGGGGAGAAGAGGGGACCCAGCCAGACCTCCTCCCGGACTGCCTGGGAGGACAGTCCGGGAGAAAAGGTGTCTCTGCCCGATTTCAATGGTGCGTTTGTCCGTCTCTGTCCTGTGTGGTTCCGGGTGCCAGTCCTCGGTCAGACACGCGCGCTGCTCTCTGGTTTCCTGACGAAGGCCTTTCCCACCCTGGCCGGGGCGCCCGGTGGGTGAGAACCGTGGCCGGCAAACCGCGGCTCTCGAGAGCCACAGGCGGCTGTTTGGCCCCTGGAGCGCGGCTCTCCCACAAAACACCACGGCTGGGCAAGTCTATGTGGAAGAAGCGGCGTGCGAGAAGAAGTTTAAGTTTAAAAAACGTGGCTTTCCACAGAAATTTTAATCGTTGTCCTGCTGATCCATCCTCGGCCCTGTGGACGGATGAGTTTGCCCACCGCTGGGCTGGAGCGTCGCCCCCAAACGCCAGGGTTGAGGGTTCGATCCCTGGTCAGGGCACACGGAAGTATCAGCCAGTGAGTGCGTGGGTGGTAGGTGGAGTAACAGACAGAGGTCTCTCTCTCCCCCTTCTTCCCCTCTCTCTAAAGCCAGTTAACAACAAAAAGACTTCACAGGAGAGAATGCCTCTCCAGACCAGGGGCTTCCCTAAGAGGGAACGGACTTGATCCACTTTCTCTCGCGGGTCACGCCTTCCTAGCCTCGCGCCCGCGCCCCCCCCCCCCTTCCCGGGGTGTGGGTTTCGGCCACACACTCAGCTCTGTGGCTCACTCAGAGTCCGTTGTCACGTGTGATGTGAGGTAAAGGCCCGGTTTCCCCCAAACAAAGACCCCGTTGACCCGGCACCACTGCATTGTGGGGAATTGTTTTTCTCTCGAGACGACCCGACTGCCTGTTGGAAGCCAGCGGAGCCACGAAGCCGGGTCTCCCCGGACTCCCTCGCTCCGTCTGCACAGCCTCAGACCCCAGGAGCCGACTGAATTATTTCACATTCAATGAAGCTTTTATATATATATATATATATATATATATATATATATATATATATATATATATTACTGATTTTCTACAGAGAGGGAGAGGGATAGAGAGCTAGAAACATCGGTGAGAGAGAGAGACATCCATCAGCTGCCTCTTGCACACCCCCAACTGGGGATGTGCCTGCAACCAAGGCACATGCCCTTGACCGGAATCGAACCCGGGATCCTTCCGTCTGCAGGCTGATGCTCTATCCACGGAGACACACCGGTTTTGGCATCAATGAAACTTTTAAAAATGTTTTTATTGATCTGAGAGAGAGAGAGAGAGAGAGAGAGAGACTCCAATTGGCTGCCTCCCCCGGAATGGAGTGGAACCCGGCCTGCGTCCTGGCTGGGATTCCAACCAGCGACCTCTGGTGCATTACCCCCCATTCATCTTTATTAATTATAATTCTCCTTTGCAACACACACACACACACACACACACACACACACACTAGGGGCCTGGTGCATGAAATTCGTGCATAGGAGGTGGGTTATCCCTCAGCCAAACCTGCCCCCTCTCACATACCGGGAGCCCTCAGAGGATGTCCTACTGACGGCTCACCCCTGGCCTGCCCGAGGCCGAAAGCCTCTGGCTGAGGCTTTCCATCCTTGGTCAGGGGGACCTCGGCCAGGGGACCCCAGCCAGCCATTGCCCTGCGATCAGACCAATCGCTGCCCGGCCACGCCCCCAGCCCGCCTAGTCCGGCCTGCCGTGGGTAGCAGCCATCTTGGTTGTGTTCATTTGCATATCGCTCCTGATGGGCTTTGTGGGCGTGGCTTGCGGGCGTGGCTTATTTGGCGTATCGGATTTACGGTCAGTTTGCATATTGCTCTTTTATTAGATAGGGTGGTTTCTTTGCTTTTACCTTTGTATTTTTTATTCCTGTTTTTCCTTTGGTTTCACTTTAAAATGGCATATCTATCTATATACATTTAGTTCTGGTATTCAGCTAGGTCTTGCTTCTTTTTAAAATATATATATATATTTTATTGATTTTTTTTCACAGAGAGGAAGGGAGAAGGATCAGAAACAGCGATGAGAGAGAGAACATCGATCAGCTGCCTCCTGTACAACTCCTACTGGGGATGTGCCCGCAACCAAGGTCCATGCCCTTGACCGGAATCGAACCCGACTTCAGTCTGCAGTCCGACGCTCTATCCACTGAGCCAAACCGGTCCTGGCTCTGTGCCTAGTTTTTAGGGTTAATTAAATATTTATGTACATAATCACACCATAACATGCACGCTATGTACACATCGTATATGTTCATATGTAACGCCGGAGGCCTGGTGCACGAAATTCGTGCAAGAGCAGGCCTTCCTTCCCTCTGGCACCCGGGACCCGGCTCCCCTCGCAGCCCCTGCTTCATCCGGAAGGTCGTCCGGAAGGATGTCTGGTCTAATTAGCATATTGTGCTTCTATTATTATAGATGTTATTAGTATTCACTGTTAGCCTCTTTTTCTTTTCTTTAAAAAAATATTTCTTTATTGATTTCAGAGAGGAAGGGAAAAGGAGAGGGAGATAGAAACATCAATGAGGTGAGAGGGTTATTGATCGGCTGCCTCCTGCACGCCCCCTACTGGGGATCGAGCCCGCAACCCAAGCATGTGCCCCTGACCGGGAATCGAACCTGGGACCCTTCAGTCGGCAGGCCGACGCCCCACCCACTGAGCCAAACCGGCTAGGGCTATTAGCCTCTTTTTCTAATGGGCTTATAGCTTGCATGATGTATTTTTAATTTTATTTTGTTAATCCTCACCCAAGCATATTTTCCCATGATGACCTTTTAGAGAGCGTGGCAGGGAGGGAGGGAGAGGGAGAGAAACATCGGTGTGATGTGGGAGAGACACATCGACGGGCTGCCTCCCACACGCACCCCCACCCCAGGGGATCGAGCCTGCAACCCGGGAACGTGCCCTTGACCGGACTCGAACCCGAGGCTCTCGGGTTCGCGGGGGGGGGGGCTGACGCTCGAGCCAGTGAGCACACGGCCGGGCTCTGGCACCTTGCCCTCGGCCCGATCCCGGAGTGCGTTTTCAACGCCGGGGCGTCAGCGGGGTGTCTGTTGTTTTACAATGTGTTTCCTCACGACCGTCCTCCTTCATGGACGCCGTAGACTTCCCGGGAGCCCTCAACATGCTTCCCCTCAGCCATCCCGACAATCCTCTTTACTTCCTTCAGGTTCCCAGGCTGTTCCCGATCGTTTTAGTTTTATTTGACTGTTTTAAATCCGTCTTGCAGGAAGCACGACAGAGGCCCTCCTCCTCCTCCCCCCTGATCTCCGCCCCCTGCGCCCGACCCCTCCCGGGGCGGACGTGTGCAGCGGCTCTGAAGCCGTGGACGGGAGACAGGCCCCCCCCTGCTCTGCCCCCCCCCCAGCCGCGGGTGCTGCTGCCCTGGTTTCTACTCAGCAGCCGGGCTCTGCTGCCTGCGCCCTGCAGCTGCTGCTTCCCCCCGGGGCCGGGAGGAGTGGGTTTAGTCACTTGGAGAAACCTGTGAGGTCTGTGGCGTTGTCTGAGCTCCCCGAATTCCGGCTCCCGGCCCTGCCTGCCTGTGAGCTGGGACTGGGTATCCAGGAAGGGGTGACCCCACCTGGATGTGCACCTGCTCCCCGGGGCCCCACTGCCAGGTTCCCGCCTGGGACACCCCCCAACTCCCCGCCCCCCGCAGGCCCCCCTGACCCAGCCTCTCCCCGCAGTGTCTGGACGGCAGCTGCAGGCCGAGGACCCGGACGCCGATACCGAGGAGGACCGCTCTGTACGTGAGGCCGGGGACACCGCCCTCCGTACCCCTTCCCTGGGCCTGGGCAGGGCCTGACCGAAGGTAACCCCACTCCCCCCCTTCCCCCCGCCAGGTGACTGAAGGGCCGGCGGAGGAGATCATTCGGCCCCGGCCACAGGGGTCCTCGCCTGTCTACGAATGTGCGACTGAGGGCTCCGGCTTCGGGCTCCGGGTAAGGCCGCTGGACAGAGACCCCCGGGCTGCGGGAAGGCTCCCTCGGGGGCCCCCATGGCCGCCTCTCCTCCTGCATCGCCCCCAAAGGGCGGCTCACAGGCGTGTCTGCACAGCCTCTGTGCCGTCCCTCCGCCCAGGGTCTGGGCTGTGCCTGATCGGCTGCCCTCTCTGCCCCCCACCCCTCCCTCCCGCTGGTCGAGGAGGTGTGTGCGCACGTGTCTGCAGGACCATGTGTACGCATGTGTGTATATGTGCACATGTGCATGCGTGTGAGGAGCAGACATCATGCTTTTGTGGGCGGCAGGGGAGGAGACGGGGTGTTCCACAGCCGAGGCCTCAGCCCCCTCTGCACGCGGCCCCACCTGGGGGGTTCCTGCCTCCCCAAATCACGGGTCCCCCCGTGGGGCAGGAGGGTGACTGGTGTCTGTGGCTGCAGGAGGACACGCAGACCAGGCCAGGCTCCTCCGGGCGCCGGCGGTCCTGGTGGAAGCGGGATTCCGGGGACTCGCGGACCTTTTCCAGGATGAGCCGTTCCGAGGTGGGTCTGGTGGGAACGGGGGTCAGGGCGGTGGACCCTCCACCCCAGGGCTCCAGCCAGAGGCCTGGCAGAGCAGGAGGAGCGGAAAGCTGCCTGTGGCAGAGCCTGCAGCCGTCAGGCCTGGGGTGGGGGCTCCAGGGGCCGGGGACCTGGGTGCACACACCTCCCTGCTCGGCCGCATGCGGGCGGGGCTGCTGCCGGCTCACAGGGGGCGGAAGGTGCTGGGTTCTGTGGGCTCCCAGAGAGGAGGGAGCACTGCCCGAGACCCCGTCAGTCACGGGGTCCCTGGCAGTCCTGAAGCCCTGAGGCCGAGGTCCGGCCCACCCCAGGCCAGGCCAGGCGGGTGGGGCGGGGACAGGAGGAGGCCACGCCCCAGGTCAGGCAAGCGGGAGCGGGGACAGGAGGCCACACCCCTAGCCAGACAGGCGGGGCAGGGACAGGAGGCCACGCCCCAGGTCAGACAGGCGGGGGCGGGGACAGGAGGCCACGCCCCAGGTCAGACAGGCGGGGCAGGGACAGGAGGCCACGTCCCTAGTCAGGAGGGTGGGGCAGGGACAGGAGGCCACGCCCCAGGTCAGGCAGGCGGGGGCGGGGACAGGAGGAAGCCACACCCCAGGTCAGGCAGGCGGGGGCGGAGACAGGAGGAGGCCACGCCCCCAGGCGACTGCGCCCTTTGCTTCGTGTCCCTCCGCATGTGTGACCCTGGCGGTTTGAGCACCAGAGCTCCCAGCGGGTGAAGAAGGCCGAGGGGCCATGAAGGCTCTGGCAGCTGGGAGCAAAAGATCCGTCCCTTTGCTCCCCAAACCCACAGGGCTGCCCCTGAGTCCCGGCAGGCGGGGGCGGGGACAAGAGGAGGCCACGCCCCCTAGGCGGCTGCAGCTGGCTTCCTGCAAAACTGGGCCACAGCAACTCAGGCCCACCTGGCTGTGCCCTCCCGTGCCCTCTGCCCCCTGGCTGTGCCCTCCCGTGCCCTCTGCCGTGAAGGCTGGGCAGGGCCTGGGCTCTGTCCCGGGGAAGGCAGCCCAGCGCGGGGCCATGGCAGGACGGCGGCAGGCGCTCACCCCGCCCCATGTGCTCTGCTCCGTCCACGCAGGACGGGACCGAGGTGACACTGAAGACCGAGGTGGAGGCCGGCGCCAGCGGTTACAGTGTCACGGGCGGCGGGGACCAGGGCATCTTCGTCAAGCAAGTGCTGAAGGGCTCCTCGGCCGCCAAGCTCTTCAGCCTGAGAGAAGGTGTCCTGGCCGCGTCCCTGCTCCCCTGGTCCCAGTCGGGGGGGTGGTGGCGGCGGCGGGGTTCTGCAGGGCCAGGCCAGCCGAGCTCAGGAAGGCGCCCCCACTCTGGGCTCTTTCCCCTGTGACTGGGAGGGGGGGGCTGGGCACGTGGCCACCCCCTCTCATGCACGCACCTCTGCTGCCCCTCCACACCCCTACAGGCCCTCCCACACCCCTTCAGGCCCCTCCTCACCCATCCAGGTCCCATCCTGACCCATCCAGCCCCTCCTCACCCATCCAGGACCCTCCACACCCATCCAGCCCCCTCCTCACCCATCCAGGCCCCTCCTCACCCCTGCAGGCCCTCCCACACCCCTTCAGCCCCCTCCTCACCCATCCCCATCCAGGCTCCTCCTCACCCATCCAGGCCTTCCCACACCCCTTCAGGCCCTCCACACCCCTGCAGGCTCCTCTGTCCCAGCAAGGACAAACCTGGGGGAGCTAAGGCCATGCCACTCTGTCTCTGTCTAGGGGATCAGCTGCTCAGTGCCACCGTCTTCTTCGACAACATTAACTATGAGGACGCCCTCAAAATCCTTCAGTATTCAGAGCCGTACAAGGTCCAGTTCAAGATCAAACGGAAGCTCCCGGCCACGGGGGCCGAGGACTGGGCCTCCAGCACGGCTCAGCACGCCCCGGTGCACACAGGGACCCAGGTGAGCCGCCGAGACCCCAGGGAGGCCCGGGGGGGGGGGGGGAGGCGGGTGGCCCTGAGCCCAGGGCCCCGGACTGCTCATACCGGCACCCACAGGCGCCTCTCCCTGCATTCCAGGACGAAGATGTCGCCGAGGGGAGCACAGACACCCCTGTGAAGACCCTGGAGAGAGACGGGGACCAAGAGAGGCTCATCTCCAAGTCCAGGGCGGGCCGGGGCCGGCGGGCCCAGCGGGAGAGGCTGTCCTGGCCCAAGTTCCAAGCCAGCAGGAGCCAGCAAGTGCCCCGGAGGTCCCACAGCTCCTCCGAGGCCTACGAGAGGGGCCAGGCCCCCGACGGGTCCCCCACCAGCTCGGACACCGAGGCTCAGTTCCGGACAGCGTGGGCAGGCGGCCAGCGGAGGAGGAGGTTCCTGAACCTGAGGTTCAAGGTCAGCCCCGGGAAGGGCCCCTGGGGGGGTGCCCAGGCAGAGGGGTCTGAGGTGGGACTCTCCAGCCCCCCCAACCCCCGCCTTGTGGAGGCAAGGTCCTGGGGTGACAGCTAACAGGACACGGGGGCTGTGGCACAGGGCACCGGGCAGGGCAGGGCAGCAGAGACAGGAGGGGACACCCTCATGGAGGGTGGAGGGTGGGACAGGCAGACACCCGAGGAAGACAGAGGCGGGGAAGGGCCAGGGGGAGAGGGTGCCCCAGGGGGCAGCTGGGCCCCCAGATGGACGAGGCAGGGGGTGGAGGGGGCGGGCCACGGGGAGGGAGGCAGAGCTGGACACGGGCATTGCCAGGTTATCCCTGAAAGACCCCACGGGTGAGGCCGCCCACGAGTCCACCGGCCGAGTGCCAGACCCGAACACCCAACCTCCAGGCGCCCACCCTCAGCTTTCCCAAAGGAAAAGAGCCGGGCATCAGAGGAGGAACGGGGGTGTGGGAACCCCTTTCACGTCCCGAGGGGTTCAGGGTCCCGGTTCAGGTTCGGGTTCTGGAGAAGGCCGCACACAAATGAATAGACACTCACAAAACCATTAATTTGGGAAATGGGGGCCAGGCGGTAGCCCAACTCCAGTGGGAGAACTACTGCCCGCTCCGGCTTTACCATCCCTTTTATTAAGATTAAGATCATAAGATACACCCGTCTCCCCCAGCCAGGAAACACCAATAAAAGCCAATCGGTGAATCTACTTGGGACTAACAGGTGGGGGCTGCTTCAACCACCAATATCCAGTGATTAGCTCCGACCCTTCAGAGCAAGCAAGGTCGACCAGCCCCCCGGATTCCCTGTCCGCAGCTCTCTCTCCATCATTAAAACAATGACCAGCTTCCGGCATGGAGGCCCGTGAGCTGGGGCCCAAGAGGAGAGGGACGAGGCCAGGACACCCCAGGGGACAGAGTCCCCCCCCCCAGCCCACAACCCACACGGGGAGGGTGCCAGAGCAGACAGGGGCCGGGCAGGACCAAGAGAGGACAGCGGAAGTGGGGGTAGTGATATGGGGGGCAGGGAGAGGAGGAAAATGCCCTCGTTCGGATGGACCCAGAGGAGACAGAGCCAAGGGTGGGAACACAGGGACAGGAAGCAGACGGGGAGACCCACACACACAGGCACTTCACGGCTGTGCATTTGCAGACGGACCCGGAGGGCGCTGTGGGGAAGGAGCGCAGAGCCCAGAAGCACCCCGGGAGGACCGCAGCGGAGAGGGACCGGGGGCCGAAGCCGGAAAGCGGCCACAGCCTCGGGGACAAGGAGGTGGTCGCCCACGACAGCAAGTTCAAGATGCCCAAGTTCAGGATGCCTTCCTTCTGCACCTCAGGGGCACCCATGGGCGCCTCAGGGGACGTGACCCTGCCAAAGGCTGAGGCGGACGTGACCCTGCCCTCCTTCGAGACCGACGTCAAGACCGGTGACCTCAGCATTGACCTGCCATCTGCCGATGTGGACGTGAAGACAGGCGAGCTGGCAGTGAGGCTCCCGGAGGGCCAGCTGCCTGAAGGAGAGCTCGAGGGACCCTCCTCCGGATTCGAACTCAAAGGGCACCTGCCCAAGGTGCAGATGCCCAGCATGAAGATGCCCAAAGTCGACTTCAAGGGCCCCCAGGTGGACATCACGGGCCCCACACTGGACCTCAAGGGAGCCAAAGGGGAAGTGACGGCCCCTGACCTGCAAGTGTCACTGCCCAGCGTGGAGGCGGACATCCAGACTCCAGGCCCACGGGTAGAGGGAGACGTTGTCCTGAAGGACAAGGAGATGGCCACCTGGGATGGCAAGTTGAGGATACCAAAGTTCAAGATGCCATCCTTCGGAGTATCAAAGCCAGAGACAGATTGGGGGTCATCCGTGGACATGCCCGAGATCACATCGACAGGGGAGGCGAGACTTCCTTCCCTAGAAGGGGAGGTGCGAGTCCCAGGGGGTAGCATCCACGTGCCATGGGCTGACCTCGAGCTCCATGGGGGAGAGTGGGAGGTGGCCTTCCCCGAGGGAGAGGTGACCCAGGGGCAGCTGAAGGGCAAAGCAGAAGGAGCCAGATTCAAAGGACACAGGCCCAAAGTGCAGGTGCCGAGCATCACGGGGCCCCGGGTGGACATCACGGGGCACAAAATGGAGCTGAAAGGCGTGAAAGGGCAGGTGACCGTCTCCGATATGGAGGTCTCACTGCCCAGCGTGAAGCACACTCAAGCCCCGGGCCCCAAATTTGAGGGTGACGTCACCCCGGGGGATAAGGAAGTGGCTGCCAAGGAGAGCAAATTTAAGATGCCCAAGTTCAAAATGCCCTCGTTTGCCACGTCTGTACCGAGCAAGGATTGGGGAACATCCGTGGATATGCCAGAGCCCCAGACTACAGGGAAGATGACCCTGCCTTCCTTCCCAGGTGACACAGCATTCACAGAGGGCAGCATCCACTTGCCGTCCGCTGGCATCCAGCTCCCTGAGGGAGAGATGGAGGTGGCCCTCCCTGAGGGAGAGGTAACCCTGGGAGAACTGAAGGGCAAAGCAGAAGGACCAAGACACAAGGACCACCTGCCTAAGGTGCAGATGCCCAGCATGAAGATGCCCAAAGTCGATTTTCAGGGCCCCCAGGTGGATATCACGGGGCCCAAACTCGACCGGAAGGGCCCCAAAGGAGAGGTGCCGGCCCCAGACATGGAAGTGTCGCTGCCCAAAGTGGAGGTGGAACTCCAGGCAAAAGGAGCCCAGTTGGAAGGTGACATTGTCCTAGGGAGTAAACAGGCAGCAACCAAGGAGAGCAAATTCAAGATGCCCAAGTTCAAGATGCCTTCCTTCGGTGTGTCTGGGCCAGGCAAGTCCATGGAGACCTCAGTGGACGTGTCCTTGCCCTCCATCGAGACTGACATCAAGACACCTGACCTCAGCATTGACCTTCCATCTGCCGACGTGGACATCAAGACAGGCGAGCTGGCAGTGAAGCTCCCAGAGGGCCACCTGCCTGAGGGAGACCTCGAGGGGCCCTCCTCCGGATTTGGACTCAAAGGTCACCTGCCCAAGATGCACATGCCCAGCATGAAGATGCCCAAAGTAGACTTCAAGGGCCCTCAGGTGGACATCTCGGGGCCCAAAGTGGACCTGAAGGGCCCCAAAGGGGAGGTGACTGTCCCTGAGGGAGAAGTGAAGCTTGGAGAGTTGAAGGGCAAAGCAGAAGGAGCCACGTTCAAGGGCCACATGCCCAAGGTGCAGATGCCCAGCATGAAGATGCCCAAGGTAGACTTCAAAGGCCCCCAGGTGGACATCAAGGGGCCCAAACTCGACCTGAAGGGCCCCAAAGGGGAGGTGACCATCCCCGACATGGAGGTCTCGCTGCCCAGCGTGGAGGTGGACATTCAGGCTCCGGAAGCCAAGCTGGAGGGAGACATCGTTCTGGGGGACGCAGACGTGGCCACAAAAGACAGCAAGTTCAAGATGCCCAAGTTCAAGATGCCTTCCTTCGGTGTATCTGGGCCAGGCAAGTCCATGGAGACCTCAGTGGACGTGTCCTTGCCCTCCATCGAGACCGACATCAAGACACCTGACCTCAGCATTGACCTTCCATCTGCCGACGTGGACATCAAGACAGGCGAGCTGGCAGTGAAGCTCCCAGAGGGCCACCTGCCTGAGGGAGACCTCGAGGGGCCCTCCTCCGGATTTGGACTCAAAGGTCACCTGCCCAAGATGCACATGCCCAGCATGAAGATGCCCAAAGTAGACTTCAAGGGTCCTCAGGTGGACATCTCGGGGCCCAAAGTGGACCTGAAGGGCCCCAAAGGGGAGGTGACTGTCCCTGAGGGAGAAGTGAAGCTTGGAGAGGTGAAGGGCAAAGCAGAAGGAGCCACGTTCAAGGGCCACATGCCCAAGGTGCAGATGCCCAGCATGAAGATGCCCAAGGTAGACTTCAAAGGCCCCCAGGTGGACATCAAGGGGCCAAAACTCGACCTGAAGGGCCCCAAAGGAGAGGTGACCGTCGCCGACATAGACGTCTCGCTGCCCAGCGTGGAGGTGGACATTCAGGCTCCGGAAGCCAAGCTGGAGGGAGACATCGTTCTGGGGGACGCAGACGTGGCCACAAAAGACAGCAAGTTCAAGATGCCCAAGTTCAAGATGCCTTCCTTCGGTGTGTCTGGGCCAGGCAAGTCCATGGAGACCTCAGTGGACGTGTCTTTGCCCTCCATCGAGACCGACATCAAGACACCTGACCTCAGCATTGACCTTCCATCTGCCGACGTGGACATCAAGACAGGCGAGCTGGCAGTGAAGCTCCCAGAGGGCCACCTGCCTGAGGGAGACCTCGAGGGGCCCTCCTCCGGATTTGGACTAAAAGGACACCTGCCCAAAATGCACATGCCCAGCATGAAGATGCCCAAAGTAGACTTCAAGGGTCCTCAGGTGGACATCTCGGGGCCCAAAGTGGACCTGAAGGGCCCCAAAGGGGAGGTGACTGTCCCTGAGGGAGAAGTGAAGCTTGGAGAGGTGAAGGGCAAAGCAGAAGGAGCCACGTTCAAGGGCCACATGCCCAAGGTGCAGATGCCCAGCATGAAGATGCCCAAGGTAGACTTCAAAGGCCCCCAGGTGGACATCAAGGGGCCCAAACTCGACCTGAAGGGCCCCAAAGGGGAGGTGACCGTCCCCGACATGGACGTCTCGCTGCCCTGCGTGGAGGTCGACATTCAGGCTCCGGAAGCCAAGTTGGAGGGAGACATCGTTCTGGGGGACGCAGACGTGGCCACAAAAGACAGCAAGTTCAAGATGCCCAAGTTCAAGATGCCTTCCTTCGGTGTGTCTGGGCCAGGCAAGTCCATGGAGGCCTCAGTGGACGTGTCCTTGCCCTCCATCGAGACCGACATCAAGACACCTGACCTCAGCATTGACCTTCCATCTGCCGACGTGGACATCAAGACAGGCGAGCTGGCAGTGAAGCTCCCAGAGGGCCATCTGCCTGAGGGAGACCTCGAGGGGCCCTCCTCCGGATTTGGACTCAAAGGTCACCTGCCCAAGATGCATATGCCCAGCATGAAGATGCCCAAAGTAGACTTCAAGGGGCCTCAGGTGGACATCAAGGGGCCCAAACTTGACCGGAAGGGCCCCAAAGGGGAGGTGACCATCCCCGACATGGAGGTCTCGCTGCCCAGTGTGGAGGTGGACATTCAGGCTCCGGAAGCCAAGCTGGAGGGAGACATCGTTCTGGGGGACGCAGACGTGGCCACAAAAGACAGCAAGTTCAAGATGCCCAAGTTCAAGATGCCTTCCTTTGGTGTGTCTGGGCCAGGCAAGTCCATGGAGACCTCAGTGGACGTGTCCTTACCCTCCATCGAGACTGACATCAAGACACCTGACCTCAGCATTGACCTTCCATCTGCTGACGTGGACATCAAGACAGGCGAGCTGGCAGTGAAGCTCCCAGAGGGCCATCTGCCTGAGGGAGACCTCGAGGGGCCCTCCTCCGGATTTGGACTCAAAGGTCACCTGCCCAAGATGCACATGCCCAGCATGAAGATGCCCAAAGTAGACTTCAAGGGTCCTCAGGTGGACATCTCGGGGCCCAAAGTGGACCTGAAGGGCCCCAAAGGGGAGGTGACTGTCCCTGAGGGAGAAGTGAAGCTTGGAGAAGTGAAGGGCAAAGCAGAAGGAGCCACGTTCAAGGGCCACATGCCCAAGGTGCAGATGCCCAGCATGAAGATGCCCAAGGTAGACTTCAAAGGCCCCCAGGTGGACATCAAAGGGCCCAAACTCGACCTGAAGGGCCCAAAAGGGGAGGTGACCATCCCCGACATGGACGTCTCGCTGCCCAGCGTGGAGGTGGACATTCAGGCTCCGGAAGCCAAGCTGGAGGGAGACATCGTTCTGGGGGACGCAGACGTGGCCACAAAAGACAGCAAGTTCAAGATGCCCAAGTTCAAGATGCCTTCCTTCGGTGTGTCTGGGCCAGGCAAGTCCATGGAGACCTCAGTGGACGTGTCCTTGCCCTCCATCGAGACTGACATCAAGACACCTGACCTCAGCATTGACCTTCCATCTGCCGACGTGGACATCAAGAGAGGCGAGCTGGCAGTGAAACTTCCAGAGGGCCACCTGCCTGAGGGAGACCTCGAGGGGCCCTCCTCTGGATTTGGACTCAAAGGTCACCTGCCCAAGATGCACATGCCCAGCATGAAGATGCCCAAAGTAGACTTCAAGGGCCCTCAGGTGGACATCTCGGGGCCCAAAGTGGACCTGAAGGGCCCCAAAGGGGAGGTGACCGTCCCCGAGGGAGAAGTGAAGCTTGGGGAAGTGAAGGGCAAAGCAGAAGGAGCCACGTTCAAGGGCCACATGCCCAAGATGCACATGCCCAGCATGAAGATGCCCAAGGTAGACTTCAAAGGCCCCCAGGTGGACATCAAGGGGCCCAAACTCGACCTGAAGGGCCCCAAAGGGGAGGTGACCGTCCCCGACATGGACGTCTCGCTGCCCAGCGTGGAGGTGGACATTCAGGCTCCGGAAGCCAAGCTGGAGGGAGACATCGTTCTGGGGGACGCAGACGTGGCCACAAAAGACAGCAAGTTCAAGATGCCCAAGTTCAAGATGCCTTCCTTCGGTGTGTCTGGGCCAGGCAAGTCCATGGAGGCCTCAGTGGACGTGTCCTTGCCCTCCATCGAGACCGACATCAAGACACCTGACCTCAGCATTGACCTTCCATCTGCCGACGTGGACATCAAGACAGGCGAGCTGGCAGTGAAGCTCCCAGAGGGCCACCTGCCTGAGGGAGACCTCGAGGGGCCCTCCTCCGGATTTGGACTCAAAGGTCACCTGCCCAAGATGCACATGCCCAGCATGAAGATGCCCAAAGTAGACTTCAAGGGCCCTCAGGTGGACATCTCGGGGCCCAAAGTGGACCTGAAGGGCCCCAAAGGGGAGGTGACTGTCCCTGAGGGAGAAGTGAAGCTTGGAGAAGTGAAGGGCAAAGCAGAAGGAGCCACGTTCAAGGGCCACATGCCCAAGGTGCAGATGCCCAGCATGAAGATGCCCAAGGTAGACTTCAAAGGCCCCCAGGTGGACATCAAGGGGCCCAAACTCGACCTGAAGGGCCCCAAAGGGGAGGTGACCGTCCCCGACATGGAGGTCTCGCTGCCCAGTGTGGAGGTGGACATTCAGGCTCCGGAAGCCAAGCTGGAGGGAGACATCGTTCTGGGGGACGCAGACCTGGCCACAAAAGACAGCAAGTTCAAGATGCCCAAGTTCAAGATGCCTTCCTTCGGTGTGTCTGGGCCAGGCAAGTCCATGGAGACCTCAGTGGACGTGTCCTTGCCCTCCATCGAGACCGACATCAAGACACCGGACCTCAGCATTGACCTTCCATCTGCCGACGTGGACATCAAGACAGGCGAGCTGGCAGTGAAGCTCCCAGAGGGCCACCTGCCTGAGGGAGACCTCGAGGGGCCCTCCTCCGGATTTGGACTCAAAGGTCACCTGCCCAAGATGCACATGCCCAGCATGAAGATGCCCAAAGTAGACTTCAAGGGCCCTCAGGTGGACATCTCGGGGCCCAAAGTGGACCTGAAGGGCCCCAAAGGGGAGGTGACTGTCCCTGAGGGAGAAGTGAAGCTTGGAGAGGTGAAGGGCAAAGCAGAAGGAGCCACGTTCAAGGGCCACATGCCCAAGGTGCAGATGCCCAGCATGAAGATGCCCAAGGTAGACTTCAAAGGCCCCCAGGTGGACATCAAGGGGCCCAAACTCGACCTGAAGGGCCCCAAAGGGGAGGTGACCGTCCCCGACATGGACGTCTCGCTGCCCAGCGTGGAGGTGGACATTCAGGCTCCGGAAGCCAAGTTGGAGGGAGACATCGTTCTGGGGGACGCAGACGTGGCCACAAAAGACAGCAAGTTCAAGATGCCCAAGTTCAAGATGCCTTCCTTCGGTGTGTCTGGGCCAGGCAAGTCCATGGAGACCTCAGTGGACGTGTCCTTACCCTCCATCGAGACCGACATCAAGACACCTGACCTCAGCATTGACCTTCCATCTGCCGACGTGGACATCAAGACAGGCGAGCTGGCAGTGAAGCTCCCAGAGGGCCACCTGCCTGAGGGAGACCTCGAGGGGCCCTCCTCCGGATTTGGACTCAAAGGTCACCTGCCCAAGCTGCACATGCCCAGCATGAAGATGCCCAAAGTAGACTTCAAGGGCCCTCAGGTGGACATCTCGGGGCCCAAAGTGGACCTGAAGGGCCCCAAAGGGGAGGTGACTGTCCCTGAGGGAGAAGTGAAGCTTGGAGACGTGAAGGGCAAAGCAGAAGGAGCCACGTTCAAGGGCCACATGCCCAAGGTGCAGATGCCCAGCATGAAGATGCCCAAGGTAGACTTCAAAGGCCCCCAGGTGGACATCAAGGGGCCAAAACTCGACCTGAAGGGCCCCAAAGGGGAGGTGACCGTCCCCGACATGGACGTCACGCTGCCCAGCGTGGAGGTGGACATTCAGGCTCCGGAAGCCAAGCTGGAGGGAGACATCGTTCTGGGGGACGCAGACGTGGCCACAAAAGACAGCAAGTTCAAGATGCCCAAGTTCAAGATGCCTTCCTTCGGTGTGTCTGGGCCAGGCAAGTCCATGGAGGCCTCAGTGGACGTGTCCTTGCCCTCCATCGAGACCGACATCAAGACACCTGACCTCAGCATTGACCTTCCATCTGCCGACGTGGACATCAAGACAGGCGAGCTGGCAGTGAAGCTCCCAGAGGGCCACCTGCCTGAGGGAGACCTCGAGGGGCCCTCCTCCGGATTTGGACTCAAAGGTCACCTGCCCAAGATGCACATGCCCAGCATGAAGATGCCCAAAGTAGACTTCAAGGGCCCTCAGGTGGACATCTCGGGGCCCAAAGTGGACCTGAAGGGCCCCAAAGGGGAGGTGACTGTCCCTGAGGGAGAAGTGAAGCTTGGAGAAGTGAATGGCAAAGCAGAAGGAGCCACGTTCAAGGGCCACATGCCCAAGATGCACATGCCCAGCATGAAGATGCCCAAGGTAGACTTCAAAGGCCCCCAGGTGGACATCAAGGGGCCCAAACTCGACCTGAAGGGCCCCAAAGGGGAGGTGACCGTCGCCGACATAGACGTCTCGCTGCCCAGCGTGGAGGTGGACATTCAGGCTCCGGAAGCCAAGCTGGAGGGAGACATCGTTCTGGGGGACGCAGACGTGGCCACAAAAGACAGCAAGTTCAAGATGCCCAAGTTCAAGATGCCTTCCTTCGGTGTGTCTGGGCCAGGCAAGTCCATGGAGACCTCAGTGGACGTGTCTTTGCCCTCCATCGAGACCGACATCAAGACACCTGACCTCAGCATTGACCTTCCATCTGCCGACGTGGACATCAAGACAGGCGAGCTGGCAGTGAAGCTCCCAGAGGGCCACCTGCCTGAGGGAGACCTCGAGGGGCCCTCCTCCGGATTTGGACTAAAAGGACACCTGCCCAAAATGCACATGCCCAGCATGAAGATGCCCAAAGTAGACTTCAAGGGCCCTCAGGTGGACATCTCGGGGCCCAAAGTGGACCTGAAGGGCCCCAAAGGGGAGGTGACTGTCCCTGAGGGAGAAGTGAAGCTTGGAGAGGTGAAGGGCAAAGCAGAAGGAGCCACGTTCAAGGGCCACATGCCCAAGGTGCAGATGCCCAGCATGAAGATGCCCAAGGTAGACTTCAAAGGCCCCCAGGTCGACATCAAGGGGCCCAAACTCGACCTGAAGGGCCCCAAAGGGGAGGTGACCGTCCCCGACATGGACGTCTCGCTGCCCAGCGTGGAGGTGGACATTCAGGCTCCGGAAGCCAAGCTGGAGGGAGACATCGTTCTGGGGGACGCAGACGTGGCCACAAAAGACAGCAAGTTCAAGATGCCCAAGTTCAAGATGCCTTCCTTCGGTGTGTCTGGGCCAGGCAAGTCCATGGAGACCTCAGTGGACGTGTCCTTGCCCTCCATCGAGACCGACATCAAGACACCGGACCTCAGCATTGACCTTCCATCTGCCGACGTGGACATCAAGACAGGCGAGCTGGCAGTGAAGCTCCCAGAGGGCCACCTGCCTGAGGGAGACCTCGAGGGGCCCTCCTCCGGATTTGGACTCAAAGGTCACCTGCCCAAGATGCACATGCCCAGCATGAAGATGCCCAAAGTAGACTTCAAGGGCCCTCAGGTGGACATCTCGGGGCCCAAAGTGGACCTGAAGGGCCCCAAAGGGGAGGTGACTGTCCCTGAGGGAGAAGTGAAGCTTGGAGAGGTGAAGGGCAAAGCAGAAGGAGCCACGTTCAAGGGCCACATGCCCAAGGTGCAGATGCCCAGCATGAAGATGCCCAAGGTAGACTTCAAAGGCCCCCAGGTCGACATCAAGGGGCCCAAACTCGACCTGAAGGGCCCCAAAGGGGAGGTGACCGTCCCCGACATGGACGTCTCGCTGCCCAGCGTGGAGGTGGACATTCAGGCTCCGGAAGCCAAGTTGGAGGGAGACATCGTTCTGGGGGACGCAGACGTGGCCACAAAAGACAGCAAGTTCAAGATGCCCAAGTTCAAGATGCCTTCCTTCGGTGTGTCTGGGCCAGGCAAGTCCATGGAGACCTCAGTGGACGTGTCCTTACCCTCCATCGAGACCGACATCAAGACACCTGACCTCAGCATTGACCTTCCATCTGCCGACGTGGACATCAAGACAGGCGAGCTGGCAGTGAAGCTCCCAGAGGGCCACCTGCCTGAGGGAGACCTCGAGGGGCCCTCCTCCGGATTTGGACTCAAAGGTCACCTGCCCAAGATGCACATGCCCAGCATGAAGATGCCCAAAGTAGACTTCAAGAGCCCTCAGGTGGACATCTCGGGGCCCAAAGTGGACCTGAAGGGCCCCAAAGGGGAGGTGACTGTCCCTGAGGGAGAAGTGAAGCTTGGAGAAGTGAAGGGCAAAGCAGAAGGAGCCACGTTCAAGGGCCACATGCCCAAGGTGCAGATGCCCAGCATGAAGATGCCCAAGGTAGACTTCAAAGGCCCCCAGGTGGACATCAAGGGGCCCAAACTCGACCTGAAGGGCCCCAAAGGGGAGGTGACCGTCCCCGACATGGACGTCTCGCTGCCCAGCGTGCAGGTGGACATTCAGGCTCCGGAAGCCAAGCTGGAGGGAGACATCGTTCTGGGGGACGCAGACGTGGCCACAAAAGACAGCAAGTTCAAGATGCCCAAGTTCAAGATGCCTTCCTTCGGTGTGTCTGGGCCAGGCAAGTCCATGGAGGCCTCAGTGGACGTGTCCTTGCCCTCCATCGAGACCGACATCAAGACACCTGACCTCAGCATTGACCTTCCATCTGCCGACGTGGACATCAAGACAGGCGAGCTGGCAGTGAAGCTCCCAGAGGGCCACCTGCCTGAGGGAGACCTCGAGGGGCCCTCCTCCGGATTTGGACTCAAAGGTCACCTGCCCAAGATGCACATGCCCAGCATGAAGATGCCCAAAGTAGACTTCAAGGGCCCTCAGGTGGACATCTCGGGGCCCAAAGTGGACCTGAAGGGCCCCAAAGGGGAGGTGACTGTCCCTGAGGGAGAAGTGAAGCTTGGAGAAGTGAAGGGCAAAGCAGAAGGAGCCACGTTCAAGGGCCACATGCCCAAGATGCACATGTCCAGCATGAAGATGCCCAAGGTAGACTTCAAAGGCCCCCAGGTGGACATCAAGGGGCCCAAACTCGACCTGAAGGGCCCCAAAGGGGAGGTGACCGTCGCCGACATAGACGTCTCGCTGCCCAGCGTGGAGGTGGACATTCAGGCTCCGGAAGCCAAGCTGGAGGGAGACATCGTTCTGGGGGACGCAGACGTGGCCACAAAAGACAGCAAGTTCAAGATGCCCAAGTTCAAGATGCCTTCCTTCGGTGTGTCTGGGCCAGGCAAGTCCATGGAGACCTCAGTGGACGTGTCCTTGCCCTCCATCGAGACCGACATCAAGACACCTGACCTCAGCATTGACCTTCCATCTGCCGACGTGGACATCAAGACAGGCGAGCTGGCAGTGAAGCTCCCAGAGGGCCACCTGCCTGAGGGAGACCTCGAGGGGCCCTCCTCCGGATTTGGACTAAAAGGACACCTGCCCAAAATGCACATGCCCAGCATGAAGATGCCCAAAGTAGACTTCAAGGGCCCTCAGGTGGACATCTCGGGGCCCAAAGTGGACCTGAAGGGCCCCAAAGGGGAGGTGACTGTCCCTGAGGGAGAAGTGAAGCTTGGAGAGGTGAAGGGCAAAGCAGAAGGAGCCACGTTCAAGGGCCACATGCCCAAGGTGCAGATGCCCAGCATGAAGATGCCCAAGGTAGACTTCAAAGGCCCCCAGGTCGACATCAAGGGGCCCAAACTCGACCTGAAGGGCCCCAAAGGGGAGGTGACCGTCCCCGACATGGACGTCTCGCTGCCCAGCGTGGAGGTGGACATTCAGGCTCCGGAAGCCAAGCTGGAGGGAGACATCGTTCTGGGGGACGCAGACGTGGCCACAAAAGACAGCAAGTTCAAGATGCCCAAGTTCAAGATGCCTTCCTTCGGTGTGTCTGGGCCAGGCAAGTCCATGGAGACCTCAGTGGACGTGTCCTTACCCTCCATCGAGACCGACATCAAGACACCTGACCTCAGCATTGACCTTCCATCTGCCGACGTGGACATCAAGACAGGCGAGCTGGCAGTGAAGCTCCCAGAGGGCCACCTGCCTGAGGGAGACCTCGAGGGGCCCTCCTCCGGATTTGGACTCAAAGGTCACCTGCCCAAGATGCACATGCCCAGCATGAAGATGCCCAAAGTAGACTTCAAGGGCCCTCAGGTGGACATCTCGGGGCCCAAAGTGGACCTGAAGGGCCCCAAAGGGGAGGTGACTGTCCCTGAGGGAGAAGTGAAGCTTGGAGAAGTGAAGGGCAAAGCAGAAGGAGCCACGTTCAAGGGCCACATGCCCAAGGTGCAGATGCCCAGCATGAAGATGCCCAAGGTAGACTTCAAAGACCCCCAGGTGGACATCAAGGGGCCCAAACTCGACCTGAAGGGCCCCAAAGGGGAGGTGACCGTCCCCGACATGGACGTCTCGCTGCCCAGCGTGGAGGTGGACATTCAGGCTCCGGAAGCCAAGCTGGAGGGAGACATCGTTCTGGGGGACGCAGACGTGGCCACAAAAGACAGCAAGTTCAAGATGCCCAAGTTCAAGATGCCTTCCTTCGGTGTGTCTGGGCCAGGCAAGTCCATGGAGACCTCAGTGGACGTGTCTTTGCCCTCCATCGAGACCGACATCAAGACACCTGACCTCAGCATTGA
This sequence comes from Antrozous pallidus, assembly GCA_027563665.1. NCBI lineage: Eukaryota > Metazoa > Chordata > Mammalia > Chiroptera > Vespertilionidae > Antrozous > Antrozous pallidus. The sequence continues at coordinate 112,973,902 of CM050515.1, read as the reverse complement.
CCTTCCATCTGCCGACGTGGACATCAAGACAGGCGAGCTGGCAGTGAAGCTCCCAGAGGGCCACCTGCCTGAGGGAGACCTCGAGGGGCCCTCCTCCGGATTTGGACTAAAAGGACACCTGCCCAAAATGCACATGCCCAGCATGAAGATGCCCAAAGTAGACTTCAAGGGCCCTCAGGTGGACATCTCGGGGCCCAAAGTGGACCTGAAGGGCCCCAAAGGGGAGGTGACTGTCCCTGAGGGAGAAGTGAAGCTTGGAGAGGTGAAGGGCAAAGCAGAAGGAGCCACGTTCAAGGGCCACATGCCCAAGGTGCAGATGCCCAGCATGAAGATGCCCAAGGTAGACTTCAAAGGCCCCCAGGTCGACATCAAGGGGCCCAAACTCGACCTGAAGGGCCCCAAAGGGGAGGTGACCGTCCCCGACATGGACGTCTCGCTGCCCAGCGTGGAGGTGGACATTCAGGCTCCGGAAGCCAAGCTGGAGGGAGACATCGTTCTGGGGGACGCAGACGTGGCCACAAAAGACAGCAAGTTCAAGATGCCCAAGTTCAAGATGCCTTCCTTCGGTGTGTCTGGGCCAGGCAAGTCCATGGAGACCTCAGTGGACGTGTCCTTACCCTCCATCGAGACTGACATCAAGACACCTGACCTCAGCATTGACCTTCCATCTGCCGACGTGGACATCAAGACAGGCGAGCTGGCAGTGAAGCTCCCAGAGGGCCACCTGCCTGAGGGAGACCTCGAGGGGCCCTCCTCCGGATTTGGACTCAAAGGTCACCTGCCCAAGATGCACATGCCCAGCATGAAGATGCCCAAAGTAGACTTCAAGGGCCCTCAGGTGGACATCTCGGGGCCCAAAGTGGACCTGAAGGGCCCCAAAGGGGAGGTGACTGTCCCTGAGAGAGAAGTGAAGCTTGGAGAAGTGAAGGGCAAAGCAGAAGGAGCCACGTTCAAGGGCCACATGCCCAAGGTGCAGATGCCCAGCATGAAGATGCCCAAGGTAGACTTCAAAGGCCCCCAGGTGGACATCAAGGGGCCCAAACTCGACCTGAAGGGCCCTAAAGGGGAGGTGACCGTCCCCGACATGGAGGTCTCGCTGCCCAGTGTGGAGGTGGACTATCAGGCTCCGGAAGCCAAGCTGGAGGGAGACATCGTTCTGGGGGATGCAGACGTGACCACAAAAGGCAGCAAGTTCAAGTTGCCCAAATTCAAGATGCCTTCTTTTGGTGTTTCTGCACCAAGCAAAGATTTGGGGACATCAGTGGATTTGTCCATGTCCCACACCACAGGGCAGGTCCCCCCACCCTCCCTGGCAGGTGACATTCTACCCCCAGAGGTCAGCATCCACCTCCCGACTGCTGACCTGGAGCTCCCTGGGGGCGATGTGGAGGTGCCCCTGAAGGAGGGTGAGATGACCCTGGGTGAGCTGAAGAGCAAAGGAGACGGGGCCAGGTTCAAAGGCTATCTGCCCAAGATGCAGATGCCCAGCCTCAAGGTGCCCAAGGTGGACATCAAGGGGCCTAAACTGGACCTTAAATGCGCCAAAGGGGAGGTGACCCCTCCTGATTCTGAAAGCTCGGTTCCCAGTGCGGAGGTGGAGATCCAGGAGCCCCACGCCAAGGTGGCGGGTGACACTGGCCCAGAGGGCAAGGAGGTGGGTGCCCGGGAGAGCAAGTTCAAGATGCCCAAGGTCAGCATGTCGTTCTTCCGACCGTCGTCCAGTAAGACTTACTCCGTGTCCGCGCCTGGTCCCGGTGGTGCCACCGTTGTGGAAGCGACTTCCTCTGCCTACAAAGTGCATGCAGCTGCGGACGCAGGCGATCAGTCCGTTTCCATGGGCGACGTGGGCGTGGCCTCATCGGGAGTCACGCCTGGTGAGGCTCCAGGGCTTCCTCCCCCTGGGAGCTCCTCTGTGGTGGGTGCCGGGGCGACTCTCAGGGAGTCTGGAACTGCCGACCTTCCGTCCTGGGAGTCGGTTTCTTCGTCCCAACGTGACAGCCGCCCTGGCTCAGCAGAACCCCTGATTCACACATCGTATGGCCGCGTGACTTTTCCTAAATTCCACGGACCGAAATTCCGGTTTTCAGTCGCCGCGGGGGCCGAGAGAGAACCCGGCGCGCCCACCCCTCGCAGCCCCACCCGGGCGCTGGACTCAAAGGAAGCCGCAGCGTTCCCGCGGTCAGCCACTCCGCCGCCACTCGCAGGCATCTCCATGTCCCAGGGGCCGGAGGAGCCCACGGGCAGTGCTGAGACACCCGCCGTGGCTGCCGAGGGGGTGCCCGTGGGAGCTGAGCGGGCCAGCTCGCAAGACAGCTGGTTCCGCATGCCCTCGCTCCGCCTGCCCAGCTTCTGGCGCTCCTCCAAGGAGCAAGGTGGGGCAGGGGGGCCCAGGGAAGGAGAGGCTCCAGCTGCGGCCCAGAGTCCAGGGGTCTGTGCTCCTGGGTCAGAGGCGGAGGCAGCCGTGGCCCGATCGCCCCCAGAGGCAGAGACGGATGTGGCGGGCGCTCAAGGGGAAGGTCCGCTCAGCTCAGAACCAGGCGCCCAGCTGCACCTGCCTCCTGCCAGCACGGCCCCGGATCAGCCCCCCACTTCCCAGGCCCGCCCGGGTCCCGGCGAAGGCCCCCTTTCCCTCCAGATGCCTGGAGGGAGACTTTCAGAAACCCACGCTCCTGCCAGTGGGGCAGGGGGCACGGAGCACCGCTCGGCCCCGCCGGAAGGCCCTCTCAGGCTGACGGCGTCCAGGACAGACACGCCAACCCGCGTTTCCCTCGTGGGCCAGGTCTGGCAGGAGCCTGTGGTCACCGTCCAGTTCCCCAAGTTAAAGGTGCCCAGGTTCACCTTCCCGGCCCCCCGCGGCGAGGCCGACGTCTTCGTCCCCGCCGTCGAGCGGGAGGTGTGGTGCCCCGACGGCAGCCTGGACCTGGTCCTGCGGAGGGAGCACCCCGGGGTGTGGGGCGTGAGCACCCTGCAGGCAGGCGCCGGCGTCCCCGGGCAGCAGCAGCAGCAGCAGCCGCCGCCGGTGGCCCTGGACCTCCCCGCGGAGGCCGGCCCCATTTCCAAGGTCAGAGTCCACATTCAAGGTGCCCGGGTGGAGAGCCGGGAGGTCACCATACACAGCCGGGTCCTGACAGAGTCTCGGATCGTGCGGGAATCGGAGATCCCGGCCTCCGAGGTGCAGACGCCGTCGTACGGGTTCTCCCTGCTCAAGGGGAAGGTCCCCGAGGGCCCCCTGCGGGCTCAGGTGCAGGTGGTCACGCAGGTCATCCAAACGGAGGCTCCCGACGGTGAACGCGCAGCCCCGGGAGCTGACCGGGTGCCCGGGGCCCTGCAGCCGGACGCGGAGACGTTTGAAATCCTCTCTTCCGGCACCGACGCGGGTCCCACGTCGGAAGGGAGCTCCCGCCTCCTGCCTGTAGACAGCGGCTCCGACGACGACGAGGAGGCCGCGGAAATCCTCGAGTTCCCCCCGGAAGAAGGCCGAGAGGGGGACGGGGCTGCCGGGGAGAAGCCGGAGAGCAAGCGTTCCTCCGGGCGCTTCAGGTTCTGGCTTCCGAGCATCGGGTTCGCCTCCGCGGCCCCGGACTCCAGCGCCGCAGCCGCCGCGGGAGAGGAACCGACCCCGGCTCCGGTCCAGACGCAGCCCGAGCCCCGGCCCGCCGCCGCCGAGCTGCCCAAGAAGCAGGAGAAGGCGGGCTGGTTCCGATTCCCCAGGCTGGGGTTCTCCTCGGCCCCCGGCAGGAAGAGCGAGGGCGCCGGGGACGAGGCGCAGCCCCCAGAGGAGGCGGCCACGTTTTTCGATGCCCGAGAGAGCCTGTCCCCCGAGGACCGGGAGGAGGAGCCCGGGAAGCGCGCGGGGGCGGCCGGTGCCCAGTGAGGCCGCGGGGCGCCACTCTGCAGGGGACCGAGGTGCACGTGTCCGCCGGCCGAAGCCGCGCGCCATCCGGAGCCTCGAAACGCGGAGCGAGCAGGAAGCAAAGGGCCACGCGGGGGGCCGGGGGCGGCTTCTGAAGGCGTGGCTGGAGGTGTGATCACGTGGGGCCTGTGCGCACCCTGCCGGGCTGTGCTGGTGCGCACCTGGCCTTGGCCTTGGAGCGCAACTGCTGTGCTGTGGACATGGTCAGGCGTGGGGCGTGGTCACTGTGCGGGCGTGGGCGTGACTGCGCGGTGCAAGTGGCCGGTGTGGGCGTGGCCTCGGGGCATTCGGGGGCGTGGCCTGTGGCGCGTGTGGGCGTGGTCGCTGTGTGGGAGCGGCTCCGCTCTGCTCTGAAACCCAGCTGCTCCAGCTTCCTCCTTGCGGACAGTCCCCCCTATTCCTGGGAACCCCGCTGCCTGCTGCGAACACGTGTAACCAGCTCACTCCTGTGTTGACCGCCCCACCCCGGCCTGGGGCGCTCCCTGAAACGCGCGCAGACCCGGCAGGAGGGTGGTGCCAGGTGCTGGCTGGCCCCCCTCCTCTCGCTCGGGGCGCTGTGGGTGTGAGCCCCAGGGGTGTGGGTGTGAGGAGGCCGCCCTGCGCCCGGGCCCCTCGCCGCCGTGCCGGCCCCACTTCACCCGCTGCCCCCCTACCCCAGGCAATAAAGGAGGTGATTCCCCCACGTGTGGCTGCGAGGGCTTTTGTTCCGGGAAGCGCGCCCCCCAACGCACACTGCTGGTCCCAGGGGAGTCCCGGCGGGTGTCCGAGGAGCCCTTTGTTTCGTAGGTCCTCCGGGAGACCGAGAGGCAGCGTGGGGCCCCGATGTCCCTCCCCCTGCGGGCACAGTGGAGACCGTGCGGGGGGCCAGGGCCTGGCGGGTCAGCAGGGAGGGGGTCATCTCTGAAGCTCCCCGCCATAGCGCCCTCCTCCGCGGGGCAAGCACACGCTTGAGGGGTATGGGGGGCTTAGGGGGCTCCCACAGTGGCCCCCGGCTCCCGGCTCCCAGCTCCCAGGCATGGAGTGCTCTCAGGAGCCTGGCCCACACGCCCGCGGAGGGGGGGGACTCCCCTTGGAGGGGATGCTGCTCCCCTGGCTGTGGGTGCGGCAGGGACAGGAGCTGGGCTCTGAGCCTCGGAGGACTGGGGACCCACAGTGGCTGCTGCTCCTGAGACTGCCCCCCACCCCGTGACAGCAGGAGGCAGCGTCTGGACACGGAGGTCAGGTCGGGAAGAGGGCTGTGGCCCGTGGGAAGGGTCACCCAGGTTGGGGGACCGGGACCCCTGGAGGGGAGCCCCCAGCAGGTCCCTGAGCACCTCCTGAGTGGGGAGGCGTGGAGAGCTCCATGGGAATTAAGAGGCATCTGGAGGGCTCCCTGGAGGAGGTGGAGATTAGCGGGCCTGTATTTGGGCAACAGGAGAGCAAACAGTTGTTTTTTAAAAAATATTTTTTATTGATTTTTTACAGAGAGGAAGGGAGAGATAGTCAGAAACTTTGATGACAGAGAAACATCGATCAGCCGCCTCCTGCACACCCCGCACTGGGGATGTGCCCGCAGCCAAGGTACACGCCCTTGACTGGAATCGAACCCGGGACCCTTCAGCCCGCAGGCCCGCGCTCTATCCACTGGGCCACACGGTTTAGGCAGGAGAGCAAACAGTTCCCTGCACTGGGCGTCGGGCAGTCTCGGCCCTGACCGGGTTTAGGGAAGGAGCTGCTTGGAGCCCAGACGGGGGGGACAGACTGGGGGGTGGGGGGCACTGTCCACCAGACGCTGTGCCAGCCGGAGCCGCCAGGCCGAGCCTCAGCCTTGCCACACGCAGTCCTGGCCCCGGGCCTGCCCGTCCAGGCCCACGGCGTAGCGGGAGCCCCAGTCTCGCTCGAACAGCCGCCGCAGCTGCTCCTGCACGGGGCTCGGTCCGGCCCAAGGCTCGGGGGCCCGCTGGCTGACCACCAGCCCCACGCCCGACGTGCTGCTGAAGTAGTCCTCCGACCAGTTGGAGGTGCCTGGGGGCGAGGGGAGATGCTGGTGCCCCGGCTCCCGCAGGCCCCTCCGCCCGGCCCGGTCCGTGGGGGCTGCACGGAGACCCTCCGGTCTGAGAGCCACGCCCTGCCAGCTCCGGGCCTGGCCACAGCCCTGCACGCCCCCTCCGCAGCCCGGCAGGTCCCCTCCATGGCCCAGCACATCCCCTCCACGGCCTGACACGCCCCCTCCACAGCCTGACACGCCCCCTCCATGGCCTGACACGCCCCCTCCACGGCCTGACACGCCCCTTCACGGCTAGACACGCCCCCTCCACAGCCAGACACGCCCCCTCCACGGCCTGACACGCCCCCTCCACGGCCTGACACGCCCCTTCACGGCCAGGCACGCCCCCTCCGCGGCCAGGCACGCCCCCTCCGCGGCCAGACACGCCCCCTCTGTGGGTCTGTGGCCTCTGTGTCCCACCTCTCACGGCGCCCCTGGCAGACTCAGGGTCTGAGGGACCCCGCCTGGCCCTGCCCACAGCCCTGCCCCGGGCTCACCTATGTAGGCCGCCTTCTCCGTGACCATGAATTTGCTGTGGCTCATTCTGCTGAAGGGGATGTTGGAGTGATTCCCCACCGGCATGATGAAGACTTTCTTTGGGGACAGAGAGAGAGCATGTCGGAGAGAGGAGGAGGGGAAGGAGGGAAGGGGAGGAGGAGAGGAGGAGGGGAAGGAGGGAAAGGGAGGAGGAAAGGAGGAGGACGAAGAGAGAGGAGGAGGAGGAGGAGGAGGGGGACTGGTCCTCACCACGTCCAGGGACACGTTGGCCGAGGGGTGGCTGAGGGCCTGCAGGGACCGCAGGAAGGGGAACATGCTGGGGTCCGTGTGCAGCCAGCAGCTGACCAACAGGCGCACCTGCACCCGCCTGGTGAAGGCCGCGTCCCGCAGCGCGTCGTCCAGCGCCGGCCAGAACCTGGGGGCAGAGCGTCAGTCCCGCCCGAGAGGGCGGGCCGGAGGGGCGGTGTGGGGGCTGCGTGGCGAGGGGCCTCCCCTCCAGGCCACCGCCCCCTCACCTGCCCGGGAGCCCCCCCCACCTGGCCGGCGCCTCCCCCCCCCCCCCACACACACACACCCCACCTGGCCGGGAGGCGGAAGCGCGAGGTGGGGAAGTAGTCCATCACCGAGACGTAGAGGAACCGCCGGGCCGCCCGCATCACCGCCAGCAGCGCGTCCAGGTCCCTGGTGCGGCCGCGGGGGCAGAGCGCGGGCGGCGAGGCCTGTGGGGGGCGGGGTCCCTGAGGGCGCTGCCCCTGCTGGGAACCCTCCCTGTACCCACCCTCAGGATGTGGGGTCCAGGAGGAAGACTGGGTCCTGTGCCGAGCAAGGCTTCCCACCTGCCCCGGGGTGACCCCTTATCCGGGGTCACGTCCCCGCCCTGACGCCAGGTCTCTGCTCTGGACCCGGTCGGGGGCGCTGAGGGCATCTACGGGGGGGTGGGGCATGGCCGGCTTCCTTCCAGCTTCCTTCCGCCCCGCAGAGAACGGACAGCGGGAGGAGCTGCCCCCCAACCTCCTGGGCGACTGGAGCCCCTCCCCCTGTTTGGAGGCCCCTCCCAGACACCCTCAGGCCGCCTGTCTCCTGTGGGTGCTGACAGGGTGCTGACAGCTGCACCCCCTGGCCGGCCCCTCCCCTGGGACACAGCCACTGGCGCCCCACTGCCCCCCGTCCCAGGACCCAGCGGAGGCGCGCGCGGGGGGACTGTGGGGGGCGGGCGGCAGGACAGGCAGTCCCCGTGGGTCCGGGCGGCCCCCTCACCGAGAAGTAGGCCGTGGTGGGCACCCCGTCAAAGCGGGCGCGGAGCGGCTGCAGGTGGTTGATGTGGGACGAGAGGTTGTGAGGCCAGTGTTTGGGGAGCACCGCCCGGGGGGCCCCCAGCGCCCAGTAAGTCTGGAAGGTCTTCTCCAGGTCGCCGGCCAGGCGGCTGCAATTGTGCACCACGGCACCCAGCTCCTTCACCTAAGGGCGCAGCGGCTGAGGGAGGGGCCCCGAGGGCCGGGGTGCGGCCCCCACGGGCACCCCGGGCTGTGGGCCACATTCCCAGGAGGAATCCCTAACGGACGGGGTGCTGGGAGCGTGGACTGGGGTGCCCAGCGGGTCCCTGCGTGTCCGAGGACGGAAGCCACACAGGCTCACTCAGAAACGCCCGGAAATGCAGGAAGCCGAGAGCCGAGAGCCTTCTTTCCCAGGATCACGGCCAGGCACGGGACCGCCCCGCCGGCGTTTGGCGGCTTTTCCTACCAGGGCCCGGCTTGGCCGTCTGTGCGTTTGCCGGGACGGAGGCCCAGCTCCACGAGACGCCACAGGCCCGGTGGAGGGGCTCCGGGGTTGGAGCGTGGACCTGCGCGCCCGGGGCCGCGGGTTCGATTCCCATCGAGGGCGTGTACCTCGGCGGCCGGCTCGCTTCCTGCCCTGGGTTGGGGCTTGTGCGGGAGGCAACCGATGAGCATGCTTCTCTCACATCAGTGTTTCTCTCTCTCTCTCTCTCTCTCTCTCTCTCTCTCTCTCTCTCTCTCTCTTCCTCCCCCCTCCCCCGCCTCCGCACTCTCTCCGAAAAGCAATGGTGAGGGTTAACCCCCCCACACACACACACTCTGCGCAGCATGAGCTGGCGCCACTCGGAATCCTGTAACTTTCCGGGTCAGCCTCCGTGGGCCCCTCGGGGTGAGGTCCTGGGCGTGGCCGCTCCCCCAGTTCCCATGGTGACGAGCAGGGGTGGGGGGGTGGGGGCGGGGCGGGGCGGGGCCGGGACTCACCTGCGTCAGGGAGCGCCAGTCCATGTTGGCACTGCCCAGGTAGACGTGGCGCCCGTCCACCACCCAGAATTTGGAGTGCAGCACGCCCCCGGTGAGCCGCCCCAGGGGCACGTGGCGCACCTGGGCCCCTGCAGAGCCGGGCGACGGGTGAGGGCCAGGCAGCTGGCGTCTCGCCCTCACCTCCCAGCAGCCCCGCTGGGTGCAGGCCACTGTCACCCCCTTTTTACTGGTGGGGAAGCAGCCTGGACTGGCCCCGGGGCCTCCGCAGGGCAGCCTGGCTCCCGGGCCTCCTGGCACCAGTGATGCCACTGCCTCCTGCGCCCGGCGGAGCCCGCCCCCAGGGCGGAGCAGCTGGGCTAGGGGGACCCAGGAGCCAGGCCGCCCGGCTCAGCCCCGTGGCAGAGGCCTCGGGCTCTGTCACAGCCGGTCCCTGCGGCTCTGCACTCCCGCCCCCAGCGCCTGGGGAAGCTCTGGGTGTCTTCCGGCCCCCCACCCCCAGCAGCTCTGCGGTCCTGTCCGGGTCCAGGCCCAGCCAGCCAGCTCCCGCCCCCGCCCTGGCCCCCGGCCCCCGGCAGGAGGGGCGGGCAGGCCCCTACCTCGGGCCTGCAGGACGCGCAGGTCGGTGGAGTTCCTGGCCAGCGTGGGCTGGCTGGTGGCCACGGACACCGATACGTTCCGGCCCAGCACCTGCTGCAGCTTCTGCAAGATGGCCTCTCCCTGCAGCCGGGCGGGGGCGCGTCACCCAGCCGGCCCTCTGCCCCCCACCAGGGAGGACCCAGACCTTCCCCAGGGCCGTCCTGAGCCCCGACAGCAGTCACAGGCTGGGACCCGGCCACTGGGGGCGCACCAGCTGGGAGGAGGGGGGCGGGGCGGGGAGCAGGGGGTTGGGGTGAGGAGCAGGGGGGCAGGGACAGGGGAAAAGGGGGGTGGGGAGCAGGGGGCGTGGCAGGGAGCAGGGGGCGGGGTGGGTGGGGAGCAGGGGGTGGGGCTGGAGCAGGGGATGGGGCGAGGAGCAGGGGGCGTGGCAGGGAGCAGAGGGCGGGGTGGGGCGGGGAGCAGGGGGTGGGGCTGGGAGCAGGGGGCGGGGTGGGAAGCAGAGGGTTGGGCGGGAGCAGAGGGCGGGGCTGGGAACAGGGGGCGGGGCTGGGAACAGGGGGTGGGGCTGGGAACAGGGGTGGGGGTGCAGGGCGGGAGCAGGGGGCTGGGCAGGAAGCAGGGGGCAGGGACAGGGAAAAGGAGGGGCTGGGAACAGGAGGCAGGGCGGGAGCAGGGGGCGGGGCTGGGAGCAGGGGGCGGGGACAGGGATTGCGGGGCGGGGCGGAGGGCGGGGCGGGGCGGAGGGCGGGGCGGGGCGCACCAGCTGGGAGGAGGAGTCGTTGACCCCGATGTCCGGGCCGGTGAGTGACCAGTAGTAGGAGGCGATGTGCACGCTCTCCCGCGCCGCGTCCAGCAGCTGCAGCCAGGCCTGCGCCAGGGGCGGGGCGGACGGGCTGCCGGCGGCGAAGGGCAGGTCCTGGGGGAGGCTCTCCACGAGCTCCAGCCTGCGGGGGCCGGGGCTCGTGAGCTAAGGAGCCCCAGCCGCCTCCCGGCCCCTGCCTCCGCCCTGCCCGCCACGCCTAGGGGCTGCTGCCCGCGGGGCGTGCTGACCCCTGCTGCCAGGGGGTCACGGGGAAGGGCGGACCATGGGGAAGGGCCGAGCCACGAGGAGGAGCTGGGCCACAGGGAGGGCTGCAAACAGCCCCAGGCCATGTGCTCCCAAGGACTCCAGCCCATCCAGCCAGGTCCTCTTCCACTCTGTCCCTGCCCCACCGCCACCCCCTGGGGGCCCAGGAGAGATGGAGGGGCAGTGCCCAGCCCCTCGGGACCCGGGAGGTGGGTGGCCCCGGGCTCACTCACCGGCAGGAGTTTTGCCTCAGCCATTGGGCCTCCCCTCCCAGGGGCTCCCAGGCCGGGCTGGAGCCGCCGCCCCCGGAATCGGCCGGCACCTCCTCGGGGTGCCGCTGGCCCCAGGGGGGCAGACAGGGCGCTGCCCACAGGAGGCAGAGCAGAGCGGCCCCCAGCCCCAGCACCGCCAGCACGCCCAGCACCTGCAACAGATAGGGTCCCTGAGGGCCCGGGCCGGAGGCCGGCCTGCAGCTGTGGGAGGAGGGGCAGAGGAAGGGGGGAGCAGGGTGTTGGGGGGCCAACCCCAGTGATGGGGGAATCAGGTGGCTGCGTGGTCACTGGCAGTCCTTCAAGGCCCCCCCCAGGTGTGTGTGTATGAACTGCTCTGTGTGTGTGTGTATGTGATCTGCTGTGTGTGTGTGTGTGTGTGATCCGCTGTGTGTGTGTGTGATCCACTGTGTGTGTGTGTGATCCGCTGTGTGTGTGTGTGACCTGCTGTGTGTGTGTGTGATCCGCTGTGTGTGTGTGATCCGCTGTGTGTGTGTGTGATCCGCTGTGTGTGTGTGTGACCTGCTGTGTGTGTGTGTGTGATCCGCTGTGTGTGTGTGTGATCCTCTGTGTGTGTGTGTGATCCGCTGTGTGTGTGTGTGACCTGCTGTGTGTGTGTGTGATCCGCTGTGTGTGTGTGTGATCCTCTGTGTGTGTGTGTGATCCACTGTGTGTGTGATCTGCTATGTGTGTGTGTATGTGTGTGTGATCTGCTGTTTGTGTGTGTGTGTGATCCGCTGTGTGTGATCTGCTGTGTGTGTGTGTATGTGTGTGTGATCCGCTGTTTGTGTGTGTGTGTGATCTGCTGTGTGTGTGTGTGTATGACTGGCTCGGTGTGTGTGTGTGAGTGATCGCTCTGTGTGTGTGTGACCGGCTGTGTGTGTGTGTGTGTGTGTGATTTACTGTGTGTGTGTGATTCGCTGTGTGTGTGTGTGATCCGCTGTGTGTGTATGACTGGCTGTGTGTGTGTGTGTGTGTGTGTGGTTCTCTGTGTGTGTGTGACCAGCTGTGTGTTTGTGTGTGTGTGTGTGTGTGTGTGTATGTGTGTGATCCGCTGTGTGTGTGTGTGTGTGATTGCTCTGTGTGTGTGTGTATTGTGTGTGTGTATGACTGGCCCTGTGTGTGTGTGTGTGTGTGTGTGTGTGTGTGTGTTTGCACACAGCATCCCTCTCAGTGAGTTTCTGGGTGTCAGAATTTCGGTTCCTGTTTCGGCCACAATTGTGCTGAGTGAGAGCCATTCTGCTTCACAGGGCAGCCCCTCACAGGCCTATAAATAGCTGCTTCCTGCCTGGGCAGGCCCCTCGGCCTCCCCCTCACCCCCAGCCCCAAGCTGCCCCACCCCCACCCTGAGCTGCCCCCACCCTCACCCCGAGCTGCAGGCCTGTCCTGTGGGAGGTGCCCATGGAGGGGCAGAGGCCCAGTGTGGGCTGAGTCGGGGACCTCGGACGCCGTGGGGGGCTGGGGGCTGAGTTGGGGATCTCAGACACCATGGGGGGTTGGCAGTGACTGTCCCTCAGCAGCTTCTGGGAACAGACATGTCCTCAGAGTGGCCCCTTCCCTGGAAGCCGAGGCCACTGAGCCCCGCTGGAGTCACACCCCCCCCCACAGCAGCCTGCAAGGTCACCCTCAACAGGATGCCCCGGGGGTGTGCCCCTGGGGTGAGGCCAGGGCCTGTGTGGGATGACCGGGTCACCCTGGACCTCCAGACTCTAACACCTTCATGGGGGTACAGCCTCCCCTCACAGAGATGGTGGGGAAGGGCTCTGCTCTCTGGGCTGCATGGCACCCAGCACACAGCACCCAGGACCGAGCACCCAGCACTCAGCACTGGGCAGCCTGCTCACAGCACCCGGCACCCGGCCCTGCCCTGAGTCCGTGTGCTCACAGCCACCCCAGCCTAAAGGGGGGGGGGGGCGGGGAGCAGCCGTGGGAGCTGGACGGGGTCTGTGTGCCTGGGCCGGGCGTTCAGACGGTGGGGACCCTGGAAACCGGAAGAGAGGGGCTGGGCCAGGGCCTGGGCTGACCTCCCCGCCAGGAAGTCCCATGGAGGAGTCAGCTGCCCCCCCCCCCCCCGCCGCCGGAGGGGAGCTCAGGGGTCCAGGCTGCTCCCTGCCACCCCTCCAGCGAGGCCTGGGGAGGGGTAACCTCTGGGGGAGGTCATCGGTGTCGTCCGGGCCGGCGGGGAGGGGTGCACGGGGGTCTCCTGGGGCCAGCTCCCCGAGCCCACACCGTGTGCGAGGGGCCTCCCACAGCCTGAGGGCACACGGGCCCTCGATTCCCTGAGCACGCCGACCCCCCTCGGCCACTGGGAGCGACAAGAATGGGAGTGGAGGTGGGGGGGCTGCCAGGATGGTAGTCACCGCTGCAGCCCTGGGGACCCGGGCTTCTGGGGGGGCTACCAGGAGAGAACGACCCCCGGCTCCCCGGCAGCCGAGCCTGAGCCCGGTGGGGGCGTGGCCCTGCGGGAGCAGAGGTCTGGCTGAGGTGCAGGACTCCTGGCCTGTGGGGTGCAGCTGCGGCCCAGACGGGCACAGAGGGCTCAGAGGGTACAGACTGGCACAGAGGGTACAGATGGGCACAGAGGGCACAGACTGGCACAGAGGGTACAGACTGGCACAGAGGGCACAGACGGGCACAGAGGACTCAGAGGGCACCGACTGGCATGGAGGGCCGGATGGACACAGACTGGCACAGAGGGCACAGACGGGCACAGAGGACTCAGAGGGCACCGACTGGCATGGAGGGCCGGATGGACACAGACTGGCACAGAGGGCTCAGAGGGCACCGACTGGCATGGAGGGCCAGATGGACACAGACTGGCACAGAGGGTACAGACTGGCACAGAGGACTAAGATGGGCACAGAGAGTACAGATTGGCACAGAGGGTACAGACGGACACAGAGGGTACAAATGGGCACATATTGGCAGAGGGCGCATGTTGGCACAGAGGGCACAGACGGGCACAGAGGGTACGATTGGCACAGATGGACACAGAGAGTACAGATTGGCACAGAGGGTACAGATGGACACAGATGGACACAGAGGGTACGATTGGCACAGATGGACACAGAGGGCACAGACGGGCACAGAGGGCACAGACGGGCACAGAGGGTACAGATAGGCACAGACTGGCACAGAGGGTACGATTGGCACAGATGGACACAGAGGGTACAGACAGGCACAGACTGGCACAGAGGGTACGATTGGTACAGATGGACACAGAGGGTACAGACAGGCACAGACTGGCACAGAGGGCACAGACGGGCACAGAGGGTACAGACGGGCACAGAGGGCACAGACGGGCACAGAGGGTACAGATGGGCACGGACTGGCACAGAGGGTACGATTGGCACAGATGGACACAGAGGGTACAGACAGGCACAGACTGGCACAGAGGGCACAGACGGGCACAGAGGGCACAGACGGGCACAGAGGGTACAGATGGGCACGGACTGGCACAGAGGGTACGATTGGCACAGATGGACACAGAGGGCACAGACTGGCACAGAGGGTACAGATAGGCACAGACTGGCACAGAGGGTACAGACGGGCACAGAGGGTACAGATGGGCACAGAGGGTACGATTGGCACAGATGGACACAGAGGGTACAGACAGGCAAGACTGGCACAGAGGGTACAGACGGGCACAGAGGGTACAGATAGGCACAGACTGGCACAGAGGGTACGATTGGCACAGGTGGACACAGAGGGCACAGACTGGCACAGAGGGTACAGATGGGCACAGACTGGCACAGAGGGTATGATTGGCACAGATGGACACAGAGGGTACAGACGGGCACAGAGGGCCCAGATGGGCCCAGACGGGCACAGGGGGCTGGCTGCCAGATCAGGGACCCTGGCCCGGACGGCTCCGTGGCAGGAGCTGGGGGAATGGCGGTTGCAGGCCCAGCTACCGGCCCCGTGACCCTCTGGGCTGGGGTTGCTGGCAGCTTGGGGCCAGAGGACCACAGGCTCTGGCCTGACACCCCCTGCCAACCCCCCCCGGCCCCTGCTCCGGGGCACTTACCTCTGGGGGCCCTGCCTTGGCACCCATCTCGGCTTCGGCTCCAGACTGCAGCCCTCGGCCCTCAGGGTGGGCCCCCGGCCTCCGCCCCGCCCCTGGCCTCCCCCCATCGCCGGCAGCTTCCCCTCGGCCACTTCCTCTTAGTCCTGAGCTTCGGCAGCTGACACAGGGACAGCTGCGCCAGCTGGAGGAGGAGGCGAAAACTTTCACCGAAAGAGAAAGGTCCCTTTCTGCCCCCCTCCCCAGGTGGAGGCCCCCAGGCCCGGCCTGCGGGGCAGAGAGGCTTCCTGGGAGCCACAGGGACCCCTGGACCAGCCCGAGTGAAGCGGCTTATCTCTCTGGCTCTCAGCATGCTCAGGGCTGGTGGATGAGAATTGGCACTGGCTCCCCCCTCCCTTGGGAGCCAGGCCCCTCCAGTTCCTGGCTTGTCCGCGGCGTGACCAGCAGCCTCGTGGCCCCAAAACGGCTATGTGAGTTCCGCCATCCCCCCCCCCCCCCCCAGTGTCCCTGCAGAGCAAAAAGGACTAAGGGCACTTCTACCTGGGTTTCCTGATCCAGAACTCAGTCACATGACTGCATCTAGCTGCAAGGGCGGCTGAGGCATCCACCCTGTTTCCCCAAGAATAAGACGGTGTCTTATATTAATTTTTGCTCCCAAGGATGCGTTAGATCTTATTTTCAGGGGGATGCCTTATAGTACAGCGAGTAGGTCTTATTTTCGGGGGATGTCTTACTTTTGGGGAAACAGGGCAGCTGCAAGGGAGGCTGAGGCATCTATCCTGTTTCCCCGAAAATAAGGCAGTGTCTTATACTAATTTTTGCTCCCAAAGATGCGTTAGGTCTTATTATCGGGGGGATGCCTTATAGTACAGCGAGTAGGTCTTATTTTCGGGGGATGTCTTACTTTTGGGGAAACAGGGTAGCTGCAAGGGAGGCTGAGGCATCTAGCTGCAAGGGAGGCTGAGGCATCTAGCTGCAAGGGAGGCTGGGAAACGGAGGCAGCCAGGACCTGGAGAGGGCAAGTAGGGTGGCTCCTTGGCTGACTGAAAGGCAGGCCCGCCCGCCCGGTCAGCATGGCTCAATGGCTGAGCGTCAGCCTAGGAACTAGGAGGTCACAGTTCAGTCCCCGGTCAGGCACAGGCCCCGGGTGTGGGCGCGATCCCAAGGGTGGGGCAGCTGATGGATATTCTCTCTCATCATCGATGCTTCTCTCTCTGTCACTCTCCCTTCCTCTCTGGCATCAGTAAACATATTTTTTAATGAAATAAAGACGGTGCCCACGTGAGGCCGATGTGCAGGAAGCAGAGCGCGTCCCCATTTGGCGGCCCAGCGGGCCTCCTCTCCTCTGAGGCCCCCGTTTTGTCTCCGGCCCATGTTGTCAGTTGAGCTGTTGACTTTTTCTCAAGGCAGACGATTACGTTTGGAGGATTCGCTCGCTGCTCCGAGTTGTCCGTTTTAAGGGTAGCAATGCCTTCTCTTCATTTGCTTCCTCTTTCCTCCCCATTTTTTTTTTTTAAATTCTCAGACGTGTGGAAAGTGGAAGGATGGTGCAATGAGTCCCACAAGCTCACCACTGTCGACATTGTCACTTTTGCTGCGTCGATATTTTTCTGAGGAATCTTTATGCGCATGTGTATGTATTGCTTCCAGAGAGGAAGGGAGAGAGAGAGAGAAACACCCACGATGAGACAGAAACATTGCTCTGCTGCCTCTTGTACGCCCCCTACTGGGGATGGAGCCCACAACCCGGTCATGTGCCCTTGACCGGAATCGAACCCGGGACCCTTCAGTCCACAGTCCGATGCTCTGTCCATTGAGCCAAACCAGCTAGAGCATGGCTAAGGAATCCTAACGCAAAGGAGGGGGGCGAAATGACATTTCACCCCTAACGACTTTAGTGCCCATTTCTGAATAAATAAATCTCCTATAAAATCGCAGCACAAGGCCCAGCCCTGGCTGAGTCCCAATCCCTTCGTTTTGCCAAGTCCTGGCAGGGCTGCTGTGAGGGTTTGAAGCCCCGTTAGTTATAAACTCTTCCTCGCGGGGGAGGGTTAGAACCACCCACTCCCGTTCCTGGTTGGTTGGTCGGTCTGAGACGCTCCCTCTGTAACCAGCTCCTCCCTGGACAGAATCCGCTGGATATAAAGTCTCGGGGGGGCCAATAACAGGGGAAAATCCACTGTCTCAGAGGCGGCATGAGCCACTGACTTCTCCACGTGGACAGCGGAAGCAGGAAGGCAATGGGAGGTCAGGATTTACGCGACACAGTGGCCAGTGTCGGGTGAGAGGCGCGGGCCCAGCAGAGGGACGGGCCTTCGCTCAGTGGCCAGGGGGGTGCAGGGCGGGGTGAACAGGGCTGCCGGGGGCCCTCGCACACACGTGCCCTCCCGGGCGTGGGCACCCCTCTCCCGGTCTGGGCAGCACTTGGGCCGGGCCGTGCACTCGGCTCTCTGGGCTGGCGAGCGCTCGGCGGGAGCTGTCCTGCTGGCCTCGGGGGCCGAGTGGGGGGTCATCGTGCATGGCTGTGGGCGGGGACCGCACGGGGCCTGACCCCGCAGGACCCCCGGCCAGCTGCTCGCCCAAGCCCTTACCGAGTCCCATGGACGTCTCTCCTGGTCTGGCTTGTGGAGCTGTTGTACGTCACACACAATTAGTCACCGGGTCTCAGGGCAGCGACACCTTTCCTTCTCGCTCTCGAAGGAGGAACTGAGTGCCCGTGGGACCAGCCTGGGGCCAGGAGTCAGGCCCAGCAGCGAGCAGCGCATCTCCTGGGGGTCTCACTGGGGGAGCGGGGCACTTCGGGGACTGGTGTGGGGAGCAGAGCTGACATGGGGAGCAGAGCTGACATGGGAGCAGAGCTGACAGGGGAGCAGACGGCAGGGGAGCAGAGCTGACAGGGGAGCAGAGCTGACAGGGGAGCAGAGCTGACACGGGAGCAGAGCTGACACGGGAGCAGAGCTGACAGGGGAGCAGAGCTGACAGGGGAGCAGAGCTGACAGGGGAGCAGAGCTGACAGGGGAGCAGAGCTGACAGGGGAGCAGGGCTGACAGGGGAGCAGAGCTGACACGGGAGCAGAGCTGACACGGGAGCAGAGCTGACAGGGGAGCAGAAGGCAGGGGAACAGAGCTGACAGGGGAGCAGAGCTGACAGGGGAGCAGAGCTGACACGGGAGCAGAGCTGACAGGGAAGCAGAGCTGACAGGGGAGCAGAGCTGACAGGGGAGCAGAGCTGACAGGGTAGCAGAGCTGACAGGGGAGCAGAGCTGACAGGGGAGCAGAGCTGACAGGGGAGCAGAGCTGACACGGGAGCAGAGCTGACACGGGAGCAGAGCTGACAGGGGAGCAGAGCTGACAGGGGAGCAGAGCTGACACGGGAGCAGAGCTGACGGGAGCAGAGCTGACACGGGGATCAGAGGGCGGGGGAACTGCTGGGGTGCACGTGCCTCCTGCGCTCTGGCCCAGTGACTGGCCTTGGGGTCCCCGCCTGCTGGACATGGCTCCCGCCCAACTTGTCCCTCTTTCTTTAAATACGTCTTTTCCTTAAAAACAATTTGAAATTCTCATCCAAGAACCTGGGTTTTTTTTTTTTTTTTTACAGATTTTCAGAGAGAAGGGAAAGAGAAACATCACACACACCTCTAGGCATGTGCCCTGATCTGAATCGAACCCACAGCCTTTTGGCGTGTGGGATGATGCTCAGCCGACCGAGCCAGCAGCCAGGGACCGTCCCCCGGCCTCAGGGTCCCCGCAGCGGAGGTGGGTGGTGGTGGCCCCGGGTGGGAGCAGCTCAGGGTGCGTGCTCAGAGCCCCCAGCACAGCTGGCTCTGGGGACCCCTGGGCGGTGCCTTCTGGACCCATTGGCATAAATCAGTGTTTTCCTCGGGGAGGAGCAAACCCTGGAAATTTCCACTCTGCCCCTGGCCTAGCCCGCCACCTGGTGGCAACGCCTGTGCATTGCCGTGTCCCCTGGGCTGGGGGTCAAACGGGGGTTTTCAGGGGGAGAGGGGGACATCGAGGGCCACGTGCTCCCCGCCCGGCCACACGCCGCCACCGAGAAATGAGGCCACGGCCGCCACCGGAGGGCGCCACGTGATAGAATGATTTATTAGAACAAATTTCATGACAAATCATATAAAATAACCGTTTGCTGAGACACCACAGATCACCTGAGCACAGCCCGGGAGGGGCCTCACGGAGCCGGACGATAAGTTAGGAGCCCAGGTCGGGGTTGGAGGGGGCGCGTCTACGGGTAAAAAAGTGCACGGTGACCCGCGGGGTGGGTGCGCGTGGGGGGCGGGGGCTCGTGGCCGGGGTCCGTGGCCACCGCGTGTCCGGGCGGCTGCGGGGCGAGGCGTGGGGCATTGGGGCGGGACCGGGACCCGCACCTCCTCTGAGGGACTCCGCAGGCTGGAGGGGGGGGGCGCCGGGGGGGAACCCCGCTGCCACTCACACACGTAAACATCGGGAGGGGGGGCAGGCCACGCCCAGCGCCCCGTGTAAACAGCCACGACCCCCGTGGCCTCCGTATCTGCCCAGCGGCAGTGCCCCCCACAGCCGGCCCCCAGCAACACGCAGGCATGCAGACGCCAGGGGCTGCCAGGCACACCCACGCCTCTCTGGTCGAGGGGGCACCCCACCACCCCCCAAAAACGGGCTCTTTGGCTTAAGAGGCTCCAGAAACACAGGCCCCAGGAGGGGCGCCTGGCCTGTTCCCGCCAACGGGATCCTGAGAAAACCAACCGCTCCCGGCCCCCCTGTGCCGCCCTCCACCCCCCAATGTAGATGCCCCGTTAATGCCCTGTGTCCGGATGGGGTGTGGCCTCGGGAGCTCCCGGGAGCCCGGCACTCGCCTCCACCTGACCCAGAGGCCCAGGAACCAAGAGCAGGGGGGCCCGCACCCCCATGGGCGGGGCCAGCACCCCCCTGGGAGGCCCCCCACACGCAGATGCGGCCGGCGGGCTGGTGGGGAGCGGGTGTGGGTGGAGGCGCCCCTCCAGGCGGCCGTGTTGGCACCGGAGGCAGGAAGGGCTGGGGCTCCTGCCGTGAACCCGCCCGGCCGCCGGGCCCCGGGCAGCTGGGGTGCCTGCCTGGCCTGCAGCCTCGCGCCCCAGGGCACCCAGCCCTCGGGCTCCCCTTTTGGCACTGAATGACCCACGGCGATGCCCCTCCCCGGCCCGGCCCCCAGCGCCCGGGGACACGCGGGCCCTGCAGGCGGGGAGGCCGCGGACACGGACAAACGACTTCCCCCCAAAACGAAAGACGAAGGGACGACGACGATGCGGCGGGCACGGGACCGGGACCCCGGCCCTTGGCAGCGGCCGCAGCGGAGGCTGGGCCAGGAGGCCGGGGTAGGGGTGGGGGTGGGGGGTGCTGGCTGGGGCTGAGGGGGTGTGGGGGGGCACCGCCGTGGGGTTATGGCACGTGTGGGGGTGAACCGGCCGCAGCCGGGAGGGGCCGGGGCGGGCAGGGGAGCAGGAGGCGGGGACACGTGTGGGTGTGTGTGGGGGGGCGCGGCCCCGCTAGATCAGGAACCTCTCTGAGTCCGGCAGGAAGTCGGGGAGGAAGGCAGGGTCCGGGAGGCCGGGGGACCCGCAGGAGGGCCGCGGCGGGAAGCTCCTCAGGGTCAGGGCTGAGGGCGGCGAAGCCGGGCTCTGGGCAGGCGGCCGGCCCTTCCCGAGGGGGCCGGAGCCGGTGGGGCCCCTGTTGGCCGCGAGCAGGTCCAGGTTCCCGCTGGGGTCCACGATGGCGTTGATGACTGGGGGGGTGGGGGGGCGGTGTCAGGGGAGGTCCCGCCCCCACACCCACCCTGAGTCTCCGCCCAGGTCCCCGCCTCCACCCGGCCGGGCCACACCCACCTTCCAGCTGCTTCTGTACCCGCCTCAGCTCCTTGAGGATGGAGCTGATCTCCTGCAAGGGGGGGGGGGGGGGAGAGGCTGATGGCCAGAGCCTGGGCCAGCGCCCCGGCTTCTCTGCAGCCAGAGCTGAGGTTGGAGGGCTGGGGGCAGGGGCGGGGCCTGCCTGTGGGGTGGGGGATGGGGAGCTGGGAGGGGGGCCTGCCTGTGGGTTAGGGGAGGGGGTCGGCCCTGCCTGTGGGTTGGGGGATGGGGTCGGGCCTGCCTGTGGGTGGGGGATGGGGTCGGGCCTGCCTGTGGGTTGGGGGATGGGGTCGGCCCTGCCTGTGGGTGGGGGACGGGGTCGGCCCTGCCTGTGGATGGGGGACGGGGTCGGCCCTGCCTGTGGGTGGGGGACCGGGTCGGCCCTGCCTGTGGGGTGGGGGACAAGTCGGGCCTGCCTGTGCCCATGGCTGCCCAGCTCACCTTGTTGGACGTCTTCAGGATGGGCACCTCGTTCTCGGCGTTGATCCGGGCCTCCAGGTCCTCCCACGCTCGCCCCGAGTTCTGGAAGAGGATCCTGCCCAGCAGGGGGTGGGGGGGCAGACGGGATGGTGACCTGGGGCCTGAGCACCTGCCCAGACCCTCCTCATGTGCCCCAGGGGAAACTGAGGCCCAGAGCAGGCCTGGGCCGGCTGGCAGAGTCTATCTCCGCCTGGCCTGGGTCTGGGTGGGGGAGGGTGTGGGTCGTCCTGGGGGCTCTGGCCTCCCCCGGCTCAGGGTTGGGGTCCGGGAGTGGTGTGCGAGTGCATGTGCACACATGTGGGTGTGCTCACCTGTGCCCTTGGGATCGGGTGCCCCCGGAGGACCTCAGTCCCACCCGTGCACAGGTCCTTGTGGGTCTGAGGGGTCCAGCCGCCCCCCCCCCGCCCTTCCCCGCAGGGTCCCACAGCCAGCGGAGCCGGGGGGCAGGGGGACGGGGGCCTCACTTCATCTTCTCGGCGAGGTGCTCTGTGTTCTCGCGGATGGCCTGGGACAGCTGGGACACGGGGTTCAGCATGAGGTTGTCAAAGATCACCTGCGGGGACCGGGCGTCAGCACAGCACGCGGGGCCCCTGAAAGCCCTGCCTCCCCCCGCCCCCCGCCCCCCGCCCTGAAGGACCCCGGGCGCGCGGCCAGGCCGGGGAGGGGCGCCTGCCTCCTCGCGATTCCGAGGCCGCGTCTTGTTGGCCAGGGCGTCCTCACGGCGGTCGTTCATGTTCTGGTCCAGGTCCCGGGCGTGCAGGGCGCCAGGCGGCACCTTCTGGAAGTTGAGGCTGGCCTCGGGGATGCGCTGCACCAGCTGGGGGGGGGGCGGGGGGCGGGGGGGCGGGTCAGCCGAGAGCTCGGATCCTCCCCGGCTACGACCCCCCGGTCTGGGGCTCAGGGACCCCGGACGCCCCGACCCAGATGGAGGCAGGTCCTGGGTCCCGGGCTCCCTCTGCCCAGGGCCCGGGCACTCACCTCCTCGCGGGCGGAGATGGTGGAGGCGGGGGTGCCAGGCATGTTGCCGAGGGAGGAGCTGCGGGTGGGGCCCGGGAAGCCCAGCGTGTCGCCGTCCCCCGCCACGTCATGGATCTCCCGGGCGAGGATGGCCACGTCCTTCACCAGCGTCTGGCTCAGTCTGCACGGAACGGGGCGGGGCTGAGGGCGCCCACCCCCTCCCCGCCTACCCCCTCCCCCATCCATCCACTCACCCATCCATCCATCCATCCATCCATCCAACCAATTACCTACCCATCCATCCATCCATCCATCCACTCACCCATCCATCCATCCATCCATCCATCCACTCACCCATCCATCCATCCATCCATCCATCCACTCACCCATCCACCCAATTACCTACCCACCCATTCATCCATCCAATCACGTACCCATCCATCCATCCACTCATCTATCCACTCTCCCATCCAATTACCTACCTATCCATCTACCCATCCATCCACCTCTCCAATTACCTATCCATCCATCCATCTACCCCTCCACTCAGCCATCCATCCATCCATCCATCCATCTACTCACCCATCCATCCAATTACTTACCCATCCATCCATCCACTCATCTATCCATTCTCCCATCCATATTACCTACCTATTCATCTACCCATCCATCCATCCATCCATCACCTGCCCATCCATCCACTCATCCACCCATCCATCCACCCATCTGGCCCCCTGACGATCCATCCCTCCTCCCTCCTCCCCTCCAATCACCCGTCCATCCAATCACCTACCCACCCATCCATCCATCCACTCATCTGTCCACTCTCCCATCCAATTACCTCCCCATTCATCTACCCATCCACCCACCCATCCAATTACTTCCCTATCCATCTACCCATCCATCCAGTCAATTACCTATCCATCCATTCATCCATCCATCACCTACCCATCCATCCACCCATCTGACCCCCCGACGATCCATCCCTCCTCCCTCCTCCCCTCCAATCACCCATCCATCCAATCACCTACCCACCCATCCATCCATCCATCCCCTACCCATCCATCCACTCATCCACCCATCCACCCACCCATCTGGCCCCCTGACAATCCATCCCCCCTCTCTCCTCCCCTCCAATCACCCGTCCCTCCAAAGAGCACTTGTGAAGCCCATCTGGGAAGAAAGCCCAGCCCAGCCCAGCCCTGCCCTTGGGGCGCTCCCAGCCCCGGGGGGGGGGGGGGCAGGGGCGCCCACCTGGCGATCTCGGCGATCTCGGCCGTCTGCACGATGAACCCGTAGGGGTCGGCCTCCTCCTCGTCGTCCGTGTCCCGGAGGCCGGGGGCCCGGGGCCGGGCCCGCGTGGAGCCGGCCCGGGGGGTCTGCGTGGCTGTTGAGGCACGGGAGCGCGTGTGTTTGGGGGAGCCGTGGCGGGAGCCGTACTCCTCCTCCGAGGTGGACGTGCAGTCGGAGCCCTGCTGCCGGCGACGCGCGCCTGGGCGAGTGAATTGGTTCCGGAGGCAAGAACAGAACAGGGCAGCTCAGCTTCTGCGGCGGGCCTGTGCTGCAACCTGCACCCCTGCAGCCGGCACCCTGCCCCCTGACACTCAGCCAAAGCGCCGGCAGCAGCTAAGCGCCAGGGTCTGCGAGGCCCTCACCAGCCCAGGCACGTGCAGGGCCAGGCGTGTGGCAGGTGGGAGCCCCCTGGTGGCAGGGAGTGGTGCCCCTCACACCAGAGGGTAAACCTCCCCCCGTCGGACGGCTGAACACGGCCTGGCCTGTGGGCAGAGCCTGACCTCACCCCTCACGACCTCCCTGCACCAGCTTGACCCTTCACCTGACCCTGCACAGCCCTCACAATAAATAAGGGGGGAGGGGGGAGGGCGCAGGCAGCATTCACAGCAAACCACCCCTTCCTCCAATGCACCCCACAGCTCAGCACCCGCTTTGCAACTAGCTCTCAGGCTGAGCCAGTGTGGGGAGGGGGAGAGGTGCCCAGATGGGAGAGGGATGCCTGGGTGGGGATGGGGATGCCTGGGTGGGGAGAGGGGGTGTCTGGGTGGTGGAGGGGTGCCCAGATGGGGGAGGGGGCGTCCGGGTGGCAGCAGCAACAGCAGCGTCTACACCTTAAACCAATTCACTCGGAGCTGCGGGTCAGCCCGCACGGAGAGGCATGGATGTCCAGCCGCCCCGGGCAGGAGGCCAGCTCTGGCGGCCACAGCGGCCCGGCCCCTTCCTGCTGCACATGTGGGCTGCGGGTGACTCAGGTCAGGTGGGGAGAGGCGCACAGCCGTCCCTTGGCCACAGGGCCCATCCCCGCAGCAGCGGGCAGTGAGTGTACCCTCCCCTGACCCAGCCTGCACGAGGGACTCACACGCCTATCCTGTTTCTCCGAAAGTAAGACATCCCCCGAAAATAAGACCTACTCGCTGTAACATAAGGCACCCCCCCCCGAAAATAAGACCTAGTGTATCTTTGGGAGCAAAACTTAATATAAGACGCTGTCTTATTTTGGGGGAAACAGGGTAAGGGTCGCCCTGCTGAGGTCCCAACTCCTGGGAACAAGGGGATGACGAACCCAGGTCCCACCCAGGAGCTGGAGGAGCCCCTCCATCACGAACACGGGACACGGTGGGGGTCTCCCGCCCTCGCACTGGGCCGGCGGGACTTCCGTGGGCTCCCGTGGGGCCTGGGAGTCCTCCCACGCCCGCCCACGGAACAGGGGCTCCCGTGGGGCCTGGGCCGACACGGGAAGCTGCCGCCTCTCCGCCCCCCCCCCCACCCCGGGCACTCACTGGGTGAGGCGTAGCGGGCACTGCCCGGGCGGGCCCTGCTGAAGGGCTGGCGGGCGGCGGGCGGTGCGGCGTTGGCGGTCCTCCGGGCGGCGTTCTGGGCCTCGGCCCGGGTGGCCTTGCGGCAGGACAGCTCGGCGCTGCGGCCGGAGAAGCCGGAGCGCGCGGGGGCCGCCTCAGACTCGCCGGGGCCCGTGAAGGAGCCGGCCCTCTTGCGGGGCATGGCCAGGATGTCCAGGCGCGAGAGCTTCTTGGCCTGCTCGGTGGCGGCCGGGCGCCCCGCCGGCTCCTGGTTGGCCGCCGGGGGCCCCCGCTCGCCGTCCGCGGCCTCCGTGTCCGAGGCGTCCCCCAGCCGGGCCCGCCGCAGCCGGGAGGCGCGCGTGGGCCGCGGGGTGGACAGGCTGTTGGAGCGGGTCAGCGCCTGCTGCACCTTCTGGGCGCTGGCCGACACGCGGCTCTGCTCCTCCCGGGCGGCCGGGGACGGGGGCGGGGCGGCGGGCCTCCGGCGGGACCCGGGCCGCCCCGCCCGGGTGATGGAGGGCGTCTCGTGGTCGGAGGGGGCGGTGTCGGAGCCGTCCCGGGCGGGCCCGCGGCCTCGCTCCTCGTCGGGCCAGTCCAGGGACCCCTGGCCACGCCGCACCGCCAGACGCCGTAGCGGCTCTCCGGGGCCCACGTCCCCCGCCGGGCCCACCGGGGGGCGGGGCTTCTCCGAGAGCCAGTCCCGGGCGCCGTTCGAGGGGACGGCCCCCGGGTCCTGGGCGGCCGTGGGGGACCTCGGCTTCTCCCTCTGCAGCCCCGGCAGCCGGGGACTCGTGGGGCTGGGCCCGTTCTTGCCGCTGAGCAGGCTGACGGTGCTGGCCGTGTCCACGTCAGAGTCCCCGGACAGGGAGTCCTCGGGCGGCCCCGGGGCGCCGCCCGCCTCGCCCCCGCCCTCGGCCGCGGACTTGGAGAGCAGCCGGGCCTCCAGGGCCGCCAGGGCCGTCTCGGTCTCCTTGAGGATCAGCTGGGTGTCCTGGGCGTGCACGTCCATGCGTGAGGCCCGGGCCGCGGCCAGGTCCTGCAGGAGCGGGTGGCTGGAGATGGTGGGGAGCTGGCCGGGCGCCGGGGGGCCGCTGGCCGGGTCCTTGGTGAAGCTCTCCTGCCGGACGAAGGCGGTGGCCTCCCGGGCCGGGCCGGGGCCCTCGGGCTCGGGCGAACGGCCGGGGTGCAGCCTGAGGGCCATCTTGCCGCTGGCGCTGACGTAGACGCTGTCCCTTGGGGGAGCGCCGGGCTGGGCCGCCCGCCCCGCACCCTCTGCCTCCCCCGCAGGCGTTTTCCGGGGAAGGGCCGTCTCCCCGTTCTGGTCTCCGATGAAGAAGGCGCTGGGGGCCGGCTCCCCCGCGGTCCTGGGTGAGCACCGGCCCCTCCGCCACACCAGCCCCTCCGGGAGGCCCCCGCCTGGCTCGGGGCCCCGCCCCCCGTCCGACCCGCTAGCGTCGCTGAGGCTGTCGGGCTCCACGTCCTCCTGGCCCAGGAAGCGGCCGGCCAGCTCGCTGCCTGGCTCCGGGGGCCCAGGCCCGCTCTTCCTGGCGGCCTCAGGGCCGGCGGGGCTGCCCGCCCTGTCGCTGGGGAGCTGGGGAAGCAGCCGCCGCTGGCGCACCGGCACAGCCCCCTCGAGCTCCCCGGCTCTGCGCCCCGGGCCGTCCTCTGTTTAGACAAGGGCAGCAGTCAGCAGGCCTGTCCCAGGCACGCACGGGCTCACCCCCCTGCCCCCTACAACAGCCCTGGAGCCACTCACCTGCCAGACCTGGATCCGAGTAGCTGTCAGCCAGGCTGGCCCAGCGGGAGGCCCACTTTGGCCCTCCAGGGGAGCCTGGCATGGGAGGGTCCTGCAGGGAGAAGGCAGGGGTGTGTCTACAGGATGTGAGATCCCCAAGGTGCCAGGAGGGGAGGGGCCGGACACAAGGGGTGCCTGAGGCAGCCATCCCAACACCTGGCCACAAAGTCATCGCCACACCCTCCATGAGTCCACCCCCCTCCCCCAATGAACAGCCAGACGCGCCGCTGCCTCCTCTGGGCTGCGGGACCCCAATATGCCACCTGGACCTGGGTCCAGCACAGCGGCTGAGAGCAGCACCACGGCTCAGCCCAGCCCCGCCTGAGGCGGCACACACCCAGGTGCCCACCGGGACCCAGGACCGCCGAGCCCCCACACCTGGCCTAGCCACCTGCCAGGTGGGCCCGTTCCTCAGCAGCGGGACAGGCCCAGCCTTGTGTGGGGCCTGGAGTGCAGCTCCGGGCAAAACTGGAGCCTGAGGGAGTGCATACGGGACCCGGTGGCGGCCTAGTGAGGACCCTGGCGGTGCCTGTGCGTGGCCTGCGCGTGGCCTGTGTACCTGGAGCTCCCCATGGACGGCCACGCCCACCGGCCGGGAGGTGAGCTCCTGCAGCAGGGACACCCGCTGGACCATCCCGTCAACAGCTTCCTCTCCGTCTCCACGAATGACTGGGCGGAAGGTGGCCGAGGACGCCCTGGAGAGATCAGGAGTCTCGAGTACCCCGAATACCTGCGGGAGGGACAGCGGGTCAGGGCACCCGCCCGCCTCCGCCCAGGCACGCCCCGCCCACCCAGCCGGGCACGCCCCGCCCACCTCCGCCCAGGCACACTCCGCCCACACAGGCCCCGCCCACCTCCGCTCAGGCACGCCCTGCCCATCTTCGGGAAGCAGGGGCCCTGATTGGCCAACCGGCCGGCGGCTGGGACCCAGCGCGGCCAGATCACCTGGTCGATCATCTTGCGGGCCTCCTCCACCTCCCGGTCCTGCGCCTCCGTCTCGATGGTGTAGGTCCCCGCGTCGCTGAGGCTGTCGTCCTCCTCCTGCCTGCGCGCCTTGGTGAGCTGGGGGTCCGTGGGGGGCGGCGGGGGCGAGGGGGCTACAGGACTGGCCCCACGGGGCGTCAGAGGGGTGGGCAGTGTCGTGGGCACCTTCTCGGGCCCCGGGCTGGGGCTGGGGCCGGGCCGAGCGGCCGGAGAGCCCTCCCGCCGACACTGCGCCAGGAAGTCCTGGGCCAGGCGGGAGCGGCGCCCCACGGAGCCAAAGGGGCGGGCGGAGGCCCGGGCTGGGGTGGGGGGGGCCGGCCAGCCGCTCCTCCGTCTTCTCCCTCTTGAGCGAGCTGGCCCGCTGCGGCCCGGAGCTGCCGCCCGCTCCCCGGGCTGAGGCCGGGGCTGGGGCCGGGGCCGGGGCCGGGGCGCCCGCGCGGTCCCTGTCAGCGGGCCCAGGGCCTCGGCGCTTGTCGGGCTTGGGGTCCCCGGGCGGGGTGTGTGTGAAGGACTGGGAGCGCTTCTTTCGGGGCGTGTCTTCGTCGAAAAACTCGATGACGAAGGCCTGCTGGTTGTGGAGCAGCTCCTGGGGGTCCCGCTTGATCTGCCTCTGCAGCCGCGCCTGCTCCCCGTTCTCCACGGGAACCCCGGCCGACGCTGCCACAGCAGCCGCTTTGGCCACGGGGTCTTCCGAGTCGCTCTGCGTGCCGTCCTCGTGTTTGTGGCCTGCGGGTGGGAACCCCAACTCATGAGGCCCAGAGGGGCCGACACACTCAACCACAGCTGTCCCCTGCGGCTGGAGACGCGGCGCCCCACTGCACGCGGGACCAAGGTGAGCACCAGGACCACGAGGTCACACCCCCCCCCAGGGTCGTGCAAGAGGCAGCTGATCCATGATTCTATCTCATCACAGATGCTTCTCTCCCTCTCCCTTCCCCTCTGAAATCAATAAAAATCCTAGCCCAAACCGGTGTGGCTCAGTGGATAGAGCGTTGGCCTGCGGACTGAAAGGTCCCAGGTTCGATTCCGGTCAAGGGCATGTACTGTGGCTGCGGGCACATCCCCAGTAGGGGCTGTGCAAGAGGCAGCTGATGGATGTTTCTCTCTCATTGATGTTTCTGAGTTTCTATCCCTCTCCCTTCCACTCTGTAAAAAAATCAATAAGATATTTTTTTTAAAGTTAAAAAAAAAATCCTATATAATAAAAGCCTAATATGCAAATTGACCGACCAAATGATGGAACATTGGGTTGCTATGACAGGTCCTGACCACCAGGGGGGCGGACCCTTAATATATGAGCTGCCCCCAGCGCACAGGCCCCGCCAACCTGTGGTGGCAGGGGGTGGAGCTGGTGAGCGGATGGTGCCAGGTCAGCCAAGGAGGGTGTCAACAGAGCCCCCCTCCCCCCCCAGTCACCCCACTGGTTGCCCCAGTGATCAGCCCTGATCGCCAGCTAGGCCTACGGACCCTAACCACGCATGGATTTCCTGCCCCGGGCCCTAGTATATTTTTAAAAAGAAACGTTGGCGCCGAGCAGGCCGAGTGGGCCCTGCCCTGGGCGGGCAGGTCAGCCCGCGGCGGGCACTCACCCCTCAGGGTGCGGGTGTGGACGGGCAGGTCGCTCTTGGCGCTGTGCCGGTCGTCGCCGGGGCCCGCCTGGCGCAGCAGGCTGGGGTCGTTCTGCACCAGCCAGTCGGCCACCTTGGTCTCCGCGGAGACCACCTCCACGGGCGCGGCCTTGCCCGGCGGCCGCCGCTGGCGCAGGGAGAACTTGGTGACGTGGTCCTTGATCTTCAGCTTGCCCGGGCTGCCGTCGTCAAACTCGATGGTGAAGGAGGCGTGGCTCTGCACCACGGGCGCCCCGCCCGGCGCCACGTCCTTGGTGGGCGCCTCGTGGGCCGGCGCCTCGGGGGGCCGCGGCGGCGGCGGCGGCGGCGAGGCCTCCTTCGTGGGGATCTCGAAGTAGCTGGGCTCCCGGCGGAAGGAGTAGGTCTGGGGCTCTGTGGGGGCCCGGAGGCCGGACGGCGTGCCAGCCAGGTCGCCCTCCGGCTGAGCCAGCTCCTTGGGCCGTTCTGGGGGGGCGAGGGGAGGGGGCGGACACCTTCTCAGGTGGGACCAAGGCCGGCACGGCACTCTCACCCACCACCTCCCCTGGACTGGCGGCTCCATCCCCTCCAAGTGGGAGGGGCTCCAGGCTCACGTGGGCCCTGTCTGGCCCGGACCTACCTGGGTACGGCCCCTCCGCCGGCCTGTCCTCCGAGGGGCCGCCCGCGTCGTCCTCCCCCCACCAGGAGGGCTGCCCGTACAGGGGTGTGCGGTAGGCTGCTGCTTCTGCAGAGGGAGCGTGGACTCTGGGTCATGTGGCCCCCCAACCAGACAGGGCAGACCCCAAGCGGGGAGCCCGGGGCGGGAGGGAAGGTGGCATCGCACCCCAGCTCAGGCTGCAGCTGCTCGGGACCAGCCAGCTAACAGCTCCGAGTCCCTCCACGTTGATGAGGGGGACAGCTCGCTGCCATGATGAGCCCACGGCCGTGTTCGCCCCCAGCCCCGTGGGGCCTGACCGCCAGAGGGTGCTGTGGGGCGGCTGGCCTCCAGGGGGCACTGTCCTCAGCACCCACCCTGGGGCGCACAATCCCTTTAGTCCTGCCCTGGGCCCCTGTCTCCAGAGCCGGCCTGACAGCGAGCCCACCGCCAGAGCCTGCCTCTTGCCAAGGCTCCACCAGTGGTGACCCTGGTGGCTGCGTGCCACCCCTCCCCTCTGACTCGACTACATGGGGTGCGGGGTGCACGGTGCACGGGCCTGTGTCTGCAGGACGCAGAAATGTGGGCACACTGGATGGTGTGTGTGCAGGGGACAGGGGTGTGTGGGTGTGTGTGTGTGCAGGAGGCAGGGGTGTGTGGGTGTGTGCAGGGGGGAGGGGTTCATGTTTGGGTGTGTGTGCAGGGGGCGTGGGTGGGTGTGTCTGCAGGAGCAGGGGTGTGTGGGTGGTGTGTGTGCAGGGGACAGGGGTGTGTGGGTGTGTATGTGTGCAGGAGCAGGGGTGTGTGTGTGTGTGTGTGTGCAGGAGCAGGGGTGTGTGGGTGGGTGTGTATGCAGGGGGCAGGGTGTATGGGTGTGTGTGTGTGCAGGGGGCAGGGGTGTGTGGGTGGTGTGTGTGCAGGGGGCAGGTGTGTGTGGGTGGGTGTGTCTGCAGAGGGCAGGGGTGTGTGGGTGTGTATGTGTGCAGGATCAAGGGTGTGTGTGTGTGTGTGTGTGTGTGTGTGCAGGAGCAGGGGTGTATGGGTGGGTGTGTATGCAGGGGGCAGGGGTGTGTGGGTGTGTATGTGTGCAGGAGCAAGAGTGTGTGTGTGTGTGTGTGTGTGTGTGCAGGAGCAGGGGTGTATGGGTGGGTGTATGCAGGGGGCAGGGGTGTGTGGGTGGGTGTGTCTGCAGGGGGCAGAGGTGCACAGGTGTGTGTGTGTGTGTGTGCGTGCAGGGGGCAGGTGTGTGTGGATGTGTGTGTGTGCAGGGGGCAGGTGTGTGTGGGTGGTGTGTCTGCAGGGGGTAGGGGTGTGTGGGTGGTGTGTCTGCAGGGGGCAGGGGTGTGTGGGTGTGTGTGTAGGGGCAGAGGTGTGTGGGTGGGTGTGTGTGTGTGCAGGAGCAGGGGTGTGTGGGTGGGTGTGTGTGTGTGCAGGAGCAGGGGTGTGTGGGTGGGTGTGTCTGCAGGGGGCAGGGGTGTGTGGGTGGTGTGTCTGCAGGGGGCAGGGGTGTGTGGGTGGTGTGTCTGCAGGGGGGAGGGGTGTGTGGGTGTGTGTGTGTGTGTGTGTAGGGGGCAGAGGTGTGTGGGTGGGTGTGTGTGTGTGCAGGAGCAGGGGTGTGTGGGTGGGTGTGTGTGCAGGGGGCAGGGGTGTGTGGGTGGGTGTGTATGTGTGCAGGAGCAGGGGTGTGTGGGTGGTGTGTCTGCAGGGGGCAGGGGTGTGTGGGTGGGTGTGTATGTGTGCAGGAGCAGGGGTGTGTGGGTGGTGTGTCTGCAGGGGGCAGGGGTGTGTGGGTGGGTGTGTATGTGTGCAGGAGCAGGGGTGTGTGGGTGGTGTGTCTGCAGGGGGCAGGGGTGTGTGGGTGGGTGTGTATGTGTGCAGGAGCAGGGGTGTGTGGGTGGGTGTGTCTGCAGGGGGCAGGGGTGTGTGGGTGGTGTGTCTGCAGGGGGCAGGGGTGTGTGGGTGTGTGTGTGTGCAGGGGGCAGGGGTGTGTGGGTGGTGTGTCTGCAGGGGGGAGGGGTGTGTGGGTGTGGGTGTGTGTGTGTGCAGGGGGCAGGTGTGTGTGGGTGGTGTGTCTGCAGGGGGCAGGGGTGTGTGGGTGTGTGTGTCTGCAGGGGGCAGGGGTGTGTGGGTGGTGTGTCTGCAGGGGGGAGGGGTGTGTGGGTGTGGGTGTGTGTGTGTGCAGGGGGCAGGTGTGTGTGGGTGGTGTGTCTGCAGGGGGCAGAGGTGTGTGGGTGTGTGTGTGTGTGTGCAGGAGCAGGGGTGTGTGGGTGGTGTGTCTGCAGGGGGCAGGGGTGTGTGGGTGGTGTGTCTGCAGGGGGGAGGGGTGTGTGGGTGTGTGTGTGTGTGCAGGAGCAGGGGTGTGTGGGTGGTGTGTCTGCAGGGGGCAGGGGTGTGTGGGTGTGTGTGTGTGCAGGGGGCAGGTGTGTGTGGGTGGTGTGTCTGCAGGGGGCAGGGGTGTGTGGGTGTGTGTATGCAGAGTATGTACATGGCACTGAGCTCATAGGTAGTGGCTGTGCCATGGCTCTGGGGTGGGAGCCCAGGGGGCTGAGGAGGAGCGCGGGGGGTTGGGGGGGATCGTGGGGCCTAAGAGGACTGGTCCCGTGAGGTGAATCTCGGGGAGCTGTGGGGAGTGCGTGGAGGGCAGGCCTGTGTGCACTCCAGCCCGCTGCAAAGCCACCATCATACCTGTTCCGGGCCGCCGGTCCCGCTCCGGCCTGGGGTTCGAGGACTCGCAGTACGGTGTGTGCTCCGGCAGGGCCTCGCCTCTCTTGGGGGCCGGCCCCTTGACGCTCACCTGCAGCTGGCTGGTGTACTTCTCATGCTGCGGAGGACACCCCCAGGGCGCAGCCTGAGCCCTGCCTGCTCCCTGCCCTTCC
Organism: Antrozous pallidus; assembly: GCA_027563665.1. Lineage (NCBI taxonomy): Eukaryota > Metazoa > Chordata > Mammalia > Chiroptera > Vespertilionidae > Antrozous > Antrozous pallidus. Next base: position 112,941,236 of record CM050515.1, on the reverse strand, counting down.
CCCCGCCCCCCAGCCGCCGGGGGGACCCTCCGAACCACTAAGCTCCCAGGGGAGCGGCTTGCTTAGGTGGAGGAGGGGAGTCTGCAACCCAGCCCCCCAGAGAGGGGCGGTGGGCCCAGGCATGGGCTCAGCTCAGGGACAGTGTCAGGGGAGCAGTGGCCTATCTGCAGATAGTGAGAGCATATGTTCACTGGCACATGTGTGTGCATATGTGTGCAGGCGTGTCTCTCTGTGCGCATACATGTGCGTGCATGTCTGCCCACATGCCTGTGTGAGTGTGTGCTCTCACATGCACATGTCTGCTTGTGTGCATGGGAGCATGTCTGCACACGTGTGCACGCGTATGCCTGAAAATGTACACATTTTAGTGTGTCCGTGCGTGTGAGCACATGTGGGTGTCTGTGCATGGATGTGTCTATAGGTGGTGAGAGCCCCAAGGGGAGGGGAGGGGCCGCGCAGGGGGAAGGGCCATGAGAGGGCGGGGCCAGCACAGAGGGCGGGGCCGTGAGGGGGCGGGGCAGCGCAGAGGGAGGGGCCGTGAGGGGCGGGGCATCTCAGGGGGAGGGGCCGTGAGGGGGCGGGGGCAGCGCAGAGGGAGGGGACATGGTGGCAGGTGTGGTGTAGGTGTTTGTGCAGGCCAGGACCACCTGGCTGTCCCTGCACCCACACCCCCTCCCGGGCCGGGCCTGGCCTCCAGGGCCCTCGCCGCACCCCCCCAGCCACGCCCCAGCCACGCCCGAGGCAGCAGGTGCGGAATGACAGTCTTCCCGCCCTCGGGGCTGGATGACCCTGCAGAGCAGGCTGGGCCGGCCGGGGTGCTGGCCAGGGAGGCTGGGCGGTAGGGAGACACAGCGGGGTGGGGGCGGGTTTGGGGCGTCCCGGCAGAGCGCTGGCACTGACCCGGAGCGCCTCCTCGGGCACGCGGTGCTGCACCCGCTCCAGCACGTACATGTTGGCATGTGGGGGCGTTAAGGAGAACGGAGGGGGCACGGCTCGCCCCGGATAAAAGCACGGCCACCCCCCCAGGGCAGCACCTGCAAGCACCCCCTCCCCCGTGTGCACCGGGCACGTGGACACGCTGCGGGCACAGCCTGCACCCCGTGCTGCCCACTGGAGGGGGAGGAGGGCAGAGGCCGCTCCAGGTCACAGCACGTCCGTGGCCAAGGGCTCAGGGCACACCGTGCACCCCCTCACCCCGGGCATGGCAGGCAGGAGCCCCCAGGGCACCCCCTCCCCCTGCCCAGCCATCCTGGACCACCCCAGGGTCACAGCCCGGCGGGGAGCCCCCCGCCTGCTCTGGGCACGGGCGCCAGGCCTGCACCCGGTCACACGGGCTGGGGTTCCAGGGGGGGTCACTGTCCCCCGGGGCCTGGTGAGCGGCCGGGGCCGGTGTGGGGTTCATCCTGCCCCCCTCACCCCGCTGTGGGTGATAAGGGGATAAGGGCGGGCCGGGGCGGGGCCGGAGGGAGATGGCCGAAAGGATATCGTAGCCGAAGCGGATGACGTCATTGAGCTTCAGGGTGACGTACTTCTGGTCTGGGATGCGCACCTCGTTCACGAACGTCTGCGGGGAGGGGGGGGACGGGCTGCTGAGGGGGGAAGGGCTGAGGGGGTCGGCTGGCTGAGAGGGGATGGGCTGAGGGGGGATGGGCGGCTGAGGGGGGACGGACCTCTGAGAGGGGATGGGCTGAGACGGGATGGGTTGAGGGGGGACCAGCGGCTGAGTGGGGAGCTCGGTGAGGGGGGACAGGTGAGGGGGAGCCAGGCCTCTGGAGCCCCCTCCCTCTGGCCCCGGGGGGGCTCGGCGCCGCCAGCACCCGGGCACCCACCGCGAACCCACGGGCAGGGACAGGCGCCCCATAAGGTGAGGGGTCGCAGTGCCAGGCCCGCCCGGTGCTGGACGGGATGCAGCGCCCCCAGCTGGACCCCGGCCGTCTCTGTGAACGGACTTCCTCTCGTCCTCGCAGCCTCCCTGAGCGGGACCCCGCGGTGCCCACAGAGCCGCCGGGGTGGCCCATGGCGAGGCCGGGCCAGGCTGTCCGACTCCGCTCCCCATCAAACAAGGTCCTGGGGGGCTGGGTGCCCTCAGCAGAGAGGGCTGGTTGGGAGCAGGTGTGGCCATAAGGAGGCGGGGCCAGTATAGAGGGAGGGGCCATGAGGGGGCGGGGCCAGTACAGAGGGGGGCTGTTAGGGGCGGGGCCAATGCAGAGGGCGGGGCCTGGGGCGGGGCCGGTACAGGGAGGGGCCATGGGGGCAGGGCCAGTGCAGAGGGAGGGGCCATGAGGGGCGGGGCCAGTGTCGAGGGAGGGGCCATGAGGGGGCGGGGCCAGTGCAGGGGGCGTGAGGGGCGGGGCCAGTGCAGAGGGAGGCGCCATGAGGGGGCGGGGCCCACACTCACCCCATTCAGGCTGCCCAGGTCCTTCACCCAGTGCTCGTCGCGGTCCTGGTCGTAGTTGATGACGGCATGCTGCTTGTCCACACTGCGGGACTGGGGACACAGCGACTGTCCGTCAGAGGCCCTTCCTGCTGGGCTCGTCCCAGGAGGCAGAGGCACCCATGCAGGGCCCCCATCGCCCCACCGGGACCCCAACACCAGCCTTATAGCCTCGGAGCCCACGAGGTCCCACCCCCACCTCACAGCTGCGGGGGGTGTCCGCCGGCCATCCCAGCCAAGGGGTCAGGCCAGAGGTCTGCACGGTGCCGGCTAGTTCCTCCCCCGCTGGACTGGTCCCCGCCTGCCCCCCCACCACCACCACCTCGACCAGCCCTCTGCCCGGCGCTGCTCCTGGCTCTGCTGTGGGAGGCGGGAACCCTCTGCTCGCTGGGACGCGGTGTTCCCTCCAAGGGCAGGCAGGAGGCCAGGCAGGTTGGGCAGAACCTGGGGGAGGATGGGGGAGGGGCAAAGCCGCCCCCACTCCCGGCCCACCACCCCGCCAGCCCCACGGGGCTCACCACCTCTGCCACCGCTGGACACGTGCACCCAGACGTGGGTGACACCTCTCGGACCCCGCGGGCTCCGCGTTCCCGCACAGGACTGACCCGCACCCCGGGCACACACCCCCAACCCCCACACACATGGGTGCCTCCGCCACCGACACTGCCGATGCTCCCCGACCACCCCCTCCCCGAGGACAGCGGCAGCCCCTTCGCCATCCCCTCCGCCTCCGGGGCTTAGGGACCTGCAGGGGCGGGTCGGCCCAGGCCCAGGCCACCGGTTCAGCTGAGCCCCCGGGAGACGCCCGCACACCCGCCAGCCCTGGCTGCTGTCCCCAGCACTGGTGGCAGCATGTGACCCTGGGACCTGCCAGGCAGTGCCCCCCAAGACTCCTGGGTCTGCACCACCAGCAGCTCCCCGCCACCCCCGATCCCCGGGAAGAGGGCCCAGGGCCTCAGTCCCTGCCTCGCCGCACCTGCAGGCTCAGCTCACAGGTGTGTGCCCTGCCTCACCCGGGCTGCGGGCCAACACCTCAGAGCCCAGCCCTCGGGCCCCCCAGAAACGTCTGAGCCTGGGGTGAGGCCTCCTTCCTCACCAGAGACCCAGCCCAGGGCAGGGGAGGTGGGTGCGGAGTGGACCTGGGCTCCGGATCTGCCCCGCCCGCCCCCAGCCAAGGTCACTGCAACCTGTTTGGATTCTGACGCACCCCCCTCACACCTGCTACCTGCTCTGAGGCCTGGAGGCGGCAGCTTGAGCCACAATGACAGCACCGAGGGAGGCCTGAGGGCCTGGGGGTGCCGTGAGGAGGGAGGAAAGGGGGGTGCAGGGGTGACAGAGGGCAGGACACAGTCTACAGGGCCACATGCCCCTGCCCCAGCCCCGCCCCCTGAGCCCGGGGGGAACAGGGTGCCCCTGCCCCAGGTGCCCTCCCCGGGGGAGCCCCCAGAGATGACCCGCGTGACACCCCTGGAACAACCTGTGGGTCCCTGGCAAGGAGGGTCTGACCTTGAGACCACTGCCCTCCCCCCCTCCCCCGGTCCTCGTCTCTACCCTGTCCTGCAGGCCTCAGGAAGCTGGCACAGAGCCCACCGCTCGAGGCACCCCGACACCAGCCCCGCCTCCTCGCAGCTCCTCACACTGCCCCCGCGCCCCCCCCACTCCCCCTCACCGAGCAGGTCTTCCCGGAGCTCACCTCCCCCGGAAGCCGGCCCAGTGACAGTGACCATGACCCTGCCCATGGCCTTGGCCAGGGCCTCCCCGGCCCGGCGCCCAGGGCCACAGCACTGCCCACACGGGGCCTGACCCCCCCCCACTGGCCAAGGGGCATTGCAGGAGCATCCCAGGGACCCCACAAAAACCAGCACCTCTCGACCGTCCATCCCCCCGCAGGCCGGTCACCGCCCTCTGGGCAGCCTGGGTTAGGACCCTGGCTCCTTAGAGCCCAGCCTGGCGGTGGGGGGTGGGGGGGGACAGGGGGACGGCTCCCGTCCCCCGTCTGTGCTCCCGCGCCCCCATCGCAGCCCCGGACTCGGGAACAGGCCAGCGGCCATGGGGCAGAGGGACCGGCTGTCTCAGGAAAGGAAACCCCGGGGAGGGGGGGGGGAGCCCGGGGCTGCTGGTGTGGCCGGCATCGCCCTCCGGGGCTTCGCCAAGAAGGGGCACCGGGAAGGGCCCTGGTCTTGGGCGGCGCCCGGCTCGGGGCCAGGACTCGGGGGAGGGGCTGAGGACTCAGGGGCCCGGCAGGAGTGTCCTGCGCCTCTGCCGGCCAGACGCCACCTCTGAGGACTGCCCCGCGGGGCTTCCGGGCTGACCCTGCAGCCAAAACGCTCTCCTCCCTCCCCACGTGGAAGCCCCCCCTCCCCTGAGCCTGGCCACCCCCAGGCAGCTCCAGCCAACCCCACGGCCGATCCTGCCCCACCTCCCTGACCGCGCCCCCCCCCCCGCCTCGCAGCCGCACCCCCTCACACCTGCTCCAGCGCCCCTGTCCTCAGCACCCCCTCCTGTCTACCCGCCTCCTCTCTGCGGCCACCCGGCCCCCACCCGGCCCTGCGGGCCCCTCCCCAGCTGAGCCCTCCCAGGCGGAAAGGTTGGCCCTGCCCCCAAGCCACAGCCCGGAGGCCTCTCCAAACCTCCCAGCCACCCGCTGCCTCTGCGGGCTCCGGAGCTCCCGCGCCCCCAGCTGGGCCTGGGTGCTCTCCCTGGGACCACCCCGGGCCCCGCGCCCACCATCCCTCTCCCAGCAAGATGCCCTCCCTGCCCACCTTCGGCTCCTGGCACTTGGCACAGCCCACCCCCAATCTGCACCCAGAGCCAGGGCCGTCCCCAGGCACAGCTCGCGCCGAGCCCCCGCCCGGACCTGGGGTCGCACCAGGGCTCCTCAGAGCAGGGAGGACCCCCCTACACACCCCGACCCCGTGCGAAGCCGACCGATGGCAGCAGCTACGGCGCAGACGCGGGGGACAGCCTGACGCTCCAGGTGCACAGAGCGTTGGGAGAAGGGTCTGTTCTGCCGAAACCGGTGTGGCTCGGTGGATAGTGCGTCATGGGCCTGGGGACTGAAGGGTCCCGGGTTCGAATCCGGTCAAGGGCATGTACCTTGGCTGTGGGCACATCCCCAGTGGAGGGTGTGCAGGAGGCAGCTGATAGATGTTTCTAACTGTCTATCTCTCTCCCTTCCTCTCTGTAAAAAATCAATGAAATATATTTAAAAAAAGAAAGAGAAGAGCCGAAACCGGTTTGGCTCAGCGGATAGAGCGTCGGCCTGCGGACTGAAAGGGCCCGGGTTCGATTCCGGTCAAGGGCATGTACCTTGGCTGCGGGCACATCCCCAGTGGGGGGTGAGCAAGAGGCAGCTGATCGATGTTTCTCTCTCATCGATGTTTCTGACTTTCTATCCCTCTCCCTTCCTCTCTGTGATAAATAAACAAAATATTTTAAAAAAGAAAAAGAAAGAGAGGAAAAGGGGCCGAACCGGTGTTGCTCAGTGGATAGAGCATCAGCCTGCGGACTGAAGGGTCCCGGGTTCGATTCCGGTCAAGGGCATGTACCTTGGCTGCAGGCACATCCCCAGTGGAGGGTGTGCAGGAGGCAGCTGATGGAGGTTTCTCTCTCATCAATGTTTCTTTTTTTTATTTTTCTTTCTTTTTTTAAAAATATATTTTATTGATGTTTTACAGAGCAGAAGGGAGAGGGAAAGTCAGAAACATCGATCAGCTGCCTCTTGGCACGCCCCCTACTGGGGATGTGCCCGCAGCCAAGGTACATGCCCTTGACCAGAATCGAACCCGGGACCCTTCAGTCCACAGGCCGACGCTCTATCCGCTGAGCCACACCGGTCTCGGCTCATCGGTATTTCTAACTCTATCCCTCTCCCTTCCTCTCTGTGAAAAACCAATAAAATGTATTTAAAAAAAGAAAGAGAGGAAAAGGGGCCGTTCTCTCTTTAAAACGGAGCAGAGACGCGCTCCCAAAATCCACGCCCCCCGCCTCCGTGGGGACGCCCCGCCCCCGTGGGGACGCCCCGCCCAGGGCCTCGCTGACGGGCAGCCGCCCAAACCGGGCCCGGCGCCTCCTGCCAGCTCACCCAGCACCGCCCGGCCCGCAGCCTGCGGGAGCCGAGTGCCCGCGGGCAGTGTCCGGTGAGGATGTGGCAGACAAACCAGCCGCCGAGGTCCCCACGGGGCAGCCGCCACAACGCACCAGTGCACACGCAACCACGTGTGTTCACACACACACAGAGACATGTATGCACAAGCGTGTGCGTGTGCATACACGTCCGTGCGCGCACACACACCCTGCACAGAGCTCGGCGCCAGGCGGTCCTGGGCCACGCTCCTGCCCAGACCGGGGCACAAGCCTGCAGGCCGCCCCTCTCCGCTCCGCCTGCCCCTCGCTGACAGAGGCCCCTCCCTCCATACCCCCGTCGCATCCCCAGCGCCCCCCTCAGGGCAGGTGCGGGAGAGGTTGGGGCCCAGGGCAGGCCCGGAGGGAGGGGTGCCTGCGGGAGGGTGAAAGTGGCGAACAGGGGCCCCCAGACGTGGGTGAGGGTGCGGGAAGGGCAGGGTTTGCCCCGACGGCAGGCGGGAGGGCAGGCAGGACGTCGGCGCTGGCGCGGCCCTGGTGGAGGGACGGAGAACTGCACACCTGCCGACCCCCTGAGCCTCAGTTTCCCCACATGATGGACAGCCGGGGGCAGACACCCAGCAGGTCCAGGCCAGGGCCCGGGCCGCACTGCTCAGGGCCCCCAGTGACCAGCCAGAAACCAGGAGGGGGCCCCGAACTGCTCCGGAGCATGACCCCCCCCCCCAGCCCTTCTCAGCCCCGTGGGAAAGCAGTGGGGGGGGGGGGCCTGAGGGAAGAGGCAGGAGGAGCCAGCCTGGGGCACCCGAAGCTCCAAACACCCGCAGGCCCCCCACCAACAGGAGGCATGCTGGCCACGTGGGCCCTCCGGGGCCAGCCCCCCTCCCCCCGCCCCATCCTGCCCCCCCACACCCGGACCCCACACCCGGGCTGGGTCCTGACTGCCGAGTCCCGGTGCCCGGCTGGCGGGGCCCCTGCCGGCCTCCCCTGCCTGAGGCAGCCCTCTCCCGGGCACCTCCAGGCGCCCCGGCCGCGGGGACAGGCCCGAGGGTCGGAGCCGGCCGTGCGGCTCCCCGGACTCGGCCCACAGCGGGCCCAGAAGGGAGCTGGACGGACGAACCACTTCCTAACGCCCGGAGCCCGAGTCTCAGTAACTGAGCCTGCAGTCGGCCCGCACCCGGAGCGCAGCCTGCACCGCCCCCTGCACCCCACCCCGCCCTCCCGGCTGAGGCGCCCCCTCACACCGGCCAGGCCCGAACCCACCGCGTCCAGGCCCAGGAGGTTGTGCAGCCGCCCCCCCCCCCCCCCCCCCCCGCTCCCGGCCGAGGTGCCCCTCACCTGCAGCATGTACAGCCCCCCCCCGCACCCCGCCCTCCCGGCCCAGGCGCCCCTCACCTGCAGCATGTGCAGCCCCCCCCTCCCAGCCCAGGCGCCCCTCACCTGCAGCATGTGCACCCCCCTGCACCCTGCCCTCTCGGCCCAGGCGCCCCTCACCTGCAGCATGTGCACCCCGCCCTCCCGGCCCAGGCGCCCCTCACCTGCAGCATGTGCACCCCCCCGGCACCCCGCCCGGCCGGCCCAGGCGCCCCTCACCTGCAGCATGTGCACCCCCCCTGCACCCCGCCCTCCCGGCCCAGGCGCCCCTCACCTGCAGCATGTGCACCCCCCCTGCACCCCGCCCTCCCGGCCGAGGCGCCCCTCACCTGCAGCATGTGCACCCCGCCCTCCCGGCCGAGGCGCCCCTCACCTGCAGCATGTGCACCCTGCCCTCTCGGCCCAGGCGCCCCTCACCTGCAGCATGTGCACCCCCCCTGCACCCCGCCCTCCCGGCCGAGGCGCCCCTCACCTGCAGCATGTGCACCCTGCCCTCTCGGCCCGGGCGCCCCTCACCTGCAGCATGAGCTCACACTCGTCCCGCCCTCCCGGCCGAGGCGCCCCTCACCTGCAGCATGTGCACCCCGCCCTCCCGGCCAAGGCGCCCCTCACCTGCAGCATGAGCTCACACTCGTCACGCCCCACGAAGATGAGCTCTCGGGGCAGCCGGTGGCGGGTGCCGCTGCTGCTCACCAGGAACCAGGAGGTGACACTCATCTTGGCTGCGAGAGGCCCGGCTGGCCCTGGGGGCGGGGTGGGGGGGGGGAGGCGGGGAGGGGCTGTCAGAGCGGCTCCCTGCCGGCCAGGCTCGAGCCCGAGCCCAGCACAGACCCAGCCGGCACCCCGACTACAGCACCTCCCAGAAACGCAGGTCCCCCTCCCTTCTGCTCCAGGCCCAGCACAGCCTCCTCCCGGAGGGGTGCAGGAGGGGTGAGTCTGTGGGTATCGTGTGGGTCCACAGACGTCCCCGGGACCTGACCAGGGGCTGCTCCCCGCCGTCAGGGACCCCACAATGCCAGGCCCACGGCCCCCCACCCACCCAGGAGGCACATTCTCAGCCAGAGGCTCCGCTTCCCCCAGCGGAACGTCTGGGACCAGCCTGGGCACGGGCCGGGGGCGCAGCTGGAGGCAGGACCGACCCACCAAGGCTCCCTCCGCCCAGGGGAGGCATCCGAGACCAGGCCCGGGGCAGTCCAGCCACGGGCAGTCCCTGCGCACGGCTCGCCCAGAGCTGTCCCTGCGCCCGCTGTCCCTGCACCCCCCCTGGGCACGGCTCCGGGGGTGTGGACGCACCTGCCACACCCATGTGCACGTGGCCGGGAGCCCCCCCCATGCCCGCATGTGTCCTGGCCACTCTCCTCTGCACACACAGCACACAGCACACACACACACACACACACACACAAAGCACACACACACACTCACACACAAAGCACACAGCTCAGTCCTGTACCACATACACACACTCACACACACACACTCAAGCACAGCACACACACACTCACATACACTCACACTCACACTCACACATACACACACACACTCACACACACTCACACAGCACACACACACTCACACTCACACACACACACAGCACACACACACACTCACACACAAAGCACACAGCTCAGTCCTGTACCACATACACACACTCACACACACACACTCAAGCACAGCACACACACACTCACATACACTCATACTCACACATACACACACACAGTCACACACACACTCATACACACTCACACAGCACACAAACACACAGCACACACACACTCACACATACACACTCACACACACTCACACACACACATACACACACAGCACACACTCATACACACTCACACAGCTCACACTCACACACTCATACACACAGCACACACAATCACACTCACACTCACATACAATCACACTCACACAGCACACACTCACACAGCACACACACACATTCACACAGCACACACACTCACACACACACTCACACACACACACTCACACACACACACTCACACACAAACACATTCACACAGCACACACTCACACAGCACACACACACTCATACACACACACACTCACACACACTCATACACACAACTCACACACACTCACACACTCATACACACACACACACACTCACACACGCTCACACACACACACACTCACACACACACACTCACACAGCACACACGTGCACACTGGCATGGCACACTCAACAGTACACTCACACACTCTCATGATACACCTGTGCCAGCACTGCACACCCGCATGACACACACGCACACTCACAAGACACACGTGCCTACCCATAGTGCGCACACTACACACACACGTTCCCCACGCACTATATGTGTGCGTGCTGCACGCATACACACTGAACACACTACACGCACACATACTACACATACTTGTACACCGCACACACACTCACACAAGCATGCATACCGGATCAAATGCATCCTGGGCTCCTTCAGGGGAAGCTGCTGGGAGGGCTGCACTGCCCCCCCGCCCCAGCGGCACGGGGAGGCGGGTACATGGGCGCGAGGGGGGCTGTTCCAGGCAGAGGGAACAGCCAGGGCGAGGGCCCGGGAATCGAGTGGCCAGTCCTGGAGCCCAAGGGGAGCCCCGAGGCCCAGCCTGAGTGCAGAGCCCCCGCACAGGGGCCCCACGTCCACGGCCTGACCCGTGTGCAGAGCAGGCGAGGACCCGCTAGGCGCTGAGTCAGTGACCGGGAGCAGCTGGTGCCCGCACTGTAGAGATCCCAGCCCTGTCCCTGTCCCTGTCCCTGCAGGCCGCCCCGTGGAGGTCCCTGTCTGTCTGTCTGTCCCTGCAGGCCGCCCCGTGGAGGTCCCTGTCTGTCTGTCTGTCCCTGCAGGCCGCCCCCTGGAGGTCCCTGTCTGTCTGTCTGTCCCTGCAGGCCGCCCCGTGGAGGTCCCTGTCTGTCTGTCTGTCTGTCCCTGCAGGCCGCCCCCTGGAGCTCCCTGTCTGTCTTTCTGTCTCTGTCCCTGCAGGCCGCCCCCTGGAGGTCCCTGTCTGTCTGTCTGTCCCTGTCCCTGCAGGCCACCCCCTGGAGCTCCCTGTCTGTCCTTGTCCCTGCAGGGTGCCCCCATGGAGGTCCCCATCTGTCTGTCCCTGTCCCTGCAGGCCCCCCCCTGGAGGTCCCTGTCTGTCTGTCCCTGTCCCTGAAGGCTGCCCCGTGGAGGTCCCTGTCTGTCTGTCCCTGTCCCTGAAGGCTGCCCCGTGGAGGTCCCTGTCTGTCTGTCCCTGTCCCTGCAGGCCGCCCGGTGGAGGTCTCTGTCTGTCTGTCTGTCTGTCCCTGCAGGCCGCCCGTGGAGGTCCCTGTCTGTCTGTCCCTGTCCCTGCAGGCCCCCCCCTGGAGGTCCCTGACTGTCTGTCTGTCTGTCCCTGCAAGCCCGCCCCCTGGAGGGCCCTGTCTGTCTCCGTCCCTCAGGCCCGCACCCAGAGGCCTCTGCTCCCTCCCAGCGGGCAGTGGTCAGACCAACGCCAGGCCCCGCCGGCTGTGAGGGCCGAGGGCCGAGGGCCGAGTGGCCCCATGCCCATGCCGCCTGGGCGGGCAGACCCCAGGATGTGGAAACCGCCCCAGGAGAAGGCAGCTCAGATGGTCAGAGCCCTTCACCCGGGTCCCCTGCATCCCCAGGGCCCACGGGGGGCAGGGGGGCGGACACTGGAGATCAAGGAGCGGGCACCCCTCCATGCCCCTTCAGTCCCCGTAGGCCGCCACAGCCCCGACCTCCTCAGAAACTCCCTTCAGGCCGAGGGGCGCCCCCAGCGCATCACTGCCCTCCCGCTCCATCCGGCCCTGCCCCGGCCCCAGGGGCCCACACCTGCCAACACCTGCCGTGGATGGGCAGCCGCATGGAGACCCCACCCAGAGGAGGTGACAGCCTATGTGTGTGTGGCTAAAGGAGCCCCTGCCCCCCCCCTCGGGGCCCAGCCACGCTGTCTGGGAGCCCGGGTGCTCTGCCACCCAGCCCGTCCCCAAAAGGCCCAGGCCCAGGGCAATGGGTGCTCCCCTACGGCCTGGCCCGCTCCGGGCTGGGCGGCCCGAGATGCTGGGAGGGAAAATAATAAACACCCGAAAGGTCCCCTGGCCCCCAGCCAGGGAGCCACCGCCGGGAGATGGGGGTACAGGTTCTAGGTTTGGGGAAGGCGAGGGACAGGGGCCGGGCGGGCGGCTGGAAGGAGCCGGCGGAACGGAGGCCAGGCCGGGCTTGGAGAGGAGGCAGGGACGGAAGGGAAATCAGGAGCCAGGGAAGAGGAGGAGGAGGAGGAGGACACGGGGAGGGACCGCGGCGCAGAGACCAGGCCGGGCGGCGGCGGCGGCGGCGGCAGCGGGAGCGCGGGCCGGAGGGGGAGGGAGGAGGGCGCCGGCTCCTGAATCAGCGCTCCCGGGCGCCATGGCGAGCTGGGGCCGGGCCCGCGCCCCTACCCAGGCCGCGGAGACGCGCCCGGCGGCCCCGCCCAGCCTGGCGCAGACCTGGGCCGTCTCCGCAGCGCAGGGACCGGCCCGGCCAGGTGCGCCCGCGGCCCCCACCCCGCGCCTTTGTCCGGCCCGGCGGGGACTCCGATCCCTGCCCTGGCCCTGCCCGGCCCTGCCCCGGCCCCGGCCCCTTCCCCGGCCCCGGCCCTACCCCTGCCCGCGTGGCCCCCGGGCGCACAGGTGCGGGCGGCAGAGGCTCGGGTCGCCGCGGGCGCAGGCGGCGCGTCTTACCTGCGGCTCGGCCCCGGCCTCCCGTCCGGCTGGCGAGCGCGGGGCCCGGGGCCGCCACCTAGGACCTGCCCGGCGCGGCCCGCAAGCGCGCGGAGCCCCGGCGCTGCCCGGGCTGAGCGGCGGCCGCGGCCTCCCGCGGCGGGTCCCTGACGTCTGCGGGCGCCCGCCCGGCTCCCGCCACCAGGCCCCGCCCCCGCCACCAGGCCCCGCCCCTGGGCCCGCCCTCGTTGCTAGGCTCCGCCCCGCCACCCGGCCCCGCCCTTACCAAGAGGCCCCGCCCCGTCCTGGGCCCCGCCCCCAGACATTCTGGTTGGGCCGGGCCGGGCTCCAGGTGAGCGCGTCCCCCGCCCCCGCGTCCCCCTCCGGGTCCCCAGCTCCCCAGCCCGCAGGCCCGCCTCTCCCAGGCTCCGCCCGGCCCCCGCGTACCGAGCGGTGGGAACCGGCGTCCGACTGCCCGCGTCCTGGCCCCGGGCCCGCGGGTGAACGCTGAACCGCGCCTGGGGAGCCGCGGCCGGACCCCTAACCACTGGGAAGCCCGGTGCAGGGCGGAAGGGGAGGCAAGGTGCGGCGGGGACCCTCCCTCCTGCGTCCCCGCCCCACGCCCCGGCGTCCCCGGCTGGGCGGGTTGCGGGGCCGTGGGTGACCCGCCCGCCTACCTGCGTGCCGACCCCGAACAGGCCCTGTCGGGGGCCAGGGTGGTCTGGGGCCCCGGGGGAGCTCTGCCTCGCGTTGGGCACTGCGATGGGGGGTTCCGGTGACGCGGGAGCCGGCAGGGGGCTCACACTGCGGTGTGGCCGGCGGGAGAGGCGCCCGGCCCGGGATCGCGCTGCGGGAGGGGAGCCCCGAAGGCGGAGGGCGGTCCCGGGAGGCGGTGGAGGGCGCCGCGCCAGGGAGACGGGGCAGGTGGAGCGCTGAGCGTTCTGGCCAAGGCGGGTGCACCCCGCCCTGCGCTCGGGCCGCGGCCGCCCCCTCCCGGCCACGCATCGCCCGGCATCGACCTCCGGCCAGCCCTGCCCTGCCCTGCCCTGCCCCGGGGAGCACTGGGTGTGGGGCCCCACCTGCGGGGGAGAGCGGGCAGAGGGCGGGTGCCTGCAGGCTCACGGGAAAGACCTGCGGGGGGAGGGGGGGGGCCCGGACTGTTGGGGAGGGGGAGGGGGGTATAGGGAGGGCCGGGGAGAGACCTGTACCCCGTGATCAAGGGATTTGGACCCCATTCCAAGCACTCTGGGAAGGAGTGTGACCCGGGAGGCCTGCAGGAAGCAGGGTTCCAGAGAGCTGGGGGAGGGTGTGGGGGGAGCGCTGGTTGGGGGGGGGGGCAAGGGAGCCGTCAGGTATCCAGCCAGAGGCAGGAGAGGGAAGGGGTGGGCCTGGGTATTCCTAGTTTGCCCCCAGACCTCAGGGTAGCCTCAGGGACCCCAAGCCCCATCCTCCACTCCCACTGGCTTTGTCGAGGTGAGTTTGGTCTCCAGCTCAGAAGTGGGGGGGGCTGGCTGGGGGATGGCCTGATCTCTCCCTGAGGCCCTGGGACAGCCCCAACCGAACTTTCAGCGCCTGCTGGCTCTCCAGCCCCTGCCCACACATGGGAAATGGCCCTTCAAAAAGTTGTTTTCTTATTCTTTTTAAAAAATATATATTTTATTGATTTTTTTTTTTTTTTTTTTTTTACCGAGAGGAAGAGGAAGGGAGAGGGATAGAGACATCGATGAGAGAGAAACATCCATCAGCCGCCTCCTGCACACCTCCCACTGGGGATGTGCCCGCAGCCAAGGTCCATGCCCTTGACCAGAATCGAACCCGGGACCTTTCAGTCCGCAGACCGACGCTCTACCCACTGAGCCACACCAGCCAGGGCAAAAGTTTTCTTGCTTTGCAACTTTCAGCTGCCCGGACCCAGCCTTCCTCCAGGGGGAAGGAGGGGCAAGGTGATGCCCAGTGGCATCTGCTCCCCCCCCCCCCCCCCCCCGCTGTCAGGGGGCATGGGCGAGAGTGGATGAGCAGAGACCGGGCAGTCACAGCTGGGCCCAGAGGAGTGGAGAGGGCTGAGGGCCTGGCCCCGGAGCCAGGGGGAGGTGTGGGTGGTGCCTGGAGCCACAGGGACGGGGTAAGAAGGAGGTAGACCCAGCCGGGCACCTGAAGGGGGGAGACCCAGGAGGAGGGAAGCCACAGCCCCCGAAAACTGGCCCATGGACCGCACGCCGCCCAGAGAGAGAGAGACAGGTGTTTTCATAACCATGGGAGCCGGGTCTAAAGTCCGGGAGGAACGGAAGGTGCGGGAGTGGACGGCGCTGACGCCTGAACCGGCACGGCAGAATTCAGTGTGAACCGTGACTGACAACATGCAGCAGCCCCGGCCCGGGTGGCTCAGCGGGCAGCGTCAGCCTGGGGACTGAAGGGTCTCGGGTTCGATTCTGGTCAAAGGCACCTCCCTCAGTTGCAGGCTGGATGTCCAGCCCAGGTGGGGTGTGTGCGGGAGGCAACCAGTTGATGTGTCTCCCTCATCAATGTCTCTCTTTCTCCCTCTCTCTCTCTCTCTCTCTCTCTCTCTCTCCCTCCCTTTTCCTCCCTCCCCTCCTCCCCCTTTCTCTGAAAATCAATGGAGCTGAGACCGGTTTGGCTCAGTGGATAGAGCGTCGGACTTCGGACTACGGGGTCCCGGGTTCGATTCTGGCAAGGGCATATATCTTGGCTGCGGGCACATCCCCAGTAGGGGGCGTGCAAGAGGCAGCTGATCGATGTCTCTCTCTCATCGGTGTTTCTGACTTTCTATCCCTCTCCCTTCCGCTCTGTAAAAAATCAATAAAATATATTAAAAAATAAAAATAAATAAAAATCAATGGAGTTCCACCAAAACCGGTGTGGCTCAGAGGATAGAGCATCGGCTTGTGGACTGAAGGGTTCCGGGTTCGATTCTTGTCAAGGGCATATATCTTGGCTGCGGGCACATCCCCAGTGGGGTGTGCAGGAGGCAGCTGATCGATGTCTCTCTCTCATCGGTGTTTCTGACTTTCTATCCCTCTCCCTCTCTGAAAAATCAATAAAATGTATTTTAAAAAAATGAAAATAAAGATGAAGCTCTGGCCACAGCCGAGCCCTCGGAGCTGGGCGGAAGGCCCCATGCTGGCTGTGGAGGCCGAGGTGACAGCGGAGAAGCCCGAGGTGGGCCAGGCCCAGAGGCTGCCACCCTGCCCGGGGCGGGGGGGGGGGTCCGCCCGCCTGTCACTGCCTGGAGGTGAGCCCAGGCCTCGGGGCTCAGCACTGCGTCCCGGCCTGGGCTGTGTGGCTGCCCGGTGCAGGCCTGTGCGGCCCGGGGGGGTGGGGGGGGGGTGGACAGGGTGCTCTGCAGGCCCGGCCCCCGGGGGCAGCCCTCGCGGGGTGTCTGCTGCGGGCAGCTGGGGCAGAGGCCAGACAGGCCCCCCTCGGCCTCGTCCCTGTCAGAGTGACGGCCCCCACTGCCCTCCCCCTGCTGGCCTGTCGGAGACCCAGCCTCAGGCCCAGCGATGCCTGCAGACAGCGGGGGCCGGGCACACAGAGCCTCAGCTGGGGGACGGGGGGCCGTGCCCCATTATTCGCCCAGCAGCAGGGGCGCCCGCTCGGGATGGGCTGCCAGTCTTCCAGGCCCCAGGCTGTGCAGGGCAGTCATTAGCCCCAGGACAGGAGACCGAGGGGCTGCCAGGCCGTGTCCCCCACCCTCTCAGCTCCCCCCGAAAGGGCGTGGTGTCTGCCTGCACCCCTCACAGGACTCGCCCCCAAGCAGGGAACCCAGAGCCAGGAGGGCAATAACCAGCGCCACCCCCCGGCCCCCTCCAGGCCCCGCGTGCCCTCTGACCCCACTCCTGCCGCCCGCGGGGAGCCGTCCCATGCTGTGGGAGGGGGGGGTTGTCCTCGTTGCCCCCCTGGCTCTGCTCGGGGTGCAGGCTCATCACACCAGCACCACGTGGCTGCAGCTCCGGCAGCCCATGGGGCAGGGATTGCCAGGCCCTCCCCGCCTCAATGGCCCTTCCTCCATAACGAGCCATGCTCCTGCCCCTCTGCTCCCAGCTCAGCGCCCCCCAAAGGCCTCAGCGTCACCCCCCCCCCATCTCAGCACCCCGCAGGCATCGGCTTAACCCCCCAGGCCTCAGTGTCCCCCCAGACCTCAGTGCTCCCCCAGATCTCAGCACCCCCAGGCCTCAGCTCCCCCAGGCCTCAGCATCACCCCCATCTCAGCAACCCCCAGGCATCGGCTTATCCCCCAGGCCTCAGTGCCCCCCCCAGACCTCAGTGCTCCCCCAGATCTAAGCACCCCCAGGCCTCAGAGCCCACCCAGGCCTCAGTCCCCCCAGGCCTCAGCGTCACCCCCCATCTCAGCACCTCTCAGGCATCGGCTTACCCCCCCAGGCCTCAGTGCCCCCCCAGACCTCAGTGCTCCCCCAGATCTAAGCACCCCCAGGCCTCAGCCCCCCCAGACCTCAGTGCCCCCCCCCAGGCCTCGGAGCCTGCCCAGGCCTCAGAGCCCCCCCAGACATCACCTCCCTTCCCACACTTCCTTCCAACAGCGGTCTTTCAGCCGCCAGAGGGAAGCATGGATGTCCAGGCCCAGAGCAGAGTGTGGACACACGCCCCATTTTTTTCATTATCGATGTCAGAGAGGAAGGGAGAGGGCGGGAGAGAAACATCAACAATGAGAGAGAATCGTGGTTCGGCTGCTCCTGCACGTCCCACCCACCCCGCCCCCCCAACTGGGGAGGAACCCAGGCAGTGCCCTGACCGGAATCGAACCCGGGACCCTGCAGTCCGCAGGCCGACGCTCCGTCCGCCAGGCCTGGGGGGTCTTAAGGAAGAGTGAGGAGAGGTCTGCGAAGCCCCAGCGCCTCTGAGCTCACGAGCCCCCCTTTCGCTCAGGAAAGCGCGTTGTATTTCGGCTCCCAGACGGGACATTCTGCTCCACGTCTGGGGTTTATCTGACACCCGAGGCTGGCGCACCCCGTCCTGCAGGCTGGGTCCCTCGGCCGGACCCGAGGTCGGGGCCTATTCGGGCCTCTGGCCCAGTCCCGGTCGGGCCGATCAGCTGGCTGGGGGGGAGGGACTGCAGGGAGGCTGGAGGTGGGAGCGCACTGACCGTCCCGCATTGAGCGTCTGCCCCCTAATGGTCAGTGCGCGTCATAGCGACTGGTTGTAATGGTGGTTTAGACTTTTATATAGTTAGATATCTAGATTGTTAGCACTGCTTCACTGTCCTCTGGGGCATAGTCTTTGTCTAGTTAGAAAAGTTTAATGTGTCAGCAAATGTTTTAAACAGGTTACAGCTGCATTTATAGATATTGTTATACTGAAACCATCATTTTTTTAAATGTATTTTATTGATTTTTTTACAGAGAGGAAGAGAGAGGGATAGAAAGTCAGAAACATCGATGAGAGAGAAACATCGATCAGCTGCTTCCTGCACACCCCCCCACTGGGGATGTGCCCACAACCAAGGTACATGCCCTCGACCGGAATCGAACCCGGGACCCTTCAGTCCGCAGTCCGACGCTCTACCACTGAGCCAAACCAGTCTTGGCTGAAACCATCATTTTTTAAAATGTATTTTATTGATTTTTTTTCAGAGAGGAAGGGAAAGGGACAGAAAGTCAGAAACATTGAAGAGAGAGAAACATCCATCAGCTGCCTCCTGCACACCCTCCATTGGGGATGTGCCCACAACCAAGGTACATGCCCTTGTCTGGAATCGAACCTGGGACCTTTCAGTCCACAGGCCGACGCTCCATCCACTGAGCCAAACCAGTTTCAGCTGAAAAAATATATATATATATATACATTTAAATATATTTTATTGATTTTTTTAGAGTGGAAGGGAGAAGGATAGAAAGTCAGAAACATCGATGAGAAAGAAACATCGATCACCTGCCTCTTGCACGCTCCCTGCTGGGGATGTGCCTGCAGCCACGGTACATGCCCTCGACCGGAATCGAACCCGGGACCCTTCAGTCTGCAGGCTGACGCTCTATCCACTGAGCCACACCAGTTTCGGCTGAAAATATATTTTTTTAAAAAATATTTTTATTGACTCCAGAGAGGAAAGGAGAGGGAGATGAAACATCACGATGAGAATCATTGACCAGCTGCCTCCTACACGCCCCCTTCTGGGGATCGAGGGCATGTGCCCTGACCGGGAACTGAACCCGGGACCCTTCGGTCTGCAGGCTGACGCTCTGTCCCTGAGCCACGCCCCTGAGCCACACCGGTCAGGGCTGCAGAAACCACCCTGACCCCCAACCCCACCCCACACCCGCACACGGGCCAGGCCGGCCGCTCTCTGGGAGCCGCGCTGTGGCTGGGCCAGACACGCTACGTGACTAATGTGGAAGCCAGGGAACCGGAAAGACGGGGTTTGCCCACATGACAGGGGCGGAGGGGGACTCTGAACGCTGGGGTGTCCTAAAGCTGTATCTCCTTTTAAAGGTACTAGAGGCCAGGTGCACAAAATTCATGCATGTGGGGGTGTCCCTCAGCCCAGCCTGTACCCTCTCCATTCTGGGACCTCACGAGGGATGTCCAACTGACTGTCTGTTTAGGCCCGATCCTAGGCCTAACCGGGCAGTCGGACATCCTTCTCACAATCCAGGACTGCTGGCTCCAAACTGATCACCTGCCTGCCTTCCTGATTGCCCCTAACCGCTCCTGCCTGCCAGCCTGATCACCCCCTAACCACTACCCTGCCTGCTTAATTGATGTGTAACTGCTCCCCTGCCAGCCTGTTTGCCCCCAACTTCCCTCCTCTGCTGGCCTAGTCACCTAACTGCCCTCCCCTGCAGGCTTGATCACCTCCAACTGCCCTCCCCTGCAGGCTTGATCACCCTTAACTGCCCTCCCCTGCAGGCCTGGTCCCTCCCAGCTGCCCTCCCCTGCTGACCTGATCGCCCACAACTGCCCTCCCTTGTAGGGCCTGGGACCTCCCAACGACCCTCCCCTGCTGGCCATCTTGTGGTGGCCATCTTATGTCCACATGGGGGCAGGATCTTTGACCACATGGGGGCAGCCCTCCTGTGTGTTGGAGTGATGGTCAACCTGCAAATTGCTCTTTTACTAGATAGGATTCTTATTGCCCAAACCGGTGTGGCTCAGTGGATAGAGCTGCGGACTGAAGGGTCCTGAGTTCAATTCCGGTCAAGGGCATGTATCTGGGTTGCGGGCACATCCCCAGTGGAGGGTGTGCAGGAGGCAGCTGATCGATGTTTCTCTCTGATCCGTGTTTCTTTTTTTTTTTTTTTAAATATATATTTTATTGATTTTTTTACAGAGCAGAAGGGAGAGGGATAGAAAGTCAGAAACATCGATGAGAGAGAGACATCGATCAGCTGCCTCTTGCACGCCCCCCACTGGGGATGTGCCCGCAGCCAAGGTACATGCCCTTGCCGGAATCGAACCCGGGACCCTTCAGTCCGCAGTCCAACACTCTATCCACTGAGCCAAACCGGTCTCGGCTGATCCGTGTTTCTAACTCTCTATCCCTCTCCCTTCCTCTCTGTAAAAAATCAATAAGATATATTTAAATGAATAACTTTATTCTTATTGATTTTAGAGAGGGAGAGGGGGAGAGAGAAACATCAGTGATGAGAGAGAATCATGGATCGGCTGCCTCCTGCACACCACACTGGGGATGGAGCCCACAACCCGGGCCTGTGAGGGACCGGGAGTGAACTGGAATGAACCGGAATGAACTGGGAGTGAACTGGAATGAACCGGAATGAACCGGGAGTGAACTGGAATGAACCGGAATGAACTGGAATGAACCGGAATGAACTGGAATGAACCGGAATGAACTGGAATGAACCGGAACCTCCTGGCTCACAGGCGGACGCTCCACCGACAGGCCGTGCCGGCCGGGCTAAAGCTGTATTTTTAAAAGGCAGATACCTGTGATTCTGTAGAAATATGACACGGTGTGGGGGGAAAGACCCCGCAAACAAACTCCACAGGAACGTGGGGAATTGGGGAAAACACAGACAAACGCTGGACGTCGGTCACACACAGAGGGCTCTTGGGAATGACAGGAAACCGACTCCTAAACCTAACAGACAGACGTCTGCACAGCGCACCCCCAGACGCTCCCAGGAGGGGGAGACCGAGGCAGGAAGCCCCAACTTTGTAAAGGGATCGGTTCCAGCCCCGCCCCGTGGCCCCGTGACTCAGGGCTGAGCTCCCACCCAGGAACCAGGAGGTCAGGGTTCCAGGCCGGGTCGGGGCACAGGCCGGGTGCAGGCTGGGTCCCGGGTGGGAGGCGTGCAGGAGGCAGGCGGTCCCTGATTCTCCCGCATCATTGATGTTTCTCTCTCTCTCTCTCCCTCTCTCTCTCTCTCCCTCTCTCTCCCTCCCCCTTAATCTCTGACATAAACATATTTAAGAGCTGAAACCGGTGTGGATCAGTGGATGGAGCGTCGGCCTGCGGACTGAAGGATCCCGGGTTCGATTCCGGTCAAGGGCATGTACCTTGGCTGCGGGCACATCCCCAGTAGGGAGTGTGCAGGAGGCAGCTGATTGATGTTTCTAACTCTTTGTCCCTCTCCCTGCCTCTCTGTACAAAATCAGTAAAGTGTATTTAAGAGAGAGACCAGTTCTGTCCCACCCCAGCTCTCTATGGAAATCCCAGCAGCCTCCCCCAGCCCCCCAACAGAAAGGCCGCCCGGCAAACTCATAGGGAATTGCAGCCAAAGCCCTGGTGGGGAGGACGGAGTGGGGAGCATTGCTCCCACCACCATCCCAACCCCGGCTGTTTGTCCACTGACTTTCGGGGGGGGGGGGAGAGAGAGAGAGAGAGAGAGAGAGAGAGAGAGAGAGAGAGAGAGGAGGGAGAGAAAGAAGAGAAGGGAAGGGAAGGGAAGGGAAGAGAGGGAAGAGAGAGAGAGAGAAAGGAGAGGGGAGAGGGAAGAGGGGAGAGAGAGAGAGAGGAGAGAAGTAGAGAGAGATGAGGAGGCGGGGGAGAGAGAGAGACATCCCGGCCCTCTCCAGCACAGGCGGGTCCGGCGGGCGGGGTGCGGGAGAAGCGCCCAGAGGTGCCCAGTGCGCTGCCAGGCGCGGGCGCTATTGCGGGGCGGAGCCGCCAGGGGGCGCGGGGCCGGGGCTGCAGCTCGGGAAAGGGGCTCCGTGCAGACCCGCTCCGGGCCGTACCGGGCCGGGCCTGGGGGACGGGGACCTCGCAGCTGCCCCGGGGCCCCACGGGGGGCGGTAAAGCGCCGGTGTCTTCCGCAGAGCCCGGCGGTGCGGTCCTGGCGCCTCCTGGGGCCCGGCCCCCGGCCCCCCGGGCTGGGCTGTGCGCGGCGCCGGACACGGAGGGAACCTCAAACCGCAGCGCGCGAGGGGGTGCCCTCCCGGCTCCCCGGCCCCCCATCCTCAGCCGCCCCCGGACCCGCCTCCGCCAGAGGTCCCAGCCCGCCCGCCCCCAGTACCTGCGCCCCCAGCGGCCGCTGTTTGCAGGTTGAGCGGGGACTACATGGGCCCAGCACCCCCTGGGGGGGGGCTTGTGCTTCAGGCGGACCACGCATGCCCGGTGCACCTGCGGCCCCCGCCCCGCCTGCGCTCCACGTGCCACCCTCAGCTGCTGCCCCCAGCCCGGCACAGGACACCCCCGCCCGCCCCCTTCCCCCCAATCCTTCATCCCCATCCCTCCCCTCCCATCATCCCACCACCCTTCCATATGACCACCCCCCATCCTCCACCTCCCCATCCTCCACCCCCATCATCCCCCAATCCCTCCACCCCCATCCTCTACCCCCATCATCCCCCCAACCCTCCTCCCCCATCCTCTACCCCCATCCTCCACCTCCCCATCCTTCACCTCCCCTTCCTCCCCCCCTCATCATCCCCCAATCCCTCCACCCCCATCCTCTACCCCATCATCCCCTCATCCCTCCACCCCCCATCCCTCCACCCCCAGCCTCCACCTCCCCATCCTCCACCTCCCCATCCTCCCCCCTCATCATCCCCCAATCCCTCCACCCCCATCCTCTACCCCCATCCTCCACCCCATCATCCCCCCATCCCTCCACCCCCATCCTCCACCCCATCATCCCCCCATCCCTCCACCCCCAATCCCTCCACCCCCATCCTCTACCCCATCATCCCCCCAACCCTCTTCCCCCATCCTCTACCCCCATCCTCCACCTCCCCATCCTCCATCTCCCCATCCTCCACCTCCCCATCCTTCACCTCCCCATCCTCCCCCGCTCATCATCCCCCAATCCCTCCACCCCCATCCTCCACCCCATCATCCCCTCATCCCTCCACCCCCCATCCCTCCACCCCCAGCCTCCACCTCCCCATCCTCCACCTCCCCATCCTCCCCCCCTCATCATCCCCCAATCCCTCCACCCCCATCCTCTACTCCCATCCTCCACCCCCATCATCCCCCATCCCTCCACCCTCCATCCCTCCACCCCCATCCTCCCCCATCCCTCTACCTCCCCATCCTCCACCCTCAGCCTCCACCTCCCCATCCTTCACCCCCCATCATCCCCCCATCCCTCTACCCCCCATCCCTCCCCCATCCCTCCCCCCTCCCTCCTCCCCCACCCCTCCCACACATCCCTCCTCCCCCCAGCCTCCACCTCCCCATCCTCCGCCCCCCATCCTCCCCCCATCCCTCCACCCACCCATCCTCCACACCCCATCCTCCACACCCCAGCCTCCCCCCCCGAGCCTCCCCTCTCACCCCGTCTCCACGGGCGCCTGTTCCCCGGAGCCCCCGCTCTGGGCTGTGACCCGGGCTCTCCACAGCCCCTCCCCCTGTCGTCCGGCTCGGCGGAGCAGGGCCCACGGTGCCCAGGCAGCAGGATGGCCCGAAGCTCAGGAGTTTGTGGGAGTGTCTCAGTTTTCTGTTTTTTAAAATTGATTTTAGAGAGAGGAAGGGGGGGAGAGAGAAACCCATCCATCGGCTGCCTCCCATACACACACTCAGCGGGGACGGAACCCACAGCCTGGCCTGTGCCCTGACCCGGAACCCAGCCCCGACCTCCTGGCTCACAGGTCGAGGCTCAGCCACCGCCCTCGGTCGGCTCTCTCCAGGGGCCCCATCCCTCTGGCTCAGGGTCTCCTCCCCCTCCTCCCCCTCCCCCTCCCCCTTCTTCTCCTCCTCTCCTCCTCCCCCTCCCCTCCTCCCCCTCCCCCTTCTTCTTCTCCCCTCCTCCTCCCCCTTCTTCTTCTCCCCTCCTCCTCCCCCTCCCCTCCCCTCCTCCCCCCTCCCCCTCCCCTCCTCCCCCTCCCCCTCCCCTCCTCCCCCTAAAGAAATGGACACCTGTCACTACCCTCTCCCCTTCCCCCTTCCCCAGCCTGGAGCGGGGTGGCAACTCCGTGACCAGGAGGAAAGGACGGTGGCCGGCAGAAGTGCTGGCCCTGAACCCCGCACCCCACACCCCCTCACACACACCCCACCCTCGACCCTCTGCACCGCCCCCCGCCCCCCACACCCCCTCACACACACACCCCACCCCCTGCACCCCGCCCCCCACACCCCCTCACACACACCCCACCCCCTGCACCCTGCACCCCACACCCCACACCCCCTCACACACACACCCCACCCCCACCCCCTGTACTCTGGCTGCTCTTACAGACACGCTGCCTCCCGGCTCCTTTCTGGGAAGAAACAAATCCCATCACCTCGCATAACTGCGTCTGCCGGAACGGCTGCTGCTCGAGGCCAAAGTTCTGCTCACGGATCCATCCATTCGTCCATCCATCCATCCATCTGTCCATCCATCCATCCATCCATCCATCTACCTGTCTATCCATCCATCCGTCCATCCATCCATCCGATCGTCCATCCATCTGTCCATCCATCCATCTATCCGTCCATCCATCCCTCTGTTCATCCATCCATCCATCTACCTGTCCATCCATCCGTCCATCCATCCATATATTCATCTGTCCATCCGTCTGTCCGTCCATCCATCCATCCATTCACCTGTCCGTCCATCCATCCATCCATCCGTCCATCCATCTGTCTGTTCATCCAAACATTCATCCCTCCGACTGTCCATCTGTCTGTTCATCCACCCGTCTGTCCGTCCGTCCATTCACCTGTCTGTCCGTCCGTCCATCCATCTGTCCCTCCATCCGAACTGGAGCTTACGGAGCCTTTGGCGGCTCCAGGAGCAGGCTGTCTTGTTTGGAGGACGGAAGGAGAGCAGGAGGCAGAGCGGGTGGAGGCGGGGTCCTATCCCGGAGTCGCCTCTAGAGAGTGGCTACTGTGAGAAGCAGGAATCGGGACATGCTCAGGTTTTTTTTTAAAAAAACACGTTTTTATTGATTTTTAGAGAGAGGAAGGGAGAGAGGGTAGAGAGGAACATCACCAACCAGCTGCCTCCTGCCCACGTCGCAACTGAGGTCCGTGCCCATGATCGGAATCGAAGCCGAACCCGGGACCCTTCCGTCCAGGGCCCACACTCTGTCCGCTGAGCCAAGCGGGCCGGAAGTGCCGCTCTGGGGGCTCCGGGTTTGTGGGGTCCACGCCCTCCAGTGAGGGTGCCTCTGCCCGAAGCCTCCAGGGCAGGACACGGGCAGCGGGGAGGGGGGTCCGGGCAGGGCTGTCGGGGGGCCTGGCCTGGGGCGGTCAGACACCCTGCAGAGGGGCAGGGGGGGTCCGGGCAGGGCTGTTGGGGGGTCAGAGGCCCTGCAGACAGGGGCAGGGGGGGTCCGGGCAGGGCCCCCCTCGCAGGGCGGGCCAGCGGGGACGCAGGAGGGCAGGGCGGACACAAACCAGGCCACAGCACACCCCTCACTGCGCGGCTTCCGGCTGAACCCCACCTCCCGCAGCAGCAGCATCGGGTCCCCCCGCCTCGTCCTGCCTTCACCCTGGCCCCGGTGCCCCTGCTATCCCTCCCCCACCGCCCGCCGGCCGGGATCCGGGTGGAGCGTCGACCTTTGACCCGGGAGGTCAGGTTGGACGGAGGTCAGGGCACAGGCGGGGTCGCGGGCTCCATCCCCGGAGCGGGGCGCAGGAGGGGAGACCCAGGAAACATCCCTCTCTCCCTTCCTCTCTGAAATCAATCTTTTTAAAACTAACAGCTCATCTGCCACGGGCCCTTGTCCACGCCTCCAACGTGAGCACGGACCGGTCCCGCCCTCGGCGAGCGGGGTGACCCAGCGGGTGGGTCAGGGGCGGCCTGGGCTCCTCCAGCGGCTCCCACGGGGCGGACAGGGCGGGGCGGGCAGCCTCAGACCGGACAGCGGCCGCACAGTCCACCGCACAGCAGCGCCGTGGGTGCCTCCGCAGGGGACCGCCCGCTCCGCACCGGGGCGGAACCCGAGGCCCGGGCTCTCGTTCCCGGGGGGGACACTTCCCAGGAGGCCCGCACGCTTCCGCCCCACGTGACCCGGGAGCGCGCCGAGGGAGGAGGCAGTGAGCATGCGCCGCTGGCAGGCGACTTCCGGGCGAGCTGCGGGCTGAGCAGGGCGGGCCTCCCCGCCGCCAGAGGGCGCCCTCTGCCCACAGCCGGCCTGCGCACTTCCCTTTTTTTTATTCCTCCTTTCTTAAATAATAATAATTAACAATAATAATAATAATAATAAAATAAGATGTTTTCATTGATGTCAGAGAGGAAGGGAGATAGAAACATCAATGATGAGAAAGAATCATGGATCGGCTGCCTCCTGCCCGCCCACTGGGGATGGAGCCTGCACCCCATTGCACTGTGACCTCGGGGTTCATAGGTCGAGGCTCATCTGCGCGCTGAGCCTCACCTGCTGCTGGACTAGCGGGCGCTTTCCGCAGCAGCCGCCCCTCCACCCTCCCGGGGCTGCGGGGCAAACTCGGGGAGGGCGGGGGACACGGCGCCCCCCAGAGCCCCAGGAGTGGGGAGGTGGGGGGAGCATGAAGGGGAGCCCGCGGCTGAGGACAGCGCCTGCAGATGGGGTGCAGGTGGAGAGAAGCCAGGAGGGGAGCACTGGCTGGAAGCGGTAGTGTCCCCGGCAGAGCGCTGCTGAGAAATGGGGCAGGCGGGGGGGGGGGGGGGGGGGGTAGGGAAAGGGTGTGATGACGGGAGCGCCCCTGGATTGGGCAGCCTTCGGGCTCCGGAGCAGTTTGGGTGGAAGCTGTGGCGGAGATGGATGTCGGGGAGGAAGCGGGACAGAGAGAGAGACATCAATGATGGGAGAGCATCATGCATCTGCTGCCTCCTGCGCCCCCACACGGAAGTCCAGCCGGAACCCAGCCTGTGCCCTGGCTGGGCCTCGAACCCGTGACCTGCTGGTTCCTAGAGGCTCGGTCCGTAGCCAGCCTGGCACAGTCTCCCCCGGGGGGGGGGGGGGGGGTTGGAGGAGTGACTCAGAGTTCACCTGGAACATGGGGGAAGCTCAAACAGCCAGGGAAGCGGACCGAGGAGGGGTGCGGCCAGCCTGGGGGTCAGGCGTGTGCGGAGGCCCGGCAGGTGCCGGGGTGGCCGGCCTCGAGGGAGGAGAAGTCATCATCGCACAGGAGGGGGCTGTGCCCGAGGGCGCCCCCAGCAGGATGGGGAGACAGCAAGGCTCCTCTGAAGGAGGAACAACAGGTCAGATCCCCCAGCGGGACCACCGCCGGGGGGGGGGGGGGGGGGGGGGCAGCAGCTCAGCGATGCCAACGGAAGGCAGCGGAACCACTGGAAAATGCCGGAAAGGAAGGCGCCCTTTAACATGGAGTGGAAACGCCCCGGAGGAAAATGTGGGCAAAAGGCAGGAGCAGGAGTCTACCCAGACAGAACCCCAGTGGCTGTGGGCACGGGAACACCTTCACCTTCTCTGCAGGAAGAGAAACGCACATTAACACGGCACCGGAGCTCTGGCCGGTGTGGCTCAGTGGATAGAGAGCCACCTGTGGGCTGAAAGGGCCCCGGGTTCGATTCCGTCAAGGGCATATACCTTGGCTGCAGGCACGTCCCCAGTGGGGGGTGCGCAGGAGGCAGCTGATCGATGTTTTTCTCTCTTTGGTGTTCCTGACTTTCTATCCCCCTCCCTTCCTCTCTGCAATCTAATAAAGAGGGAATATGCTAATTGACCGTCAATCGGTCGCAAAGATGGCTGCACCCACAGCCGAGGCCACGTTCCCATCAGGAGCCTTAAGGAGCCATCAGCAGGGACCTGAGGCTACGCCCTCCTAAACCCCCCCCCCTTGGGGCTTGACAGGGCACCTCAGGCCGCATCCCCCGCTCTGGCATCAGGCTGGGGGACCTCAGGCCACACCCCGACCCCAGTGCCAGGCCAGGGGACCTGAGACCACGCCCCCTGCCTGGTGGAGCTTCACAGGGGACCTCAAGGTGCTCTTCCTGTCCTGGTGCTGGGATGGGGGACCTCAGGCTGTGCCCCAGCCTCAGCGCCAGGCAGGGCTTGACAGGGATCTGAAGCTGTGCCCTCCCCTCACCTGGCTGGGCTTGACAGGGAACCTCAGGCCAGGCCCCCCACCCAGTGGGCCTTGATGGAGGACCTCAAGAAACACTCCCCCCCCCCAATCTGGGCTGGGGGACATCAGGCCACGCCCCCATCCTGGTGCTGGGCCAGGGGACCTGAGGCTACACCTCCTGCCGGCAAGGTTTGACAAGGGTGGACTGGCAGGGTCTGGATCTAGCCCAATGGGGGTGGGGGGCGGCTGAGTCTGGGTCTCACACAATTTTGAGGCACATGTGGGTGGGCGGGGACTTGATTCTGGGTCCCACGGTGAGCCCCAGACTGACAGGAGGAAGGTTTTCATATACATTTTACTAATTTTCTTTCATCTCTGACACTTCTATTATAGAGAAAGGGCAAATAGCAATATCATTTCCTCCGATTAATCCCCTTTTAATGTGCACGAATTTCATGCACCGGGCCACTAGGAAAAAAAATTGTTTTTTAAAAGATACTTGAGCCGAAACTGGTTTGGCTCAGTGGATATAGAGCATCGGCCTGTGGACTGAAAGGTCCTGGGTTCGATTCCGGTCAAGGGCATGTACCTTAGTTTCGGGCACATCCCCAGTAGGAGGTTGTGCAGGAGGCAGCTGATTGATGCTTCTCTCTCATCGATGTTTCTCTCTTCCTCTCTGTAAAAAAAAAAAAAATCAATAAAATATATTTTAAAAATAAAAATAAAAAAGATCATTGAAAAGTATTTTTTCCCCTGAAGAATACCTGCAAGTCCGTGCCCTTGGGAGCACCAATCAACGACTCAGGACGAAATGGACCCTGGTAGTAGCTGGACCCCTCGGTTCCGTCCCTCCCACTGCGGGGGGGGGGGAGGCACACTGCAGTGGGCACGGGGCAGGGAGATGCGGGGAGCGGCCGGCAGCTGCCGGGGCTGCATTTAGCACGGAGACGCCGCACACAGCCCCCCCCCCCCGCCCCCCAGTCTATCTCATCCGTCCCTGAGCCAGAGGGCGCGGGACCAAGGTCGTGTGCTGTCGCGGTGCTGAAGCAGCAGAAGCTACAAACCCAGGCGTCCGTCCCGCGGGGACAGGCGACGCTGAGATGCGCAGCAGCTGCTGGGAGGCGGGAAAGCGCCTGCTGCTGGCGGGAAGGTCTCTGCTCTCCTCTCGCCGCAAAGAAAGCGACGTTTGGAATGCTCACGCGGAATGCCGCCTTTTCTTGCTGCTAGTCCTCAAGGAGGATCTTTTTAAAAAATATATATTTTTTTATTGATTTTTTTAAGGGAAGAAGAGAGAAGGGTTAGAAAGTCAGAAACATCCATGAGAGAGAAACATCCATCAGCTGCTTCCTGCACGCGCCCCCCCCCCCCCCAACTGGGGATGTGCCCGCAGCCAAGGCACACGCCCTTGACCGGAATCGAACCCGGGACCTTTCAGTCCAAAGGCCGACGCTCTATCCACTGAGCCACACCGGTTTCGGCCTCACCGAGAATCTTTCTCCATTTCTTTAGAGATTAGAGAAAAGGATCGAGCGAGTAAGAAACGTCGATGCGAGAGACACACGGACGGGTGGCTTCCTGCACGTGCCCCTCCTCCCCAACCAGGGCGGGGGGCCCAGCCTACCGCAAGGTGCATGCCCTTGACCGGAATCGAACCCGGACCCTGCAGTCCACAGGCGGACGCTCCAACCAGTGGGCCACACCGGCTGGGGCGGTCTGCCTCCTTCCAGGAGTGGGGGTAGGGACACGCGCTTGCATTCACAGAAGGGGACCCTGGGAACGGCCCACGCCACGCACAGCGGGGCGGCGGGAGGCTGGGGGGGGGAGGGGGCGGGCGGCGGGGAGCGCGCTCCACCTGCATCTTTTCACCGCAAAGAATAAAGAGGAAACGCAGCGCTCCGGAGAAGACAGAGAACCTGCGCCAGTGAGCCCTGGCCGGCCTGCGGACGGAAGGGTCCCGGGTTCGATACCGGTCAGGGTCACATGCCTGGGCTGTGGGCTCGACCCCCAGCAGGGGGTGAGGCGACCAGTGATTCCCTCTCATCATGGATGCTCCTGTCTCTCCCTCTCCCTTCCTCCCCGACATCAATAAAAACGTATGTATTCGCAAAAGCGCGGGCGTTACCCAGGCCCACGGGCGCAGCGCCGGGGGGAGCAGAGAACATGGAGGAGGCGCAGGAAGGGATTTCCGTTCGCTGGAATCTTCCGGATTGCTCACCCACGGGTGAGGGACCCCGATAAAACAGGTCCCCCACTCGGTCCGAGCACCAAGGTCCCACCTCCAAAGGGACCAGTTTCCCAGTTCTCTATTCCTCTCTCTTTATTTATTTTTTAAAATATATTTTATTGATTTTTTTTTTTTTACAGAGAGGAAGGGAGAGGGACAGAAAGTTAGAAACATCGATGAGAGAGAAACATCCGTCAGCTGCCTCTTGCACGCCCCCTACTGGGGATGTGCCCGCAGCCAAGGTACATGCCCCTGACCGGAATCGAACCCAGGACCTTTCAGTCCACAGGCCGATGCTCTATCCACTGAGCCAAACCGGTTTTGGCTATTCCTCTCTCTTTAAATCCTCACCCGGGGACATTTCCCACTGATTTTTAGAGAGAGTGGGGGAGGGAGAGACAGAGAGAGACACCGAGTGAGAGAAACAGATGGATCGGTTGCCTCCGGCACGCTCCCCCACCAGGGCCCGGGGCCCTTCGGTCCGGGGCCCGATGCTCTGTCCACTGAGCCCACCAGCCAGGCGGCTTCCCCATCCTGACCTGTGGCCTGGGGTAACTTTCCCAGTCCGGGTGCTGCTCCGCCGATCAGTCAGCCCAGGAAGGGCTCACAGAGCCGCCCCCCTCAGCCGGGCACCTGGCCAGAAGCCGGTTACCCCTGGCTGTGCGGCCGGCCTGGGGTCGGGGGAGGGGGGCGGCGGGTGGTCCTGTCGGGCTGAGCCCTGGCCTGTGGGCTCAGGTGCCGTCCCTGGCGAGGGTCCGAGTGGAGCGAAGGTGGAGGGCACTGGGCTGGTGCAGAATGGCTTGTTGGGTATGTGGACGCCCCCTCCACACACATACCTGCACCCACACACATGCCTGCACACACACATGCCTGCACACACATGCCTGCATGCATACACACCTGCGCGCACACATGCACGCACACATGCCTGCACACACACATGTCTGGCACACATGTCTGCATGCTTATGTACCTGCACACACTCAGGCCTGCACACACACATCCCTGCATGCATACATCCCTGCACACACACACCTGCACACACACACCTGCACACACTCAAGCCTGCACACACACACACCTGCACACAGACAGGTCTGCACACACACACTTGCACACACACAGGCCTGCACACACACACCTGCACACACACCTGCACACACACAGGCCTGCACACACACACCTGCACACACTCAAGCCTGCACACACACACACCTGCACACAGACAGGTCTGCACACACACACACCTGCACACACACCTGCACACACACAGGCCTGCACACACACACCTGCACACACTCAAGCCTGCACACACACACACCTGCACACAGACAGGTCTGCACACACACACACCTGCACACAGACAGGTCTGCACACACACACTTGCACACACACAGGCCTGCACACACACACCTGCACACACACCTGCACACACACAGGCCTGCACACACACACCTGCACACACTCAAGCCTGCACACACACACACCTGCACACAGACAGGTCTGCACACACACACCTGCACACACACAGGCCTGCACACACACACCTGCACACACACCTGCACACACACAGGCCTGCACACACACACCTGCACACACACCTGCACACACACAGGCCTGCACACACACACCTGCACACACTCAAGCCTGCACACACACACCTGCACACAGACAGGTCTGCACACACACGCCTGCACACACACACACACCTGCACACACACACGCCTGCACACACACACCTGCACACAGACAGGTCTGCACACACACAGGCCTGCACACACACACCTGCACACACACACGCCTGCACACACACACCTGCACACAGACAGGTCTGCACACACACAGCTGTACACACACAGGCCTGCACACACACACGCCTGCACACACACAGCTGCACACAGACAGGTCTGCACACACACGCCTGCACACACACAGGTCTGCACACACACACCTGCACACACACACTCTCTCGGTGGAGCTGGCCCAGAGTCTGGGTGCCGGCCGGAGGCTTGGGAGCGGGTTCTCGTCAACCAACTTCTGTTCACGTTGCAGAGAAGCAAACCCTGTGGGTCCCTCCCAGCCCTGCCCCCCTGCCCTCTCTGCGGGACCCCGCGGGGGCAGCATGCCCCCGCTCAGCCTGGCTGGCCTCTGCACTGCCTTCTGTCCCCAGCAGCACCCCCAGCTGCCCTGGACTCCAGCCACTGCTTGCTCTGCCTGGCCTGTCCCCTTGGCAGTGGCTGCCCCCTCTGTGCCCACCTGGAAGCTCCCAAGCCCCTGGGTGGGTGGCTTTGGGACCCCTTCTGCCCGACCCTGCTTTCCCTGGGGGTTCTTCCTGGCTGCCTGCAGGGCCCCAGAGCCTGTGCCCACTCAGCCAGGCAGCAGGTCCTTCCTGCCTCAATTTACCAGGCCTCCAGGGAGGGTGCTCAGAGGTTCCCCTGCCCAGGAGCGGGCTCCAGCCCTGAGCTGAGCGGGCACAGCCTGGCAGGTGGGTCAGCCCCTCCCCTCAGGGCCCCTTCCCTGCCCTCCTCCCCCACGAGGTTGGCATGACAACAGCCCCCTCCCATTTCGGACCACAGGACCTAGCAGGGCCTCCCTGCACACACACACCTGCGGCTCTGGCTCCAGCTCCGAGGGACAGGGGGCACGGGAGGGAGGGCCGGCAGCACCTCCAGAGCAAGGACCGCCTTTGGGGTGAGCACAGGGGGGGCCTCGGAGGCTGGTCCAAGCATCAGGAGCCCCCAGCACACACACAGCTCTGCCTGGTGACCTCGGAGAACCCCCGCTCTTGTTCCAGGCCTGGGTTCAGGACAAACGTGAGGGGCCTGCCTCCCGCCCCTCTCGGGGCCCCCGCAGGTCTGGCCGGCCCACGGGAGGAGGGTAGGACAGGAGGCACCCCCCTTCCCAGCTGTGGCCACCTCTGGCCCAAACCCAAGCCCCGGAGGACCCATCCACCGAGGGAGCCAGGAGGTGAATGAGGTGTTGAGGGTGCGGGGAAGGGAAGGGAGGCAGAAGAGGGGGAGGGGGGGCAGAGGGCAGGAGCGTGGCGCTTCTGGAAGGGGAGCTCAGATCCAGGTCCCAGGGCCTGTGGCCCCTCAGCAAGGCCCCCTACCCCAGGGCAGGAAGTCAGCAAGCCTCCAGGGGGTACCCAGCAGCCTCCTGCCCCCAACACAACCTGCCCCCCTGGACACCCCTCCCCCAGGATGGGGGTTGGTGGGACAGCCTGGGGAGGGGCCAGCAGCCCTGCCTGAGCCCACGCCCCCAGGGGTACACCCCCGCCCCCCAGTCCAGCCCAGCCCAGCCCAGCCCAGCCCCGCCTGCCCACGCTCCCACACACAGGAGACGCGCACACCCCCTTCCCGGGGTCATCGAGGTCGTCACAGGGTGGACTTTATTGACACGGTCACCAGACACTGACGGACACGGAGACAGGCGTGTGTGCAACCGAACTCCCCGCCAGCGGGCGCCCGGCCCTCCAGGGGCAGCATGGCGGCGAGGCAGGAGCCGGGCCGGCCCGGGGTCACCCCTCAGCGGGTCCCACCCCAGACGCGTCTGCACACACCTAGCCTCTTAAATATAAACACACGTTTCACCGGACTGTGGGCGAGCAGGGGAGACTGGCCACTCTCTCCGAGGTCACAGTGAGGCTGGAGGACAAGGGGACAGTGTGAGCGCCCGGGGCCCCGGCCCCCCAGAAAGGACCTTTCTCCACGGAGACCCGGGGGGCCCAGGCCCTGTCCCTCCCCAGCACTGCTTGCTGCTGGCGGGGCTCGCATGACCACACACACGTACACACACATGTACACCCCATACATGCACACACACTCCCCCACTGGGTCACGGAGCACTTCACGCCCAGCGGGCAGTCACGCTGGCCTTTCTGCAGGTGAGGGGCCGGGCGCGGGGCATCCGAGCAGGGAACCCCTTCACCCAGCTCCCTGGTCCCCGAGTGGCCCGGGACCCCAGCGCTGGGCGCAGCAGAGGCCAGCCACACGGGAGCCACACGGGTGTGGCGGGCCGGCAGGGGCCCGGCTCTGTCGAGGCCAGGAAGACGAATAAATACGACATCAAGTGTTGCCAGGAGGAGGGAGAATAAATAACTTAAAGCTGCCGGACGCGCTCCCGCCACGTCTGGTCCCAGCTGCTCAACCTGCGGCCCGGGAGCCAGGAGTCCAGGCGGCTCTACCGCCTGCAGAACCCCGAGCCTGGGGCTGCTGAACGCCATCCTGGGGCTGCAGAACCCCATCCTGGGGCAGCTGAACCCCGAGGCTGGGGCTGCAGAACCCCGAGGCTGGGGCTGCAGAACCCCGAGCCTGGGGCTGCTGAACCCCGAACCTGGGGCTGCTGAACCCCAAACCTGGGGCTGCTGAACCCTATCCTGGGGCTGCAGAACCCCATCCTGGGGCAGCTGAATCCCGAGGCTGGGGCTGCAGAACCCCGAGGCTGGGGCTGCTGAACCCCGAACCTGGGGCTGCAGAACCCCGAGGCTGGGGCTGCTGAACCCCGAACCTGGGGCTGCAGAACCCCATCCTGGGGCAGCTGAACCCCGAGGCTGGGGCTGCAGAACCCCGAGGCTGGGGCTGCAGAACCCCGAGCCTGGGGCTGCTGAACCCCGAACCTGGGGCTGCTGAACCCTATCCTGGGGCTGCAGAACCCCGTCCTGGGGCAGCTGAACCCCGAGGCTGGGGCTGCAGAACCCCGAGGCTGGGGCTGCTGAACCCCGAACCTGGGGCTGCAGAACCCCGAGCCTGGGGCTGCTGAACCCCGAACCTGGGGCTGCTGAACCCCGAGGCTGGGGCTGCTGGACCCCGAGGCTGGGGCTGCTGGACCCCGAGGCTGGGGCAGCTGAACCCCGAGGCTGGGGCAGCTGAACCCGAGTGTGGGGCTGCTGGACCCCGAGGCTGGGGCTGCTGAACCCCGAGGCTGGGGCAGCTGAACCCCGAGGCTGGGGCAGCTGAACCCGAGCGTGGGGCTGCTGAACCCCGAGGCTGGGGCTGCTGAACCCCGAGGCTGGGGCAGCTGAACCCGAGCCTGGGACAGCTGAACCCCGAACCTGGGGTGCCGCCTGGCCACGGCCAGGGTTTCCAGCAGCGGCATGTGCTCAGCGAGCAGGCGGGCAGGGAGGGTGGCGTCAGGCAGCAGCAGACACAGCGACAGGGTGGGGGCTGGCACCCTGCCCGTACCCCTCCAGGCACTGCCCCAGGAGGGGCGCGGCCTCCCCCTCACTGTGCTCTGAAGTGACCAGCCGCTGGGGGATGAGCAGGCGACCCAGCAGGGCCCCCCAGGAGGCTGAGACCCCGGACCCTGAGTTCAGGAGGAAAGAGGCACCCCCAGCCCAGGCAGACAGCTGGCAGCCTCCGAGGCCCTGCGTCTAAAGAGTCCCCTTTCCAAACCCCAGCCTCCTGCGCCTGCAGAATCCCCCCCCACACCCTGCCTGGACCCCCACAGTCGCTCAGCTTCCAGCTGCACCCATGGCCCTCTGTGCTCCCCCTCCCCCCAGGGGCCTCGCTAACAACTTGTCATGTGCATCCTTCGCCAAGGGGTGCCAGACGCACAAGGTCCCCTAAGGGGGCCGATGAGTCCCCAAGGCAGGGAAACACGGGCTGCCCCACGCCAGGTGCCTGGGCCAGTTCGGGGGGCCTTTGCCACACCCCCAGAACCGGAAGGAGAGGGAGAAGGTGTCACAGACTGGGTACAAGGTGCACCCCCAGAACTGGAAGGAGGGAGACAGTGTCACAGACTGGGTACCGGGTGGGATCAGGGGGTGAGTTCGTGGGGGGGGGTCCTCACACAGCACCCAGGCTCCCCCAGGTCCCCCGGCAGCCGGTCACAGCGGGCCGCAGTGAAACTTGCGCACGTGGCGGTAGAGGTCGCCGGACTGCGTGAAGCGGCGCGCGCACCAGCGGCAGGCGTGGGGCTTCTCGCGCGTGTGCACCACGGCGTGGCGGCTGCGGTTGTGCGCGTACTGGAAGCGCTTCCCGCACTGCGCGCAGGCGAACGGCTTCTCGCCCGAGTGGGTGCGCTCGTGGCGCCGGAGCGTGTAGGCGCAGGAGAAGGCCTTCCCGCAGAGCGCGCACGTGGGCGCCGCGCCGTGGGGCGAGGGCCGGGCCCGGGCGCCGTCCCGCTCGCGGAAGTGGGCGCCGAGGTGCCGCTGAAGCGCGTGGGCGCCGGGGACGGGCTGGCCGCACAGCGGGCACGGGCAGAGGCGGCCGCCGGGCGCCGGTGTGTCCCCCGCGGCCTCCGGCTCTGGCTCCAGCCCCGCGGGCAGCAGCTCCAGGCCCCCCGCCAGGCTCGGGGATGCGGGAACGCGGGGGGCGGGCAGGGGGCTGGGGGCGCTAAGGGGGCCCATGCCGTCCGGGCCCAACGATGGTGAGTCCGAGTCCGGCTGGCCCCGCTCCGGGGGCCCGGCACCCCGCTGCCTCTGGCCGCCCGGCGGGGTCTGCAGGACGGCGGGCGGGCGGCCTGGCTCTCGCCTCCAGCCCGGCTTCAGCGACAAGTCCAGCGCCCGCTCCGGCTCCACCGAAGGGACCTGCCAGGGAGGGGGTCCCCGCGTCCCCGGAGGGATGGCCGCCTGGACTCCGGCCCCGGGAAGCCTGGTCTTCTGGGCAGCCGCGAGGAGTTCGGGGGTCCCGGCGGGCAGGGGGCGGAGCTCGGGGGTCCCGGCGGGCAGGGGACAGAGCTCGGGGGTCCCGGCGGGCAGGGGCCGGGGCGGCGGGCGCGTTGGCTCGGCGCCGGGGATCCCCCGGAGACGGCCCCTGCAGACGCCGACGACGTCGTCCATGTGCAGGTAACTGGCGGCGGCCAGCACGTCCTCGACGGGGAGGCCGCGCAGGTCCAGGCGGCCCTCGTACATGAAGTCCAGCAGCCGCGCGAACGCGGGCGCCGTGACCACGCCGCCGTGGAGCCGCACCGCGCGGCGCCCGCGCTCGCCCGCCGGCCGCTCGCGGTAGAAGAGGCGGAAGGAGACGCTGCAGGCGGCCAGCACGGCCCGGTGCGCGGGGAAGCGCGCGGCGCCCACCAAGACGGTGCAGTCGCACAGGAAGCCGAGCTCGCGCTGCTGCCTCAGGCGGCCCAGCAGCCGCCCGCCGTGGCCCGGGAACTCCATGCCGCCGCCGGCATCACCTGGACAGACGGACGGACGGGCGCCGTGAGCGCGCTGGGCCGCCCGGGCCCCGGCCCCGACGCGCCCTCCCTCCAGGGCAGGTCGCGGGCACAGGGGCGCGGCCTCCCTCCCTCCCGGGCCACCCGGCACCTGCCCCGATGCGCCCTCCCTCCCCGGGCCGGCAGTAGGCACAGGGGCGCGCACCCTTCTCCCTCCGGACCTGCCCGTCCCGCACCTGCCCCGAGCCCGGCCCCGAGCCCGACGCGCCCTCCCTCCCCGGCGGCAACGGGCAGAGGGGCGTGCGCTCTCCCTCCCTCCGAAGCCGCCCGGCCCCAGCCCCGATGCGCCCTCCCTGCCCGGCGACGCGCCCTCCTTCCCTGCGCCGGCCGCGGGCACAGGGGCGCGCACCCTTCTCCCTCCGGAGCCGCCAGCCCGGCACCTGCCCCGAGCCCGGCCCCGATGCGCCCTCCTTCCCCGGGCTGGCCGCTGGCACAGGCGCGCCCTCCGTCCCTCCCTCCCTCCGGAGCCGCCCGGCACCTGCCCCGACCCCGGCCCCGGCCCCGGCCCCGGCCCCGACCCCGGCCCCGGCCCCGGCCCCGAGCGCAGCAGGAAAAACTCGACCGAAAGTCACCAGAAGCAGCTGCGCCGCGGGGACCGGTCCGGACGCGGGCGGAGGGGGCACGGCCTCGCGGACCCGCACACGTCCCCCCCGCCCGGAGCGCACCCAAACTTCACTCCGAGGCAGCCGCACGCCGCTCCCCGGACGCCGACTCTGCGCGCCGTCCCGCCCCGGTCCGCGCCTCCAGCTGCCGCCAGATGCCGCCGCCGCGGGCCCCTTTATGGCAGCGCGGCCGGGGAGCGGGCCGGCGGGCGGGGCGGACGGAGCCAGCGCCCGCCCCCCGCCCCCCGCGCTCACCTCGCGGCTCAGAGCTCCCCTCTGGCTGCGCCCGCCCGGCGTCCTCCCCGGGGGCGGCCTGGAGCGTGGGGCAGGGGTGGGCAGCGCGCCCCGGCTGGGAGGGCGCCTGGCGGCGGGGCTCCGGGAAGGCGGGGCGCCCTCCAACT
The DNA here is from genome assembly GCA_027563665.1 of Antrozous pallidus. Classification (NCBI taxonomy): domain Eukaryota; kingdom Metazoa; phylum Chordata; class Mammalia; order Chiroptera; family Vespertilionidae; genus Antrozous; species Antrozous pallidus. Next base: position 112,902,885 of record CM050515.1, on the reverse strand, counting down.
TGGCCGGCCCGGCACCGCCCGCTCGCCCCGCCCCGGAGAGAGCGGAACTCGGGCGGGGGCCGGAGGGGCGGGCCGCGGCGACTTCCCGGAGCGCAGAGCCGCTGAGGTCACCCTCGCAGCCCCCTCCCGGTCCGCCCCGCCCGGCCGGCAGGGCCCCGCGAGCCGCCAGCTGGGGAGCCGGGTGGGAGCCATGCGGGGTGCGGCGGGGGAGGGGGTCTCTCGCGATACTTGCCGGCTCCCTCTCGGTGTCCCCTCGCTCCCGCCCGATGGGGTCCCCACTGCGCCCGTCTGCTGAGACCCCCCTTCGGAGGAGCAGCGCCTCTCGGGTCCGCGCGAGGACCCCAGTCTCCTGCCGCCTCGCGGGGAGCCGGCCTGGGATGGAGGAAGGGGTGCGCAGAGGGAGGGGGGGGATGTCATACATTTTGGAAAAATGACACCCTGCCGTGGGAAGCCGCTGTTTAAATTAATTTATCGGGGACCCTCTCAAAACCCAAGTGGATTGGACCTTGGAGTCCAGAGCCGGGCCTCCCGTGCTCAGGGACCCAGCGCCGGCCAGGGAGCTGCTTCTGAGGCCGGGACAGGGGGACCCCAGCAAATGGGGGCCGGGATGGGGGGCTCGGAGCCCGCTGGGGGGGGGGAGTGTTCGGGAGGGAGAGGCAGTGGAAACGCCCTACTGGGATCCGAGGACCCCGAACAGGGGGTACAGGAGCTGGGGTTGGAGCTGGAGGTGCGGGGACACCTGGTCCTGCCTCCGGAAGGAAACTGCCTGAGAAAAGGACCTGGTTTGGAGGTGCCCCCACCCCCCAGGGCTGTGGAGTATTCCCCGGGGCGTGACCTCAAGGGCTGCCCCCAGCTCAGCTTCACAGCCTCCTCTCGGGGTGATGCTGGCGGCCTTACACCCCTTGGGGGACGTTAGGGAGGGAGCCCACTGCCCCCCCCCCCCAGCAGGCAGCAAGCAGCTGCATCAGGATTCGGACCCCAAAGGCTCCCACTGAACCCCTACCGCACCTCCCAGATACAGGGGGGCCCAGATATGGCAGCCCAGATACGGGGGGGGGGCAGATACGGGCTGGTTTCGCGGGGCGGGGGGAGATGAGCCCCACCAGGAGTGGGGGAGATCAGGCGGGGGGGGGGGAGGGCAGGAGCGCTGGTACGAAGGAGGGGCCTTCGCTGCCAGCTGTCCTGGGCAGAGCAGGGGGAGGGGGAGAGGAGGAGCCGCCTTGAGCCAGGACTGCGGGAGCCCGGGTCGAGGCCCCCGGACCCACCGCACAGGATCAGTCTGGGGAGAAAGCACTTTTTACACTGAGAACATGAACCAAAACCGGTGTGGCTCAGTGGCTAGAGCGTCGGCCTGCGGACTGAAAGGTCCCAGGTTTGATTCCGGTCAAGGGCGTGTGCCTTGGTTGCGGGCACATCCCCAGTGGGGTTGTGTGTGTGTGTGTGCAGGCGGCAGCTGATCGATGTTTCTGACTCTCTACCCCTCTCTCTTCCTCTCTGTAAGAAAATCAATAAAATGTATTATTTAGAAATAAAATAAGATCTAAACCGGTGTGGCTCTGTGGACAGAGCATCGGCCTTTGGACTGAAAGGTCCCGGGTTCGATTCCGGTCAAGGGCATACACGTTGGTTGCGGACACATCCCCAGTGAGGGGTGTGCACGGCTGATCGATGTCTCTCTCTCATCGATGTTTCTGACTTTCTGTCCCTCTCCCTTCCTCTCTGTGAAAAATCAATAAAATATATTTTGGGGGGGGGGGGAAAGAACATGAGGCTGAGCCCTCCTTTATCTGAAACACACCTGCCTGGACACCCTTCATCCTTCCCCCCAAACCCGTCAGCCACGGCCCATCCAACCTCCACGTGACCTTGAACTCCCTGAACCCCGACGTCCTCATGGGCTGAGCTACAGGGCCCGGGCCTTCCCTGCCCCTTGGGCTCCTCCCCAGAGCCCTCCCGAGGGCCCCCAATCCTGCTGTAGCAGTGGGCCCCCCAGCTCAGCCCCCACCCTCCAGAGCCCGGAGGTGGGGTGGCCATGCGGGCGCAGGGCTCCCGGCACCTCCCGGGGCCGCAGTAACGCCTCGAGTATAAGTCCATCCCCATCCCCGATGCTCTGTGGTGCCCGCCTGCCCACCTGTGCTTCCCCTGGCCTGGTCCTGAGCCCTCGGAGGCGGGGAGTTGGGGGGACAGCCCCTCGGGGCACGAGGTGGGGCGAGACCCAGGGGCCGGCAGAGTGTGCTGCCTGGCTGGTGGGACCAAGTGCTCCTGGGACACGGAGGGGCCGTGCGGGCCAGGACCTGCCTGCAGGAGCCGAAGGCCAGCGGGGTGTGTGTGTGTGTGTGTGTGTGTATGGGGGGGGTCAAGGGCTAGAGGAAGGCTGGCACAGAGAGGGGCCTGGGGCTCTGCAGTGACAGGTCTGAGCAAAGCCCTCTGGTCTCTGTCCCGGGCAGCCCCCAGCTGGCACCAGCCGCCTGTCCCACGGTCCTCGGTGCCCTGCCCGCCCGGCAAAGTCTCGGCTGGATGACAGGAGGCGTCACGGAGGTGCGGGCAGTGGTGCCGCGGGCCAGGCGGCCATCTGGCCAGGAGCGGCCCTGGGGCCCGCCCCGCAGCTGCTGCCGGGACCCGGGGCCGGAGCCGGGAGGAGCCCCGCGCCAGGCGACAGGGCAGCAGCTGCGGGCGACAGGGCCGGAGTGCCTGGCTCCCAGCGCGCGTGAGCGGGCAGCACTTTTTGTGGGAACATCTGGCCGAGGGACCCCCAGGCGGCTGCTGCAGGCAGGCTGTCTAGGGGCAGGAAGGGGGTCCTGGGGGAGGGCTGGCCTGCCGCGGGGTGCCCGTCACAGGGCAGGCTGGCAGGGGCGCGGACAGGACGGGGCACACCCCCCCAAGTGGGATGTGGGGCTCCATCCCCATCACTGAGGGTGGGGGGTGGTGGGGGGAGGGGGGGTGGGAACCAGGGGACCTGAGCGGCCTGGCAGCCTCCTGGCCTGGATGCTCTTCCTCAAACTGTCCGCAGGCCCCACGTCCTCCACGAGGGGGCGCCCTCCGGGCCCCTGAGGCGGCGGCTGCCACCCCACCCCAGTCTCTCTGCCTCTGCCACCCCCTGCCCTCCCCACAGGTGGGGTGACCTCCTCCAGGGAGAGTGTGGGTGGGCGGGACCGTCCCGGGGGTTCCCCGGGAAGGTCTGCGAAGTGAGTGACGGACAGGTCGGACGTTTGTGGGGTGCTCTCGAGTCAGGCGTCGGGCCAGGCCTCTCGCTGGGCCCCTGGAGGCAGGGCGCTGCCTGGGGGTACACAGTCACGCTGGGACAGCCACACGGAGGGGGTGCGGCCAGAGGGGCAGACGGGACAGGCCGGAGGGACCTGGGAGTCCCCTCACCCAGGAGTGCATGTCCCCCAACAGGAGAGACAGCCCTTCCCTGGGGAGCGTCTGGCTGTCCTTCTGTCCTTCTGTCTGCCCAGAGGCCGGGCCTGAGCCTCAGTTTCCTCTGTGGGAGGGGGAAGTGCGGGGACTGCCCCCGCCGCTGATGACGTGTCTATACCCCCATGCTGACCTCTGACCCTTGAAGAACAAAAATGCCCCCTCCCCCCAACACACACCAGCTCCGGGAAGATGACTTGTGGTCTTTTGTCTACAGGAGGGTGCTGGGGGGGGGGTCAGGAGGGTGCTGTGGGGGGGGCGCTCGGGGGAGGGGTCAGAGGGTGCTGTCAGCGGGGGCCTGGCCGGGGAGGGGTCAGAGGGTGCTGTCCCCGGGCCTGGCCGGGGGAGGGTCAGGGAGGGCGTGTCTGCAGGGAGTTAGGGTCCCTCTGCCTCTGGCCCCTCTGCTGCCCCCTAGCGGTCTGCGGGGTCCAAGGCCCGTGGGGGCGGAGGGAGGGTCCTGGCAGGTCGGCGGCCGCAGCCCCAGTCCAGCCCCACCGAGGCCAAGGGCATGCCCTTCCGCCGCCCCGCGCCGCTCCCGTCCCGTCCCCGCTACAGCCGCCACGTGTCCGCGTCTTCCTGGGGGGGGGGTAGCGGGGAGTTCCTGGACCCCCCCACGGAGGGCCGCCCTGTCCCCGCAGCCGGGCCCCGTCCTCTCAGCACCCGGACTGTGCGCCCTTCCGAGTCCGCAATGCGGCAGCCTCCCCGCCCGCCCCCCGCTGCCGCCCCGGCCTCCCCGCCGACGGGCCGGGTCCCGGGCTGGTCCCCCAGGGTCACCGCGGCGCGCGCCCTCCCTGCCCCACGGGGAGGGCCCCCCATTGGGGCGCATTCCAGTGTCAAACTACCCCGCACCCCCAAAGCCCCCGCCCGGGGAGGCAGCGGCCGGATTCGTCCCCGGGAGGGGGGGGGGGCTGGCGCGGCTCCCGGAACAAACCGAGAAACTGAGGCCGGGAGGGCGTGGTCGGGACCGGCCGGCGGCGCGCGCTGGGTGGTGGCCCCCCCCCCGCTGGCCCCGGCCCCGGTCCCCCTCCTTCCCTCCCTCCCCGCCGGCCCGAGTGGGGGCGCCGCGGCGGAGGCGGATGTGGGCGGGCGGCCGGGCGGGGTGGCGGGCGGGGCGGGGAGGCCGGCCCAGCGCGCGCGCAGCAGGCACCGGGGACGCGAGCCGCGGCCGCGCACGACACCGGGCCCGGCGCGAGGCCCGCCCGACCGACAGCGCCCGCCCGCCCGGCCCGGCCCGGCCCGCGGGGATGCGGAGCGGCGGGCGCCGGAGGCCGCGGCCCGGCTAGGCCCGCGCTCGCCCGGACGCAGCGCCCGGTGAGTCCCGCCCGCCGCCCGCCGGGCCCGGATTTCCTCCCCGCGCCGCCGCTTTGTTCCCGGCCGCCGGGCGCAGCCGGAATGGAGGCGGGAGCAGGAAGTGGCAGCGGGCGCCCGGGCGGGGTGTGCGGGCCGGGGCCGGGGTGCGGGCCGGCCGGGCTCCCTCTTGACCTTGGGAGGCGGCCGGCGGCCCGCGAGGCCCGGGCTGGGGTTTGCAGGGGCGCGGCCGGGGCTGGGGGCGCCCCGAGGCCGGGCTCCTCAGGCGCGCTCCGGGCGCGGGGCCCTTGGAAAGAGGCTGACCCGGCCCCGGTTCCAGTCGGAGGGGGGCCTGGGAGGAGCCCCTCATCCTCCTCCAGACCAAGTTGTCCGGGTGTCCCGGCGGCCCACAAAGGACGACGCCCCTCCGGCCCACGCTGTTTCCTGGTCCGCGGGGCTGCCCGCCCCGCCCCGAGGCCGGGCCTGGAGGACGTGGTTCTCCTCCGAGGTTGGGGGGAGGGCGGGTAGATGGGGGCACGGCCTGTGCCCTGGTACCCTGGGGCCCGAGGGCCTCTGCTCCCATCCTGGCCCAGCCTGGCTCTGCCCCCTTTCCCCAACCCCCAGCCTGGTCCCTGCTTCTGGGCTCCCTGCCCCCCCGCCCTGTGTTTGGGGGCAGAGGAAAGGCCTTTTGGGGACCCTTCTTGAAAGTTGTGATTTTATAACAACAGCAGGCTGTGCGGTGACGGCGAAGGTGCCAGGTGAGGGCCCCCCCCGCCCCCCGTGCTGTGCTGAGGCAGGTGGGTGCCCGCCCCTGTCTGCGGACGCACGCACCGTGTGCGCGCACAGACTGTATTTTTACACCCGGGCTCCCCACAGCTGTCCGGCTCTGTCAGCATGGGCCCCGGTGGGGGTCGGGGGACACCCGAGGCCAGCCCTCTGCCTCAGGCCACGCCCACCCAAGTGTCACCAGAGCCCCCTTGCCCAGACGGGGGGTGGGGGGGCCAGCTGCCCATCAGAATTCAGCCTTGGACAGGGCAGAGACACCCCTCTGGGTGCCCAGCCCTCCCCCCGCTCCCCCCCGCCCCCATCTTGGGGACCGTGAAGTCCTGCGGCTAAAGACCCACCTTGGGATCCGTGCCAGGGGTCCTCTAGGGTCTGCCCGGCCTGGGGGGGGGGGGTCTGTCCAGGGCCTGCCCTCTGGAGTCCCTGTCTGGAGGGTCGCAGAGGACGGGGATGCCCGGAGTGGGTGATGTGGGCACCGGGTTTTGAGGGATGCCTAGGAGTTCGGCCAGCAGGGGAGCAGCGGGGGAGGGAGGGGCAGGCAAGATGAACGGCCATCGTGTCTGCCCAAGAGAGGGCTGCTGGTGGTGGGCCATGCTGGCGGGCGTCTGTCCGGCCTCCCTACAGCCCCCAGCTGTCGCCGGCCGGACCCTGTAATTATGGGTGTGCAGCCACCCCAGACGGGGTTCCCTGCAGACGGGACCTCTCTGAGCCTCTCTGTCACCCAGGCCCGACGAGGCTCAACCAGAGGCGCTGGCCCTCGGGGCCGGATGAATGGCGGAGATTCAGGCCGGCGTGGGGGGGGGGGGCTGTGGTTTCGGAAGGGCTCACACCACCACCCCAGAGGGTGCCCGGTGCCCGCACCAGCCACCCACACCCTGGCTCTGCCTTCTGTGTTTGAACGGGTCCTGTTCCCGGTCTGGGGCAGGGGAGGGGCTCTGGGCCCCGTCCCGGGGGGGCCCCCCCGCTTGTGGGGGTCGGGGGGGGACACCGGGGATGGGGGCTGCGGGCATCCTCCCCAGGGGGTCGGGAGGGCAGGTGCCTCGGGCGGGTGCGGCCGGGGTGCTGCCTGCCTGGAGGAGGTGGCTCTGGCTGGGCTGGCAGCTGAGGGAAGGCCTCGGGGCATGTGAGCGGTTTGTACAGAGACCAGGGAAGTGGATACGGGCTGGGGGGGGGGGTGCCCAGGAAGCTTCGAGGGCCTGGGGTCCGGACGGGCGGGGAGACCCGGGCCCAGGGAGCAGGTGCTGGGGGGGGGGGGGGGCGCGGGGACGAGAGTGGGGGCCAGCGAGGGCGGGTGGGGGGTGGCTCTGAGGGCTGGGGGGCGGGGGGTGCGGGCTGCACGGGAAGGTGGGCTCAGGCCTGGACCCCGGGGGTGCGGGCGGGCTTCCTGGGCTCACCGCCGGGTCCGAGGAGGGGCCCGGGGGACACGGCCTCACCGTCCCCTTGTCCCCCCCAGAGGCTGTGGCGGCGCTGGCTTGGGGAGCCCCCCGGGGAGGAGCCTGAGCACCCGGCACCATGACCGACGTGGCCATAGTGAAGGAGGGCTGGCTGCACAAGCGAGGTGAGTGCCGGTCTGGCTGGCAGGCGGAGCCTCCGGGGGCGCCCCTTGGCAGCTGGGGCAGGGCGGGGGGGGGGGGGGGGGGGGGCGCCTGGGAGCCCGAGGCTGGCCCGGGGGCGCAGAGTCTCCGAGGTGTTCGGGCACGGCCTGGCGGCCCCGGGTCGGGGGAGGTGAGTGGCGGGACAGCCACGCCGCCTCCCGCCCAGCTTGCCCCGCTTTCCTGGAAGGCGGCGGCGAGGGCGCTGGGGCCGGGCCAGGGCCTGGCTCGCCGGTGGCCCAGGGCACTGCCCGAGGGCTCCTGAGGGCAGGCAGGGCGGCGTGGCCTGGCCGGGTGCCTGCCTTGGGCCTGGGCTGGGCGCTGGGGGGCCGAGCGCGGGCGTGTTTGGGCTGCAGCCCGGTGCCCGCCCAGCTCCCCCCCTCCCCCCCTCACTCCTTTGGCCCTGTGCCCCGAGTGAGTGGTGCTCTGACAGGAGCTGTTGGGATGGGAGCTGAGGCCCCGGCCCCTCACCTTCCAGCCCTGCCCCCGCCCATGCCCACACCCGGGGTCCCTGCCCCCCACCCGGGGCCTCTGCAGGTCAGGGGGGTGACAGGCCTTCCACCCAGTGCCCTGGCGAGTCACTCCCTCCTTCGTCCTGGTCCCTCCTGAGGTCCTGGTGGTCCCCGCCCTCCCCGCCCTCCCCGCCTCTCACGCTCCTTCTCTCGCAGATGGCTGAGGGGTCCGTCTCCCCTCTTGCCAACGGCTGTTGGGGGGGGGGAACCTCAGACTCTGATGAGCAGACCCAGGGAGAACTCCGCACATTCGGGGGCAGGGCGGGGCAAAAGCGTGCGTCGTGGGAGGGGTTTGTGGGGTGCATAGGAGCTCCCCAATCTTGCGGGGAGGCTGCAGCACGGGGTGGAGGCCGAGAGGGATGGGGTGGGGAGGGGCGACGCTGGGGCTGCAGAGCTTGGCGTGGTGGTGGGGGGCGGAGGTGCCGTCAGCGTTAGTCCTCGCTGGGCCCTGAGGGAGGCGAGGAGGCGGAGGGGTGTGTGGGGAGACCTCTGCCTGGCTCCCCCCAAAGCCCCTGGCACCTGCCTGCCTTCCGGGTCCCCTTTCCTGAGGCTCACCCCTCCTTGTTCCCGGGAGCCCCGTCCAGTCCTGCCCGCCCCGCCCCGCCCCTCCTGGGACAGTGCCTCTGGCTGAATGTTGGATCAGGAGCTGACTCAGGAAGTGCTCGGGGGCTGCCCCCACGGGCTGATGCGTCCGTCAGGGGGGTGCCTTCTGAGGGTCCGGGGGCCGAGTCAGCCAGAGGGGTGTCTGGTCCTGGTGCCGTCCTGTGTCCCTCTCCGAGGACTGGCCCGTGGGCTCCGAGGGCCTTAGTTTCCCCATGTGCAATGGGGGGATGGGCGGGGGGGCCTGGAGTCGGGCGTGTGGTTTGTGGGGGCCTGACCAGGACCGGGGTGCAGCCAGGCCCCCGGCCTCCAGGGCAGGAGAGGGGCTGTGTCCCCATGCACACTCTTCTTCTTCCGGTGGGGCGGGGGGCGGTGGGGGGCCCTGCCTTGGACAGTGCCTGTCCCGCTCCTCCCAGGCCCCGGTCCCGCCTGGCCTGCTCACGGAGGAAGGTCTGTAACACGAGTGCCCTCATCTCCCCCCAGCCCTGCTCCCCGCTCCTGGGGACCCCGGCGGCCCCCCCAAGCTCTCGCTGTTGTAGCCTCCAAGTCCCTCTGTCCTTTTGCTGGTCTGCTCCCCACAAATGTTTGGGCGCTTCCTGGGTGCTGGGCTTTGGGGCGACCCGGTGAGAGGGCGGAGGCCCTGGGGGTGGGGTCATGCTGGGAAATGGGTGACCTTTGTCGGGGGGGGGGTGTTTGGGGCATCGGGACCCCTGTGTGGGGCTGGGGGATGGGGAGGGTCAGGATTGGTCTGAGCTCCCTGTGCCCAGAGGCTGTGGTGGCGGGCAGGGAGACGGGGGGCGGGGGAGCGGGGAGGGGCGCCAGCCTGCCGAGCCGGGCACCCGGCCACGTTTCCTTGTCTCCCCCAGCCGTTCCGCAGGGCCCGCTCCCCTGCCACCCCCTGCGAGAAGCCTGCCAGGCTTCCTCCTCCTCCAGCCCCTGGCTGACCTCTGCCCTGCCCGCTGCCTGGGGCGGGGGGGGGCGGGTCTGGGTGGAGCGGGGACCTCTGGGCTGGGAGAGGGCCCAGGTCTGGCCCGGGGTGTGTCCTCCAGGCCCAGCCCCGCCCCCTCCCTGGCCCGCAGGGGAGGACGCGGCTGTGGGCGCCCCCACACCTGTCCTTGCTGTGTCCTGCGGGGCTGGGCACACGGCACGCGGCCACCTCCAGACCCGGGGCAGAGTGGGCCTCGCCAGGGGCAGGTGGCTGGCTGTGGGGGGCGGACCCTGGCCCTGGCTCCTCCCGCCCTTGGGGCGCCCGTCTGTGGGGAGTGTCCCAGGGCTGTGTTCTGGGGGTCCTGACACTGCTTTAGCCGGAGCAGCGGTGGGCAGAGCCCGTTCTGGGCCTGCACTGACCGTGGGTCCGCACTGACTGTGGGTCCGCACTGACCGTGGGTCCGGGCCCGCCCTCGGCCTCACGTCTGTGTGTCCCGAGGGGAGCTGGTCCCGGAAACAGCTCCGCCTGCTGAAGCTCAGACCCCTGCGGGGCAGGCGAGCAGGCGCCCCTTGTGGGAACGCCACCTCCTGAGCCCCGAGGGGGTGTCCCCAGTGACTGGCCGACTTCCTGAGTGTGAGCTGGGCCTCCTGAGTGACCGCGACCCCGAGTGGTGGGCAGACACCCCAGCCGTCCACGCCCCACTGCGTGCCCAGGCTGCGGGCTGCTGCCGCCCCACTGCGTGCCCAGGCTGCGGGCTGTTGTCGCCCCACTGCGTGCCCAGGCTGCGAGCTGCTGCTGCCCCACTGCGTGCCCAGGCTGCAGGCTGTTGTCGCCCCACTGCGTGCCCAGGCTGCGGGCTGCTGCCGCCCCACTGCGTGCCCAGGCTGCGGGCTGCTGTTGCCCCACTGCGTGCCCAGGCTGCGGGCTGCTGCCGCCCCACTGCGTGCCCAGGCTGCGGTCTGCTGTTGCCCCACTGCGTGCCCAGGCTGCGGGCTGCTGTCGCCCCACTGCGTGCCCAGGCTGCGGGCTGCTGGAGGGTGGGGCCTCCGGAGGCTGAGGTCCCCCTGCGTCATGCAGTGCGCTGCACTAAGGCTGTGGCCGGGTCCATGCGGCGGGTTTGGGGCGCGCCCTGAGGCTGCCCTCCTTCCCGCTGTCCCTGATGCCCCCCGAGTCCCACCCTCAGAGCCCAAGGTGTGTGCCCAACCCAGGACGGGCCGCCTGGACCAGAGGGGCCGGGAAAGGGCAGGGCATCGAGTTGGGGGGACCGGGGTGCAGGGAGAGGCCGTGGCTGGAGGGGACAGGCTGGAGGTGGGGGGTACCTGGGCTGGTGCAGGCCGGCTGCTGGCGGTGGGACCCCGGGGAGGAGCGGGTCTGGGTGACCTCATTGGGCACCTGTGGGTGGAGCTCCTGCGGGGAGTGTCCCCCCATGTGCCTTCACCCCACGCTGTGCCGGGAGGCCTGCAGGCCCGGCTCCGGGGTCGGGTCCCTGGGGGGCTTAGGCCTTGCGGGGCCCTGGCCCTGAGCCCGTTCCCGGCCCAGCCCCCCAGCTCCCGGCCAGAGAGGGGCACCCTCGCCTCGGGCCACGGGGGTGCCGGCACAGGGGGGGGGCAGTGCCTCCCAGGCCCTCCCTCTCCCTCCCTCCCATAGGCGTGGCCCCGATGGGAGATGGAGGTTCCGTGGGGCTGACACAGCCCCGCTTTGTCCCGGGCGGGGGTCTCCGGGGCGAGGGGCGGGATGCAGTCGGGCCCCTGGGAGCCGCAGCTGTCATGGAGGGAGGGGGCGGGGCCAGGCCTGGGGGGCTGTGCACCCCCGTTTGAGTGCTGCCGTGGAGGCCCCGGGGGCTGTGTGAGGGCTCTGGGGCCTCGGGGAGCTTGCTGTCCCCCTGGCTCTCGGTGTCGGGCAGCCCCGTCCCAACGGGGGGCCCGGCACTGGCCCTGGAGCGGGGTCCGAGCAGGCGGTCCGGCCCGCGGGGAGCAGAGGGGGCTTGGCTCTAGGGATGGGGCCCGGGAGGCGGCTCCTGGGCCAGTTGGCGTGGCCGTGGCTGTGGCCGTGGCTGTGGCCGTGGCTGTGGCCGTGGCTGTGGCCGTGGCCTGCCTGGGGCTGAGTTTCCTGTTTGTGTGGTGCGTTCTCCCTTCAAAACAACAAAAGAGGAAGCTGGGCCCAGGCCCCTGGGGCTCCGTGGCCAGGACGTCGGCCTGCGGATCGGAGGGTCGCAGGTTCGATCCCGGTCAAAGGGCACAGGCCCGGGTTGTGGACTTGACCCCCAGTGGGGGGGCGCGCAGGAGGCAGCCGATCCAGGATCCTCTCTCGTCGCTGACGTTTCCCTCTCCCCCTCTCTGACCTGAAACAGCAGCAGCACACGTGGATGTGAAGAAAGGGGAAGCGGGGTCTCGCAGGGGGGTGGGGATGGGGGGTGCCGCCCCCCCCCCCCCCCGGCCTGTCCCAGGCGGTCCCCGCGGCTGTGCCCTGCCTCCTTCCCAGCTGCCGGTCTGTCAGCCCAGCTGCCCCGCGTCCACGGGGCCAGCTCCACGGGGCGAGGAGGGCGGGCCAGGCCCAGGACAGCCTCTGGGGCAGCAGGCCACTCGGGGTGCAGGGGGAAACAGAGGCGGGCGCGGTGTGGGTCCTGGCCGCCAGCGCCGGGGGCCTGGGCTGCCCCCGGCTGCTTCCCGAAAGAGCCGGGAGGCGAGGGCAGGGCGCGGCTCGGTCCGCTGGGGGCCCCTCTGCCGGGCACACCGGGCGGGTGCCAGCCCGTACCTCCTGGGAGCCTGGTTACCGGGGCACCCCAGGGAGGGCACGCGCTGTCTCCCCCACGCCCGTGCTGTGCCCGGCCGTTCAGGCTGGCAGAGGGGCTGCGGGCCGGCATGGGCGTGCTTGGCGGGCACCCCAGCCTCACTCCCGCCCGCAGACTTGGCGCCGGGACGCAGGGGAAAGGGGCCTGAGGCTCAGAGCGAGGGGCGGGGACGGGGCTTTGGGTGGGACGGGGGGGGGGGGGGGGGGGGGGGTGGGGGGGGGGGGGGGCCCTCACTCCACCCCCATGGGGAGCCCTCCGCTGGGGAGGAAGGGCTGGGGCAAGAGCATGCGGCCGGCCTGGGTTTGGGGGCGTGGGGGTGGCACAGGTGGGTGTGGCCGGGGACTTGGGATGATGTGGCTGGGGACTGGGGCGCACGGTCCCCCGGGGGCAGATGGCGGGAGAGCGCCCCGCGGTGGGCGCGGCCCTGAGTTAGAGCAGAAATCACCGAGACGCAGGCCCTGCGAGATGGGGGTGCTGAGGGTGAGGGTCCCCCCTTGGAGGGTCTGCAGGGAAGGCATGGGCGTGGCTGCCCCCAACGGGGACTCGCACTGTCTCTGTTCTGCGGCTCCTGACAGCCGGACAGGAAGCCGCTCCGTCCTCCCCTCCCCGCCCCTCCCGGACCCTCCCCTCCCCTCCCCTCCCCTCCCCTCCCCTCCCGGACACCCCCCCCTCCCCTCCCCTCCCCTCCCGTCCCCCCCCCTCCCCTCCCCTCCCCTCCCCTCCCCTCCCCTCCCGGACCCTCGCCGCCCGCTCCAGGGCAGTGGTTAGCGCGCCCTGCTGGGGGCACGGGGACGCGGAGAGCCGCCTGGGCCCGGGCGGGGGGCCCCCTCGAGGTGACCCCGTGGCGGGCGGCGATGGATGGGCCGCTGTCAGCCGGGCGGCTTGCTCGCTGCGCCGGGGAAGGTAAATGGGCGCCCGGCAGCTGGCGGCGCTCCCCGGGCCTGCTGGGGTGCACTTGGCTGTGGAGAAGCAGCCCGGCCCCGCCTGGCACCCCGCCAGCGCCCGCCCCGCCGTCGGCACTGCGGCAGAGCGCGAGCCGGCGGCTTCCTGCGCGCCGGCTCCGGGCAGCGCCACGTGCCCACGTGCCGGGAGCCGCACACGGCTGCCCAGGCTGCCCACCTGACCCGTGGCCCGCCCGGGATGCCCGTCCCCCCCCCCCCCCCCCCCCCGCTCCCCCAGCCCCGGCCGCGGGGTCGTGGGTGACGGCTGTGGGTCAGGGCTGCCGCAGGGACCCCTTCCCGCAGGACCCTGCAGCCCGGGGCATCGTGGGATTGAGCTGCCCCCCCCCCATGGTGGGAGGGACTCCCTGTGGGGATCCCCCAAGAGCTGAGAGCGGCGGGGCCTTGGGGCAGGAAGAGGTGCCAGCCCTGGTCCAGACGGGGTCCCCCCACACCCCGGTTCCCACGCGGAGGAGGGGGTGTGGCCGCACGGGGACCCCCACACCCCGGTTCCCACGTGGAGGAGGGGGTCTGGCCACACGGGGACCCCCACACCCCGGTTCCCACGCGGAGGAGGGGGTCTGGCCGCACGGGGACCCCCACACCCCGGTTCCCAATGCGGAGGAGGGGGTGTGGCCGCACGGGGACCCCCACACCCCGGTTCCCACGCGGAGGAGGGGGTGTGGCTGCACGGGGACCCCCCACATCCCGGTTCCCACGCGGAGGAGGGGGTGTGGCTGCACGGGGACCCCCCACATCCCGGTTCCCACGCGGAGGAGGGGGTGTGGCTGCACGGGGACCCCCACACCCCGGTTCCCACGCGGAGGAGGGGGTCTGGCCGCACGGGGACCCCCACACCCCGGTTCCCACGCGGAGGAGGGGGTCTGGCCGCACGGGGACCCCCACACCCCGGTTCCCACGCGGAGGAGGGGGTGTGGCCGCACGGGGACCCCCACACCCCGGTTCCCACGCGGAGGAGGGGGTCTGGCCGCACGGGGACCCCCACACCCCGGTTCCCACGCGGAGGAGGGGGTCTGGCCGCACGGGGACCCCCACACCCCGGTTCCCACGTGGAGGAGGGGGTCTGGCCGCACGGGGACCCCCCGCACCCCGGTTCCCACGTGGAGGAGGGGGTCTGGCCGCACGGGGAGCCCCCACGAGGTGCCGCCTGGCTCTGAGCTCAGCCGGGTGGGGTGGGGGTGGGGCTGGCTCAGGGCCCATCCCCCTGGACCCCTCCTCCTGGCTCAGCTGGATAGGGTGTCGCTCCTGTGGCCCCCCCACCCCCCTCCGCCACCTCTGGGTTCCAGAAACTTCCCGGCCCCCCGGGGGGGGGCTGGAGAAAGCAGGTGCAAAGGTCACGTGGTCGGGGTGGGCCCCGGGTGCTGGGGACTCGGCCACCAGCCGCGCCCCGGGGAGCCCAGCGTGGGGAAACCGAGGCCGGCCTGCCGAGCGGGCTGTGGAGCGCGGGGCACGAGGCACCCCGTGTGGGGGGGGCCGCACAGTTGGTGCCTCGAGATGGATTCTGGGCCGTGCGGCGAGGGCTCATCGCTCTCCCCGTGCAGCTCGCGTCCCGGGGAGCGGCAGCTGGCGGCGGGCGAGGCCCTCCATCAGGGGCCGACAGCTCCAGACGGGCGCGCGGGTGGGTGGGGGCGGCGGGGGGGCCGCACCCCGCACCCCGCCCCGGCGCCCGCCACCCTGGCCCCGCGGGGGGGGGGGGCACCTGCCGGGCCGGGCGCCTCGTGGGCCTGGGTGTGGGGCGACCTTGGCTGCCTGTGCCCCGGGGGGCTCAGGGGGGGAGTGGCTGGAGACGCTGCTAAATGCAGGGTGGGGGGCAGGACGAGTGCATGAGGGGCACCCAGCTCTGGGAGCCTGTGTCACCCCCAGGGAGAGCCTGTGGCTTCCCCCTCCTCAAAGGCTGTCAGAGGAGGCCCTGGCGCCCCCCCCTTTCCCCCCACCGGGGTGCTGCCTGTGCCTCTGCCCCAGCTCTGGTGGGAGACAGGGTACGGCCGGCCCGGGAAAGTGCGCAGAGCTGGGCAGACTGGCCTCACTGCCCCCCCCCCCCCCCCCCCCCCCCCCCCGGGAGGAGCGGGCGGAGGACGGCAGGTGTGCCCCACCTCTGGGGCTGTGGGGGGCTGGACACACGGGGGTGCATGCAGACAGGCTGGCAGACCGGGAGCACAGTCACCCGGGGCACACGCATGCTGAATGCCGGGGGGCGGTGGGGCAGGGGGCGGCGGGGTGTCTGGCTGGTGGAGGCCCTCCCGGAGCCAGGGACAGCCTGCGGGCCGGCTCCCCGGGAAAGGCCCTGAGTGGCCGGAGACCCACCTCCCAGCAGCAGCCCAGGGTCCCAGGGGGCGGGGAGCCGCTGGGTGACGCCGCCGGGACCTCCACGCGGATGGGGGGGGCGGGGGGCGGGAGGCGGGGCGGGGGCGGAGCCGTGGGCGGCGGTTCGGGCCTCTGCTCTGTCCGGGCTGGGCCGGGCCGGAGCTCAGGGACCGGCCGCCTCATTAGCGAGCCCTGCTCGGGGACCCAAACTCCTTGCTCTGCAGAATGCAAATGAGCCGTTGTTTCCGGGTGTCAGCGTGAAAAATGACGGTCGCCCGCTCGGCGCGGACGACATCTGCTCCCGTCTGCTCGCTCTGCTCGCTCTGCGCGAGGCGGATGTCACCACGCTGCGGGGGGCTGAGGGGGGGCCTCCCGGGCTCCTGGGTGACCGCGGTCACGTGGGCTGCTGAGGCTCCGCCCCCGGTGCCGGCCCGTCTCCCTGCGTGTGCGGTGCTGCCCCCTCCCCTGGGTGCCCGGCTCCGCCCGCTCGGCCGGGGTCCACCATGGGGAGCTGCCCGCTCCCCCTGTCGCTGCAAGCACTGTTTCGGCCGACAGGTGGCCGGACCCCCCCCTTCCCGGTCAGGGGGGAGAGTTCCGGGCCCTGCAGCCCCAGCAGGTGGCCGGAGCTGACGCTTGAACTGTGGCTGGCGGCTGCTGCCCAGACCCACGGGCTCGGCGCCACCTCCTCCAGGAAGGCCCTCTAGGTTGCACCAGCCAGATGCCGGCCCGGCTCCTCCTCGCGCGCTCCTGGGGGGGACGGGACTGGGGTCCCGGCTCACGCGTTCGGGGGGTCGGAGGGGTGGGGAGCGGCGGGTGCAGCCTCACGTCCTGTGCCCCAGGGGAGTACATCAAGACCTGGCGGCCCCGCTACTTCCTGCTCAAGAACGACGGGACCTTCATCGGCTACAAGGAGCGGCCGCAGGACGTGGAGCAGCGCGAGTCGCCCCTCAACAACTTCTCCGTGGCCCGTGAGTGAGCCGGCCCGCCCCACCGCAGCCCCTGGGTGGGGAGCCCGCCTCTGGGGTGTCTGGGACCAGCAGCCCGGGACCAGGTTGGGCGGCGCCGGCTCCGTGTCACCTCGGGGGCCTGTTGGGGGCCGTCTCTGGCCGGTGGGTGTCTCGGTGCCGACCAAGGTCAAGGCCGTGACCCCGGAGCGATCGCAGGCGCTCCTGCTTTCGGGTCGAAGGCTTGGCGGAGTCGGGGCAGATGCCAGCGGGGGCCGGGGGGAGCCGAGCAGGGGGGGGTGCAGGACGACAGTGCGTGAGGGGCACCCAGCCCTGAGAGCCTCTGTGACCCCCAGGGAGAGCCTGTGGCTGCCCCCCGTCAAAGGCTGCAGAGGTCCTGGACTCTCCCCACCCCCAGGGCTGCCTGTGCCTGTGCCCCAGCTCTGGTGGGAGAGGGGGGCGGGCAGAGGACGGCAGGTGTGCCCGACCCCTGAGGGTCGGGGGCTGGACTCACACAGGGGTGCAGACAGGCTGGCAGACCGGGACCACAGCCACCTGGGGCACAGGCATGCTGGGCCACACACCCCAGCACTCCAGCACAGCTGGAGAGCACACACCTAGGCCGTGCACATACCCAGCTGTGCGTGTGATGCTGGGCTGTGCAGGGCCCAGTGTGTGCTGTCCAGCTGTGCGTGTGATCCTGGGGTGTGCACGGCCCAGTGTGTGCCGTCCAGCTGTGCGTGTGGTCCTGGGTGTGCACGGCCCAGTGTGTGCTGTCCAGCTGTGCGTGTGATCCTGGGGTGTGCACGGCCCAGTGTGTGCTGTCCAGCTGTGCGTGTGATCCTGGGGTGTGCAGGGCCCAGTGTGTGCTGTCCAGCTGTGCGTTTTGTCATGGGGTGTGCACGGCCCAGTGTGTGCTGTCCAGCTGTGCGTGTGATCCTGGGTGTGCACGACCCAGTGTGTGCTGTCCAGCTGTGCGTGTGATCTTGGGGTGTGCACGGCCCAGTGTGTGCTGTCCAGCTGTGCGTGTGATGCTGGGGTGTGCACGGCCCAGTGTGTGCTGTCCAGCTGTGCGTGTGGTGCTGGGTGTGCACGGCCCAGTGTGTGCTGTCCAGCTGTGCGTTTTGTCTTGGGGTGTGCACGGCCCAGTGTGTGCTGTCCAGCTGTGCGTGTGATCCTGGGTGTGCACGACCCAGTGTGTGCTGTCCAGCTGTGCGTGTGATCTTGGGGTGTGCACGGCCCAGGGTGTGCTGTCCAGCTGTGCGTGTGATGCTGGGGTGTGCACGGCCCAGTGTGTGCTGTCCAGCTGTGCGTGTGATCCTGGGTGTGCACGACCCAGTGTGTGCTGTCCAGCTGTGCGTGTGATCTTGGGGTGTGCACGGCCCAGTGTGTGCTGTCCAGCTGTGCGTGTGATGCTGGGGTGTGCACGGCCCAGTGTGTGCTGTCCAGCTGTGCGTGTGGTCCTGGGTGTGCACGGTCCAGTGTGTGCTGTCCAGCTGTGCGTGTGGTGCTGGATGTGCAGGGCCCAGTGTGTGCTGTCCAGCTGTGCGTGTGATCCTGGGTGTGCAGGGCCCAGTGTGTGCTGTCCAGCTGTGCGTGTGGTCCTGGGTGTGCACGGCCCAGTGTGTGCTGTCCAGCTGTGCGTGTGGTCCTGGGTGTGCACGGCCCAGCGTGTGCCGTCCAGCTGTGCGTGTGATCCTGGGTGTGCACGGCCCAGTGTGTGCTGTCCAGCTGTGCGTGTGATCCTGGGGTGTGCACGGCCCAGTGTGTGCTGTCCAGCTGTGCGTGTGATGCTGGGCTGTGCAGGGCCCAGTGTGTGCTGTCCAGCTGTGCGTGTGGTCATGGGGTGTGCACGGCCCAGTGTGTGCTGTCCAGCTGTGCGTGTGATCCTGGGGTGTGCACGGCCCAGTGTGTGCTGTCCAGCTGTGCGTGTGATCCTGGGGTGTGCACGGCCCAGTGTGTGCTGTCCAGCTGTGCGTGTGATCCTGGGGTGTGCACGGCCCAGTGTGTGCTGTCCAGCTGTGCGTGTGATCCTGGATGTGCAGGGCCCAGTGTGTGCTGTCCAGCTGTGCGTGTGATCCTGGGTGTGCATGGCCCAGTGTGTGCTGTCCAGCTGTGTGTGTGATCCTGGGATGTGCAGGGCCCAGTGTGTGCTGTCCAGCTGTGCGTGTGATGCTGGGTGTGCACGGCCCAGTGTGTGCTGTCCAGCTGTGCGTGTGATGCTGGGCTGTGCAGGGCCCAGTGTGTGCTGTCCAGCTGTGTGTGTGATGCTGGGCTGTGCAGGGCCCAGTGTGTGCTGTCCAGCTGTGCGTGTGATGCTGGGGTGTGCACGGCCCAGTGTGTGCTGTCCAGCTGTGCGTGTGATCCTGGGTGTGCACGGCCCAGTGTGTGCTGTCCAGCTGTGCGTGTGATGCTGGGGTGTGCACGGCCCAGTGTGTGCTGTCCAGCTGTGCGTGTGATCCTGGGTGTGCACGGCCCAGTGTGTGCTGTCCAGCTGTGCGTGTGGTGCTGGGGTGTGCACGGCCCAGTGTGTGCTGTCCAGCTGTGCGTGTGATGCTGGGGTGTGCACGGCCCAGTGTGTGCTGTCCAGCTGTGCGTGTGGTGCTGGGGTGTGCACGGCCCAGTGTGTGCTGTCCAGCTGTGCGTGTGATCCTGGGTGTGCACGGCCCAGTGTGTGCTGTCCAGCTGTGCGTGTGGTGCTGGGGTGTGCACGGCCCAGTGTGTGCTGTCCAGCTGTGCGTGTGATCCTGGGTGTGCACGGCCCAGTGTGTGCTGTCCAGCTGTGCGTGTGATCCTGGGTGTGCACGGCCCAGTGTGTGCTGTCCAGCTGTGCGTGTGGTGCTGGGATGTGCAGGGCCCAGTGTGTGCTGTCCAGCTGTGCGTGTGATCCTGGGTGTGCACGGCCCAGTGTGTGCTGTCCAGCTGTGCGTGTGGTGCTGGGGTGTGCACGGCCCAGTGTGTGCTGTCCAGCTGTGCGTGTGGTCCTGGGTGTGCACGGCCCAGTGTGTGCTGTCCAGCTGTGCGTGTGGTGCTGGGGTGTGCACGGCCCAGTGTGTGCTGTCCAGCTGTGCGTGTGGTGCTGGGGTGTGCACGGCCCAGTGTGTGCTGTCCAGCTGTGCGTGTGATCCTGGGTGTGCACGGCCCAGTGTGTGCTGTCCAGCTGTGCGTGTGGTGCTGGGATGTGCAGGGCCCAGTGTGTGCTGTCCAGCTGTGCGTGTGGTGCTGGGTGTGCACGGCCCAGTGTGTGCTGTCCAGCTGTGCGTGTGATGCTGGGCTGTGCACGGCCCAGTGTGTGCTGTCCAGCTGTGCGTGTGATGCTGGGCTGTGCACGGCCCAGTGTGTGCTGTCCAGCTGTGCGTGTGATCCTGGGTGTGCACGGCCCAGTGTGTGCTGTCCAGCTGTGCGTGTGGTGCTGGGATGTGCAGGGCCCAGTGTGTGCTGTCCAGCTGTGCGTGTGGTGCTGGGGTGTGCACGGCCCAGTGTGTGCTGTCCAGCTGTGCGTGTGATGCAGGGCTGTGCACGGCCCAGTGTGTGCTGTCCAGCTGTGCGTGTGATCCTGGGTGTGCACGGCCCAGTGTGTGCTGTCCAGCTGTGCGTGTGATGCTGGGGTGTGCACGGCCCAGTGTGTGCTGTCCAGCTGTGCGTGTGATCCTGGGGTGTGCACGGCCCAGTGTGTGCTGTCCAGCTGTGCGTGTGATCCTGGGTGTGCACGGCCCAGTGTGTGCTGTCCAGCTGTGCGTGTGGTGCTGGGATGTGCAGGGCCCAGTGTGTGCTGTCCAGCTGTGCGTGTGGTGCTGGGGTGTGCACGGCCCAGTGTGTGCTGTCCAGCTGTGCGTGTGATCCTGGGATGTGCAGGGCCCAGTGTGTGCTGTCCAGCTGTGCGTGTGATCCTGGGTGTGCACGGCCCAGTGTGTGCTGTCCAGCTGTGCGTGTGATCCTGGGGTGTGCAGGGCCCAGTGTGTGCTGTCCAGCTGTGCGTTTTGTCTTGGGGTGTGCACGGCCCAGTGTGTGCTGTCCAGCTGTGCGTGTGATCCTGGGGTGTGCACGGCCCAGTGTGTGCTGTCCAGCTGTGCTTGTGGAGCTGGGGTGTGCACGGCCCAGTGTGTGCTGTCCAGCTGTGCGTGTGGAGCTGGGGTGTGCACGGCCCAGTGTGTGCCGTCCAGCTGTGCGTGTGGTCCTGGGTGTGCACGGCCCAGTGTGTGCTGTCCAGCTGTGCGTGTGGTCCTGGGTGTGCACGGCCCAGTGTGTGCTGTCCAGCTGTGCGTGTGATCCTGGGTGTGCACGGCCCAGTGTGTGCTGTCCAGCTGTGCGTGTGATCCTGGGTGTGCACGGCCCAGTGTGTGCTGTCCAGCTGTGCGTGTGATCCTGGGTGTGCACGGCCCAGTGTGTGCTGTCCAGCTGTGCGTGTGATCCTGGGGTGTGCACGGCCCAGTGTGTGCTGTCCAGCTGTGCGTGTGGAGCTGGGGTGTGCACGGCCCAGTGTGTGCTGTCCAGCTGTGCGTGTGGAGCTGGGGTGTGCACGGCCCAGTGTGTGCTGTCCAGCTGTGCGTGTGGTCCTGGGTGTGCACGGCCCAGTGTGTGCTGTCCAGCTGTGCGTGTGGTGCTGGGATGTGCAGGGCCCAGTGTGTGCCGTCCAGCTGTGCGTGTGGTCCTGGGGTGTGTAGGGCCCAGTGTGTGCTGTCCAGCTGTGCGTGTGGAGCTGGGGTGTGCACGGCCCAGTGTGTGCTGTCCAGCTGTGCGTGTGATCCTGGGTGTGCACGGCCCAGTGTGTGCTGTCCAGCTGTGCGTGTGGTGCTGGGATGTGCAGGGCCCAGTGTGTGCTGTCCAGCTGTGCGTGTGATGCTGGGTGTGCACGGCCCAGTGTGTGCTGTCCAGCTGTGCGTGTGATGCTGGGTGTGCACGGCCCAGTGTGTGCTGTCCAGCTGTGCGTGTGATGCTGGGTGTGCACGGCCCAGTGTGTGCTGTCCAGCTGTGCGTGTGGAGCTGGGGTGTGCACGGCCCAGTGTGTGCTGTCCAGCTGTGCGTGTGGTGCTGGGGTGTGCACGGCCCAGTGTGTGCTGTCCAGCTGTGCGTGTGGAGCTGGGGTGTGCACGGCCCAGTGTGTGCTGTCCAGCTGTGCGTGTGGTGCTGGGGTGTGCACGGCCCAGTGTGTGCTGTCCAGCTGTGCGTGTGGAGCTGGGGTGTGCACGGCCCAGTGTGTGCTGTCCAGCTGTGCGTGTGGAGCTGGGGTGTGCAGGGCCCAGTGTGTGCTGTCCAGCTGTGCGTGTGATGCTGGGTGTGCACGGCCCAGTGTGTGCTGTCCAGCTGTGCGTGTGATGCTGGGTGTGCACGGCCCAGTGTGTGCTGTCCAGCTGTGCGTGTGGAGCTGGGGTGTGCACGGCCCAGTGTGTGCTGTCCAGCTGTGCGTGTGGTCCTGGGTGTGCACGGCCCAGTGTGTGCTGTCCAGCTGTGCGTGTGGTGCTGGGATGTGCAGGGCCCAGTGTGTGCTGTCCAGCTGTGCGTGTGATGCTGGGTGTGCACGGCCCAGTGTGTGCTGTCCAGCTGTGCGTGTGATGCTGGGTGTGCACGGCCCAGTGTGTGCTGTCCAGCTGTGCGTGTGGAGCTGGGGTGTGCACGGCCCAGTGTGTGCTGTCCAGCTGTGCGTGTGGTGCTGGGTGTGCACGGCCCAGTGTGTGCTGTCCAGCTGTGCGTGTGGAGCTGGGGTGTGCACGGCCCAGTGTGTGCTGTCCAGCTGTGCGTGTGGAGCTGGGGTGTGCACGGCCCAGTGTGTGCTGTCCAGCTGTGCGTGTGGTCCTGGGTGTGCACGGCCCAGTGTGTGCTGTCCAGCTGTGCGTGTGGTGCTGGGATGTGCAGGGCCCAGTGTGTGCTGTCCAGCTGTGCGTGTGGTGCTGGGATGTGCAGGGCCCAGTGTGTGCTGTCCAGCTGTGCGTGTGGTCCTGGGTGTGCACGGCCCAGTGTGTGCTGTCCAGCTGTGCGTGTGGTGCTGGGATGTGCAGGGCCCAGTGTGTGCCGTCCAGCTGTGCGTGTGGTGCTGGGATGTGCAGGGCCCAGTGTGTGCTGTCCAGCTGTGCGTGTGATCCTGGGTGTGCACGGCCCAGTGTGTGCTGTCCAGCTGTGCGTGTGGTGCTGGGATGTGCAGGGCCCAGTGTGTGCTGTCCAGCTGTGCGTGTGATCCTGGGTGTGCACGGCCCAGTGTGTGCTGTCCAGCTGTGCGTGTGGTGCTGGGATGTGCAGGGCCCAGTGTGTGCTGTCCAGCTGTGCGTGTGATCCTGGGTGTGCAGGGCCCAGCGTGTGCCGTCCAGCTGTGCGTGTGGTGCTGGGATGTGCACGGCCCAGTGTGTGCTGTCCAGCTGTGCGTGTGGTCCTGGGTGTGCACGGCCCAGTGTGTGCTGTCCAGCTGTGCGTGTGGTGCTGGGATGTGCACGGCCCAGTGTGTGCTGTCCAGCTGTGCGTGTGATCCTGGGTGTGCACGGCCCAGTGTGTGCTGTCCAGCTGTGCGTGTGGTGCTGGGGTGTGCACGGCCCAGTGTGTGCTGTCCAGCTGTGCGTGTGATCCTGGGTGTGCAGGGCCCAGCGTGTGCCGTCCAGCTGTGCGTGTGGTCCTGGGATGTGCAGGGCCCAGTGTGTGCTGTCCAGCTGTGCGTGTGGTCCTGGGTGTGCACGGCCCAGTGTGTGCTGTCCAGCTGTGCGTGTGATCCTGGGTGTGCAGGGCCCAGTGTGTGCTGTCCAGCTGTGCGTGTGGAGCTGGGGTGTGCACGGCCCAGTGTGTGCTGTCCACCTGTGCTGGAGTGCCGGGGTGTGTGGCCCAGCATGCGTGTGCCCCAAGTGGCTGTTCTCCCGGCCTGCCAGCCTGTCTGCACCCCTGTTTGTCGAGCTCCCCACCCCCAGGGGTGCGTCACACCTGCGTCCTCCGCCCGCCCCGCCCCGGGTGGAGTGAGGCCAGTCTGCCCAGTGTTGTGACTTCCCCGGGCCGGCCGTACCCCTCTCCCATCCTGCCAGCAGTGGGGAGGCAGCTCTCACCAGTTCCCACCCTGCAGTCCCTCCCTAGGACCCCCGACCCCTTTCCCTGCAGTGATCAGGGCCGCTCCGAGTCCTAAGGAGGGACTGGGGGGGGGGGCGCACCCAGCTAACGCCCAGCGGGCAGCTCCAGATCCCCGTCTGAGTGGGAGGGAACTGAGGCACCGAGAGGGCACGTATTGGAGCTTCCCGGGACTGGGGGGAGGGCGGTCTGGGCTCACCCGGCCCCTCCCCCAGAATGCCAGCTGATGAAGACCGAGAGGCCGCGCCCCAACACCTTCATCATCCGCTGCCTGCAATGGACCACCGTCATCGAGCGCACCTTCCACGTGGAGACCCCCGAGGAGCGGTAGGGGGGCGCGGGCGGGCGGGACCTGGGAAGGTGGGGGCCAGGGGGGAGAGGGACCTGGGGAGGTGGGGGCCAGGGGGGAGAGGGACCTGGGGAGGTGGGGGCCAGGGGGGAGAGGGACCTGGGGAGGAGGGGGCGCGGGCGGGCGGGACCTGGAGAGGTGGGGGCCAGGGGGGAGAGGGACCTGGGGAGGTGGGGGCCAGGGGGGAGAGGGACCTGGGGAGGTGGGGGCCAGGGGGGAGAGGGACCTGGGGAGGTGGGGGCGGGGGAGGAGTGGGACCCGGAGGGGTGGGGGCGAGGGGCGGTGAGACCCGAGGAGTAGTGGGGGAGCGTGGGGAGGAGGACCTGGGGAGGTGGGGGCTAGGAGGGGTGGGACCCGAGGAGTCGGGGGGGGGGCGCAGGGAGGAGGGCGACCGATGAGGAGGTTGGGGCTGGGGAGGAGTGGGACCCGGGAGGGGGGCCAGTGAGGAGGTGGGGGTCGGGGAGGAGGGGGGTGGGCAAGGTGGGTGCTGGCCCCTTGCTCTCCTGGCCTCTCGCTCCGTGTCCCAGGTGTGTGGGGGGATGGGGTGCAGTCCTGCTGGGCCCGGGCCCGGACCTCAGGGCCAGCCGCCTCCTGGGGCCCCGGCTGGGCCGGCGAGGCGAGGCCCAGTGGTTCGGCCGGACCACCCCTGACCGCCCGCCCGGCCGCCCGCAGGGACGAGTGGACCACGGCCATCCAGACGGTGGCCGACGGGCTCAAGCGGCAGGAGGAGGAGATGATGGACTTCCGGTCGGGCTCGCCCAGCGACAACTCGGGGGCCGAGGAGATGGAGGTGTCCCTGGCCAGACCCAAGCACCGCGTGGTGAGCCGCCCCCTCCGCGGGCCCGGGGACGCCCGCTCCTGCCCACAGGACGGTCTGACGCCTGGGAGCCCCCTGGTCAGAGGGAGGGACGGCTGGGCGCGGTCACTCCCTCCATCCCCCGGGCCCCAGGGCTCGGAGTTGGGGTGCAGAGCCCGGGTCACCCTGTGCCCTGACCGCCCCCGCCCCGCAGACCATGAACGAGTTTGAGTACCTGAAGCTGCTGGGCAAGGGCACCTTCGGGAAGGTGATCCTGGTGAAGGAGAAGGCCACGGGCCGCTACTACGCCATGAAGATCCTCAAGAAGGAGGTCATCGTGGCTAAGGTGGGCGCTGCCCGGGGCGGGGGGGGGCGGGGAGGCCCCGGGGAGGGCGGGGCGGGCGGCACTCACAGCCCGTCTTCCAGGACGAGGTGGCGCACACGCTCACGGAGAACCGAGTCCTGCAGAACTCGCGGCACCCCTTCCTGACGGTGAGTGCCCCGGCCTGAGCCACACACCCCCCCCCCCCCCCCCCCCCCCCCCCCCCGGTGCCGGGGCGGAGCGTGGCCCCCCGGTGCCCGGACTGAGGGCTGGCTGGGAGCCGGGCCCTCTGGGTGCAGCGTGGGCTGGCCTGCGGAGCCCCGTGTGCGAAGGGGCAGGGGCCCCGGGGCCCCCCCCCTGCTATGCCCGGTGGGGTCCGAGCCCACGCCCCTGTGCTGGGACCTGACCGAGGAGGAGCGTGGGGAGAGATCCTGAGCCTTTCTGGGACCAGGAATCAGCTGGAAGTTGGTTTCCCAGCTCAGCCGGCTCCTGGGGGCAGGGCCAGCCCCTCTCCTCCGGGGTCTTGTGGGCGCACAGCTGGGGGCCCAGCTCCACAGAGGTCCCGGCTCTCAGCACGGTCCTGTGTGGCTCTGTGGGCGAGGTGGGCACGGGCGTCCTTTAGGGCCAGGCTGCCTGTGTGGGCGGAGGTGGGCAGCCCGAGGCAGTGGTGCCCGGAGGCCGTGTCTGGCGAGGTGTCCCTGGTGGGGAGCCTGCGAGATCCGGGACACTGGGCCCCGCCCACTTCACCCGTCCTCCCGGCGGCGGGCCTGTGGGCAGGGGCCTGGTTCCAGCTGTGCCCCTTGCAGGCGCTGAAGTACTCCTTCCAGACGCACGACCGCCTCTGCTTCGTGATGGAGTACGCCAACGGGGGCGAGGTAGGCTGCCCGCCTGCCCTCCCTGTGCCGGGCTGTGCTGCCCTCCCCAGGCCCCCGCTCGCCCCTCCCTTTAAGGCCCGCCCCTCCCCCTAGGCCTTGCCCCCTTCTCAGGGCCCTTCCTCCCCTTAAGCCCCGCCCCAGGGCCCTCCCCTGCCCCTAGGCCATCCCTTCTGCAGGCCCCGCCCCACCCTTAGGCCCCGCCCACAGCCCCCTCCCCTTATCAGGGCCCACCCTCTCCTTAGGCTCCTACCCTCCCCCTAGGCCTTGCCCCCTTCTCAGAGCCTGCCCTCCCCTTAAGTCCCGCCCCCCCAGGCCCTCCCCTGCCCTGAGGCCCTCCCATCCACAGGGCCCGCCCCTCCCCTTAGGCTCCGCCCCAGGCCCCTCCCCTTCACAGAACCCGCCCCTTAAGCCACGCCCCCAGGCCCCGCTCCTGCCCATAGGCCCCACCCCAGGCCACTCCCCTTCTCAGGGCCCGCCACTCCCTGTAGGCCCTGCCCCAAGCCCCTCCCCTTGGGCCCCTCCCCCTTGGGCCCGCCCCTCCCGGCGGTGGGCGCGGTGCGAGGCTTGGCTCCCCACAGCTCTTCTTCCACCTGTCTCGCGAGCGCGTGTTCCCCGAGGACCGGGCCCGCTTCTACGGCGCCGAGATCGTGTCGGCCCTGGACTACCTGCACTCGGAGAAGAACGTGGTCTATCGGGACCTCAAGGTGGGGCCGCGCCTCCGGCGGGAGGGGCCGGGCCGGGCGGCCGGAAGGGGGGGGTGCTGACTGGAGGCCCCGCCCACCCGCAGCTGGAGAACCTCATGCTGGACAAGGACGGGCACATCAAGATCACGGACTTCGGGCTGTGCAAGGAGGGCATCAAGGATGGGGCCACCATGAAGACCTTCTGCGGGACCCCCGAGTACCTGGCCCCCGAGGTGCGCGCACCCCCTACCCTCGCGAGGGAGCCAGCTCCAGCCCTGCCCAAGCCCCAGTTGGTGCCTTCCCGGCGCTGTGACCTTGACCGTGACCGTGACCCCGGCAGGTGCTGGAGGACAACGACTACGGGCGCGCCGTGGACTGGTGGGGGCTGGGCGTGGTCATGTACGAGATGCTGTGTGGCCGCCTGCCCTTCTACAACCAGGACCACGAGAAGCTCTTCGAGCTCATCCTCATGGAGGAGATCCGCTTCCCGCGCACGCTCAGCCCCGAGGCCAAGGCGCTGCTGTCGGGGCTGCTCAGGAAGGACCCCAAGCAGAGGTGGGCGGGAGCGCGAAGCCTCCTCACAGGCCCGGCCAGCCGGGACGTGGGCAGGCGGGCAGGGGGAGACCGGGCGGGTCTCCCAACCTGTGCACGAAGACCCCGCCCCTCCACCCACGCTGGCTCTTCCCCCCAGCCTGACCCACTCAGGGAGTCCTGACCTGGGAGGGGGCGGGCGGGCGGGGCGGTGACCGAGGCCTGGTCCCCACAGGCTTGGCGGGGGCGCCGAGGACGCCAAGGAGATCATGCAGCACCGCTTCTTCGCCAGCATCGTGTGGCAGGACGTGTACGAGAAGAAGGTACACACACACACACCGTTCACCCGTCACCCCCCTGCTCACCTGTGCGCCTGAACCCCTGCTCAGGGGAGGAGCGTGTGCCGTGCTCCAGCCGGGACCATCGGGTCTGAGCCCCGGGTCCCGCCCTGGGCCCCGCTGAGCCTGGGCGGCCCACTGCTCTCTGGGCCTGGGGGAGGCCAGGCCCCCCGCAGGGAGTGCCACTCCACAGCCCCAGTGGGTCCAGGACCCCGGGGATGTGGCTGCCCCTCCATCCTGAATTGTCAGAGGGCCTGCCCCCTGCACCCCTCCCCAGTGTATAAGACACCCGGGAAGGAAAGAGGACAGGAGCCTGGGGGAGTGTGTGGGGTGTGGGGGCTGCACCCCCCCCTGTCGCCTGCAGGGGCCCTGTGAGCGGTCACCCCACCCTTGTCGGAGGGTTCCTGGGCCTTTGACAGCCACCCTCCCCACAGTCTCTCTCCCAGAGTCCTGCTGTGGGCGGGCGGCAGTTTACACCCTGGAGAGAGTGCGTGGGCTCAGCGCCCTGGGGCGGCAGTGGGGGTGCAGGGCCAGCCTGTGACCTGACCTGCCTGCCCCCCGCCCCACCCACCCGCCCCCCACAGCTCAGCCCGCCCTTCAAGCCCCAGGTCACCTCGGAGACGGACACCAGGTATTTCGACGAGGAATTCACAGCCCAGATGATAACTATCACACCCCCGGACCAAGGTGAGGGGCCCCCCTGTCCCCACTGCCCCCCAAAACAACAGAACCAGGGTCCCCTGGCCCGAGCCCGGGCTTTGACCGGAAAGGGTGCTGATCGGGGGCGGGAGGGAGGGTTCCTGTGCCTGCCACTGGAGGGCTGGGGTCAACGAGCCTGGAGCTGGGGGGGGGGGGGCCTGCCTCAGTTTCCCTGTCCTCCCCACCCGCAGACGACAACATGGAGTGTGTGGACAGCGAGCGGAGGCCCCACTTCCCTCAGTTCTCCTACTCGGCCAGCGGCACGGCCTGAGGCGGCCAGCGGTGCCGGGGGAGCCCACAGCGATGGTCTTCGGCGGAGGTCTTTCTCTCGGAGGCGATGGGGGGGGCCGCGCTCCCCAGCACGCGCGGGGGAGGCCCCTCGTGCCGCGGGGCAGGCTGTCCGCACGCTCGCGGAGGGGGAGGCGGTCCTGCGGTTTTTCTTAATTTATTTCCGCCAGCTCTCCCGGCGTGGCACCGCCTTCCGACGAGATCCGCGTAGGAAACGCCGAGGGGGCTGCGGCGGCCACGTGCAATGTGGGGTGCGGTGGCCCCTGCCCGCGCCCCTCGGCCCCTCTGGCCACCTGTCCCCAGCTGCCCGCTGTCCCCCCCCCCCCCCCCCGCCGCCCCCGGAGGCACCGGGGGGGGCCGAGGCCGGCCGGGAGTGCTGTGTTGCTGTTCATGTCCGTCGGGGCTAATCTTAGAGACGAGCCCCCCCCCCCAAAAAAAACCCCTGGACGCCCCGCCCCGTGCTCCCCCGTTAGCGCCTGCCCTGTCCTGTCCTAGAAGCTTCTCTCCCGCCGCCCGCCTGGCCAGACAGCGCGCCGCGCCGCGGCGTTTTTTACATCTTTAGTATTTTTACTATGACGAGACTTCCCTCCAAACGCCTCAATAAAAACGGCTTTTCAACTTGGAGGCTGGTTTTGCTTTGTGAGGAGCACCCGGGACAGCTTCTCGGGGGGAAGGGGTCTCCCCGGCTCACGTGCATCTGCCAGTGCGGGGGAGTGTCCTGGCTGACCCTGGCCCTCCCGGCCCCATGCCCAGGGGTCATCTGACGGCCAGGAAGGACCCTGCGGGACCCAGAGCTGGCGGAGGGCAGGCGGGACTTTCGAGGGGTCCTGGGCAGGCTTTGGGCGCCACCTGGTGGCGAGGAGAGGAACCGCCACCCAACACTATAAACGCTGGTCAGCACTTGGCAGGGCCCAGAGGACCTTAAGTGAGTGGGTGCCCCCTGCAGGGGTGCCCCGATGGGTACGGGACCTGGCACCATGGAACTTGGCAGCGTCCCCCCACCTCCAGCTCTGGGTGGGGGCGTCCCAGGCCTCGGTGGCCCTCTCCCTCGGCTCTGACAAGCAGCATGCCACAGCTGGGAGGGGAGGGGAGGCCAGGATCGGGGCAGAGCCACGTGCCAGCCGGGGCCTGTGCCACGGGGAACAGCGAGGACCCTCAGGCAAGTACCACGACGGCTACCCGGCCAGCAGTCCCACCTCTGCCCCCCGCCCCGGCCTGGAGAACTGAAGGGGGGCCCCCAGAGGCAGTGCAGCCCATGCTCACAGCGGCGGCAGCCTCAGCAGCCGAGATGTGGGTGCAGTTCGGTGTCCTGGACGAGGACGGGGTAACGGGACTGGCCCGCCCGCACCACGGACAGTGCTCACATCAGGACGGACAGCGGACAGCGGCTGCCACAGATGGGCCTTGTCGGCTCAGTGAATAAGCCAGACACCAAGGCCGGGCCCTGCACTGTGGGACCCGCTGAGGGGGTCCCCGGAGGAGTCAGACCCTGGGGGCGGGGGGAGGGCTGGGGTAATTGGGACAGGTCATCTGTGTGTATGGGGCTCAGGGATGGTGTGCCGGGAGCTGTGCTGACAAACGGGTGAGGTGGCACTGTGTACATCACGGGGGCGGGGGGGGGGGGTAGGAGCCTTCAGAGCTGGAGCGGGTTGTCAGGTGGGGGCGCTCGCCGGGCCAAGGGTGCGACCGGCTCCCTCCCACGGCCCCCTTTGTGATGGGTGGGAGACGCCTTAGGAGTATTCCAGGGCACAGGCACCGACACAGGCACGACCCGATCTTGTGTCCCCTCCCAAGCGGGAACCTCCTGCAGCACTGTGTGGGGAGAGCAGTTTGGGGTGCAGGAGACAGGCACCCGGGGGAGAGAACTCCTGGGCACTGTCCTGCCAGGGCCAGGCCTGCTGAGGGTGGCCTGGGGCTACTGGGCCGTGAGGGCCAGCAGGGTGCGTCCCTCCTGTGTCCCCACCTAAACCTGCCTCCCCCCCCTCCCGCAAGGCTGGCCTCGAGGGGCCAGTGTGGGTCAGCGAGGCCGCCCCGGAGTCTGGACGTCACCCACCCCTCCCCGGGCTGTGCTGGCACAATGTCACCCACTCTGGGGTCAGACGACCCGGGGTGCAAAGCGTTTCTCACCGGGACTGGCTGGGGGCGGGGGGGGGGGGGAGTGTGAGAGCCTGGGGGCTGGAGGTGACGCACTTTGACCTCCATTTCCCCGTCTGTGACGTGGGGTGACCGGGCACGCAGCTTGTGCGAAGCTCAGCGGGCGCTGGGTGAGCTGGCAGCGTGGCACGGGGCCCCTCCAGCACCTGCTGGTCACGGGCCCCGGGGGCCGCACCCCCAGGACTGTCGACATAAGCACGTCCCCCTCGTCCAAATATAAAGGATTTATTCAGACATCAGTACAAAACGTCGAACAGAACCCCCCCCCCCCCAGGTCCCTCTGCATCCAGGGCCCTGCAGGAGGCCGGTGGGGGGGGGGGGGCAGGCCTCGAACACGGCCTCAGGCCTCGAACACGGCACAGCTGGCGCACAGCACTTTCTCGTGGACGTCGCTGCAGCTGCAACATGGCAGGGAGGAGAGAAGAGCTGGCGTTAAGGGCGAAGTTGTGTCCCCCGAGTTTACAGATGGGGGCGCTGCCCCCAGGCCAGAGCCCTGACCGGGCCGTGTGCGGCGGGTGCAGTGAGCCGGGACGGGGCCCCTGAGTGAACACGGGAGGAGGACACGCAGAGGGGAGGACGCCGGGAGCGGGGCGCCCCCAGCGTGCGGCAGCCAGCCCCGCAGGGGGACAGGTGGGGAGCGGGTCCTCCCCACCTGTCTCTGAAGGAACCACCGTGACACGCGCCCCAGACCTCCCGCCCAGAGTGTGAGGAGGAAGACCAGCGAGCATGTGGACCGAGGCAGCCAAGAGCTGCCCGGGTCCGAGCTGGAGGGAGGCCCCGCACAACCTCCAGGGGCCGGCGAGGTTACGGTCAGCAGCGAGGCCGTGCGGGGGTTCGCGGGGACACCCGTCAGAGAGGTCCCGACAGGCCGGGGGACGGAACGCACCACGGGACACCGAGGAGGGTCACCGAGAACTCGGAGCCGCGAGCCGGCTGGTTCTCGCGGGGAGCCACGCAGCAGCCCCGGCCCAGCCCCGGCCCAGCCCCAGCCGCCCGCAGCGAGCTGTGTGCACCGGAACAGCTACCAGGAGGTGTGGGCGGGACCCGCCAGCACCCGGGGGCCGGGGCCAGGCCTGAGCAGCTGGCCGGGGGCAGAAGGTGGTGGCAAAGGCCATGGCCTGGCTCCCGGGCCTGGGGGGGGCAGGAGGCCTCACGGCCCAGAGCAGAGGGCCCCCGGCCCTGGTTGTGGCCACGAGGCCCGAGGCCTGCAGACTGGCAGCGTGAATCCTGGGGGGGGAGGGGGGGGGTAGAAGCTGGCGGGGCACTCGAGGGGGTCCGGTGAGGACACTGCAGCCAGGAGGAAGGCTCCAGCCCCAGGATCGCCCTCTACCCGCCCTTCTGCTTACTGGGCTCCTGACCTCACGCGAGGCGGCCACTGGCCCGAGGCCCCGCCCTCTGGCTCACACAGGAGCAAGAGCGCGAAGGGGCGTGGCTCAGTTACGCGCCTGACGCCCAGCACACGGCCTCCAGACTGGCCCGCGCAGCGTCCCCCAGTCTCCCTTTTTAAAAATACGTTTTTATTGGTTTTAGAGAGGAAGGGAGAGGGAGGGAAACATCAGTGATGAGAGAATCATTGATCTGCTGCCTCCTGCGTGCCCTACTGGGAACCGAGGCCACAACCCAGGCACGTGCCCTTGACCGGAATCGATCCCGGGACCCTTCAGTCCGCAGGCGACGCTCTACCCACTGAGCCGCACCAGCCAGGGCCCCGTCTCTGGTCCCCGTCCCTGGGAGTCGCCCTGGGGCCTGGGTCCTTCCCCGGGCTACCCCGGCTTTCTGAGCCATCAGACAGCCCCCTGACTCCCGGAGGCTGGCTGCCCGGCTGTGGGGTCCAAGCTACTCATCAGTCTGCGGACCTGCTCCGAGCCTGGGGGCGTGTCTTCCTACGGCACAGCTGCCGGGAGGGACGCACCCATTCGTACACTCAGGTAGGGCAGGGCACACACTCCACACCCTGCGCCCACAGAGACGGTGACAGCACCACACACTGCGGGGACCCTGGGCGGAGGGAGCCATGCGGCGCTACGCCAGGCTGGCAGGACAGGACTGACCGCGGCCGCCTCGGACCGGGCCAGAACACAGGCCACACCGGGGACAGACCCGGCCGCTGCGACACCGGTTCCGGTCTGCACACGCCCCGCCCCCCGGCTGTGCCCGCCCCGCCCCGCCCCGCCCCCTGGACACCCCACACTTACTCCACCAGCGCGCACAGGGTGCAGGCCGCCGCCCCGCAGCCACTGCAGGTGCGCACGCACCGCCCGCACAGGGCGCGCTCACACTGGCCGCAGGCCGCCGTCCCGTCCACGGCGCGCACGCAGGAGGAGCAGGCTCTGCACGCCGCCCCCGGCGCGTCTGTGAGGAAGAAACGGCAGCGGTCAGGGGCCGGGGCTACGCGGTGCGGGGGCTGCGGGCACCGCTTCCCCCAGGACAGGCTGACCTCCTCACGCACCTGCCCGCCCTGGACCCTCCCGGCCCCCCGAGCAGGTCCGGCACACGGCGCTGCTCCGAAAGGGGGCTCCCGGGGGTTTGGGACTCCTGCTCCGAACCCCCAAAGCTGGGTGCCGGTGCCGAAGGGCCAGCTTTTTCCCTGCGTGTGCTGGGGTCTCGGCCTTCGTCCCGTGCGTCTCCGTGTTGTGACCCGTGTCACAGATTAACAAAGCCCTGGGTCCCCCGCCCAGACCCAGGGGTGGGCCGGGGACTATGAGCAGCAACGCGGGTGACAGCCTGGCGTGCCCAGTGACACTCGACCAGGCTGCCCCGCTCAGGCAGGACCTGCAGCTGCAGGGGACACAGGTGGACGTTCGCTGTTCCCGGCTCCCAGCTTGAGTGTCAGCAGGGGCAACTCCACAAGGCGGGCCTCCAGGGTTGCCCAGCTCCAGCCCCCGCTGGGCGGACGGTGTCCCCGAGGGCAGGCCGGCCCCTGCACGTCCCCCTCCAGCACCACTCACCGGCTTCGAAGGTCTGGGCCCCCCTCCTGATCAGCCGGCCGTCGGGTCCGATCAGCATCTGCCCGCGCGTGGCTCGGGGGGCCTCCATGGGGCCGGGCTTCGGGGACTCGGGCAGGTCCACCACGGCGCAGCCCTCCTCCCACGCCTGGTCCATGTAGGCCTTGGCCCCCCGGAACAGCAGCTGCCTGGTCTTCTCTGGGGAGACAGAGCCCTCCGGTTTCACCTTCGCTGACCGGGGCCTTTGCACGCCCCCTCCCGTCCCCGTCCCCATCCTCCATCCCCCCCATCCCCCCCATCCCCCTGCAGGCCAGGTGTGGAGGCCCCGCTGTGCTCTCATCCCCTGAACCCCGCTGCTCCCCGTGAACTGGGCCCACTCTGCCCTCCCCCGCCCTTCCTTCCCCAGGCTCAGCCGCCATCCCCCACAGGGAAGTTTCGGACCTGCGGCACCCCCCCCCCCCGCCCCTGGGCTCCTTCTCGGCCCCTCTGCTCATCTTCCTCCCCCGTCTCTCGAGGTGGCTTGCCTTGTGCTGCCCCCCTACTCCCAGCGCCCACTACCCAGCCCTGTCCAGCATGCCCACAGGCGAAGGCTCCGGATGGCCCCCCACCGGCCATGTGCACCCCCCTCTCTCACTGCAGAGCAGCTGGCGACGATGGAGCAGCAGCGGTCCTGCCAGAGGCCTCAGAACCTTCCAGGCCTCTGGGGGCCCTGGACACCCAGGAAATGGCTGCTCAGCACCCAGAGCAGCGGCATCCCACCAGGCCACACGCCAGTCACCCAGGGGCTTTCACAAGATCAGGCGCCGGGTGCCAGCCCCCCAAAGGCCTCACCCTCCCTCCCGTGTCCCAGCAGAGCCGGTGGAGCTGCGGGCAGCGGTGGCTCTCCGTGGAACGGGCCATGACAGTGACCAGGAAACTCTGACAGCTTGTGGGCTCCTCCTCCCCCCTCTCTGCTGACCCCTGCCCGCACATGGGGAGGCCTGGGCCTGGGCCAGCAGCGGAGCTCACAGCCCCAGCACAGGAAGCGAGGGCAGAGGAGCTCGGCCGCGGGCAGCAGGAGGAGAGAACGTCTCCCCATTCAATCACCAACACCAGGGCCACCTCCTAACGGCTCAGCGGGTACAAACTCGTGCACCCGACCCCCGTTGTGGCTGCCCCACACCACTAACTACCCAAACTGATAGCCCACAGCATCCTCTGCACCAGCGCCCGGGGAGGGGGCCTCCGATGGCTCGCGGCCCTCGCAGACCACCCTGAACTGGACCTTCCGGCCACACGAAGTCCTCCTGACCTCCCGCTTCCGGGCCGTGACAGCGCCCCCCTCTCCTCCCTTCCCCTCCCCGCCTGCCCACCTCTCACCTGCAGGACTCAGCTCAACTCTTGCTCCGCGGGGCCCCGGATGCCCGCGCTGGTGGCCTGCAGGGTCCAGCGCCGGCCCGGGTCACCTGGGCTCTCCCCCTGCGGCTCCCCCGCCAGAGCCCGCGCTCCCGGAGGCGGCGCCTCGCGCAGCCGCCGGGCCTGGCAGGGAGGGCGCGCTCCTCAAACGCCTCCCCCTGAGAACGGGCACCTCTGGGAGCTTAGTCTCCCCAGACACCCCCCTCCCTGACCTCTCGCTGGGCCTGGGGGCCCCAGTGCCAGGCAGACCTGCTGGTACGCGAGTTCGCCATCCCCGCAGGGCCGATCCGGGATGCGGCGCCACGCAGAGGCCGCTCGTGCGGGGAGGCAGGGCCACGTCGTAGGAGCTGTGGCCCCCGCAAGTGGGCGTCGCGCATTCCCGTCCCGCTCAATGCTCCAACCTCCGGGCCCCCGGCCCCGCCGCTGGCCCTTGGCCTCCCGGGGGCGCGGCCTGTGGGGACCGCCCCGTCCCAGCCCCGCGTCGAAGGGAGGACGCCCTGCTCCGCACTCACCGTAGACCTCCCGCAAGTAACGCTCGGAGCACACGCCGCGGCCCAGCTCCTTCCAGCCCACGCGGACCTTGAGCTGCAGCGGGGCCACGACCCCGAAGGGGCAGCCCCGCTTGGGCATCGCCGCAGGCCGGGGAGTTGGCGTCCGTGCCTGGCCGCCCTCCTGACGTCACAGACGCGCGCCAACCCTCGCTGGCGGCGCCGCGGGGAATAGGCCCAGAGGGATGGAGGGGGCGGGGCTCTGGTGCAGCGCGGCGCAGGATAGGTCGGGGAAGCACAGGGGGCGGGGCTGGTGCGCGGCGCGGGAAAAAGCAGGGCGAGTGGGCGCGCCGGGGCTGGGAGAGGGCGGGGGTCATGAGCAAGCGGCGCGGGATAGGCCGGTTGGGGGCAAGACTCGAGTTGGGGGGCGGGCCCTGCGTGAGGCGCGGCGCGGGATAGGCCGAAGGAGACTTGGGGGCGGGACTCGCGAGAGGCGCGGCGCGTGATAAGGCAGAGGCGACCTCGGCGCGGGAGGGGCGGGATGTCAATCCTTTGCATTTGGTTGGTAAACAACTGTGGGAACGGGTACGGTTCCTTGTTGACGTCAGCAGTTAGAGGAAAATTCCCTTTCTCCTCATTTTCACTGCGTCGGGATCAGGGGAGTGGGGAGTGACGTGTGCACGCCGGGACGTCCCTGGGGGAGGCCTGACGCGACCCCGGCCCTGCGACGCCGGCGCGGCTGTCCCGACAGAGTGCGAGGCGCGCGGGGCCTCCGGGGCTCTGACCCGGAAGTGCCTTCCACAACCGCACCATCCGGCTCCTCCGCACGCACTTCCGGTGACGAGCTGCCTCCATGGTCTGCGTGCACCCACGTGACGTCACGTCCGCCAGGGGTTCCCCCGCAGGGCGCCGTCAGTGGGTCACACGTGGGTGTGTTGTAAAACCGCAGCGGACGGAAACGCACGTGGTCCTGTTAACCAATGTCATTCCGAAGCACTTCGTTTAAAGAGTTCCGCTTACATTTCAGTCCAACCTGAAGCCGTATTTGCCCTTCGGGTGTTGATTCGTCACGGCCCGGCCTGCAGGGAGGCGCTCCCAAGGCCCTGTCCCCGGTCCTGGGCCGGAGTCCCGAGTGGCTGTCGGCCCAGAGCAGGTCACGCAGGCTGGCTCCCCCGAGGCCTCTCCTTTTCCGGGGTCCTCACTGGCCGCCCCTCTGCGTGTCTGTGTCCCCATCTCCTCTTCTTAGAAGGCCCCTAGTCAGCCTGCTTAGGACGCAGTCCGAATGACCTTTCTGAACCTTAGCCACTGACGTGTGGCTTCTGAAACCATGGAGCCCAGAACGGAGGGTAGAAGGTGGTCCCCAGGGGGTGGGGGAGGCAACGGGGGCGGGGCTGGGGACCAGTAGGGGAGGAGCTAGGAGAGGAAATGGGGGAGGGGCCGGGGAGGTGCCAGTGGGGGGCCAGGGGAGCGGCCAGTAGGGGAGGAGCTAGGGGCGGGACCAGTGGGGAGGAGTTAGGGGAGGGACCAGTGGGGGAGGAGCGAGGGGAGGGGGTATTGGGGAGGGGATAGGGGAGGGGCAGTGGGGAGGAGCTAGTAGGGGAGGGGCTAGGGAGGAGCTAATAGGGGAGGAGCTAGTAGGGGACGGTCTAGGGGAGGGGCCAGTGGGGCTGGGGAAGGCATGGGTGGGGAGAGGTTGGTCCCACTGAGGGACAGCGTATGCCTGGGGTCACGTCTAAGTGGGGTGTCATCTCCATGGGGAGGGAATGGTATTATTCACACCCGTGGATGCCCAGGGCAGGTGGACACTTCCAGCCTGGGCAGCTCGGTCGCCCCTCGGTGCCCCTCCCTGGCAGCGGTGACCAGTGCGCCGTCCTCGCCATTCTCTCTCGTCCAGGTGCCACAGGGCAGCGCTGCCGGCCCGGCTCCCCCCGCAGGCTCCCGCACAGGCTCCCCGCACAGGCTGACTCAGAGACCGCTGTGCTCTGTGGTGGTTCCCTCTGCGGGGATGGGCCTGCAGTGGCTGCCTGAGGAGGACCCCTGGGCGGCCAGTTTCGGGGGTTGAGGGTGCTCTGCACGTTCCCCTGGGAGATGTTTCCTGTCCCTGCTCAGCCCCGGGAGCCGATGGGTATTAAATTCTAAGAAAAGGGCAGCTCCAGGCGCTGGGAACAGCCCTCACACCGCAAAGCGCGGCTGCGTGCGTGTCCTGTACCCACGTGTGCCCTGTACCCGCGTGTGTGCCCTGTACCCACGTGCCCTGTAACAACGTGCGTGCCCTGTACTCACATGTGTGAGTGCCCTGTACCCGCGTGTGTGCCCTGTACCCACGTGTGCCCTGTAACAACGTGCGTGTCCTGTACCCAGGCGTGCCCTGTAACAACGTACGTGCCCTGTACCCGCGTGCGTGCCCTGTACCCGCGTGCGTGTCCTGTACCCACGTGTGTGTCCTGTACCCGCGTGCGTGCCCTGTAACCGCGTGTGCCCTGTACCCACGTGCGTGTCCTGTACCCGCGTGCGTGCCCTGTACCCACGCACAGAACTGAGCGCCCCGCTCCGCCCCGCGGCCGGCTGCTGGTGCCAAGGACCGAGAGCGCCTCCCATCAGCACCCCGATAGAAAACGCTGGTGGCTGAGCGTCCACCAGGGCCCAGGAGTCGCCCCTAGATTCCCCGTCGGGGTTGCGGGCTCCCTCCCCAGCGCAGGGCGTGCTGGACGCGGCCGGTCCACCACTCTCTCATCATGGATGCCTCTCTCCCTCCCTCTCCGAAATCAGTAAAAATAGATTTTCTAAAAAACCGAGAGAGACAAAGTGAGAACATAGCGTGGGTGACCACTCCCGCTCAGTGGCTCCCGGGTGTTTATTGCTGAGCTGCTCCAACCGGACACACCACACGCGGCAGGAAGGAGCGGCGCGCGTGTGCGCCCCAGCGCAGCGGCTCATGGCAAAGGGCAGGGCCGGGCGGTGCGCGCGCGCGGCCGGCGTCCCCGGCGTGGGGGAGGGTCCGCGTCGCCCGCAGCAGCTCGGGCGCAGCAGGGGGCCGCCCAGTCCGCTCCCAGGGCTCACGTTGCGGGGGCCCCGTGCCACCTCCGCGGGCCCAGGACACGCGCACCCCGTCGCCGTCTCGCTGGCTAAAACAGCTGGATGATGGAGTCCCGGGACTTGCCGACACCGACCCATTTCACTGAAAGGGAAAGGCCGTTCAGGCCGGGCCCGCGAGGAGGGGCGGGGGTGGTGGTGGCGGAGGCCGGGCGCAGGGTGCGGGCACCCACCTGCCACACCCACGTGGTTCTCCACGAACCGCACGTAGTTCTGGGCCTGCGGGGGCAGGTCCTCCCACTTCCTGGCGCCCGTGGTGTCCGCCTTCCAGCCGGGCAGCGTCTCATACTCCACCTCCACCTTCTGCAGGATCTCCTGGTTCGCTGGGGACAGACACGGGGGGTGGTGGGGCCAGGCCTCTCAGACCACGCCCAGTCGTGGGCAGAGGCTGGGTAGCTGCCCCTCCCCACACCCTGGGGCCTGCTTCCCTGGGGGCTCAGTCGCCCCACTTGGTGTCCTCAGGGTGCAGGAGGGATTCTGGGACCCTGCACCCCTTCAACATGGGGCCACCTCTGCCCGCACGCAGATTGCGGTGGGCTCTGCTGTGTAGAGGGCCCCCAGGGAAGACACCCGGGAATTTTTTTTAAATCAATGTCAGCTGAATCCGAGGCGCCAGCCGCGTCTTGGAAACGCATCCACCGAAAGGGCTGGATGCGGTATCAGTACTGACTGTTAACTTGCTCCAGGTGTCGGGGAGAGGGCCTTGAAATGTAGATTCAGCCGAGCCCCCCGGGAATGAGGGAATGAGAGGGCCTGGGCCCGCTTAAGCTCCTTTGATTTTAAGTCTTTCCAGGTGAAACCCCTTTCTGTTTTAGTATAAACGAACATGCTACGTTTGGGTTGGGAATCCCTGTCTCTCCATCAGACAGCAGAGATTCCACCTAGCCCCAGCTTTATTTCTACTTCTATGTCGTCTGTTCTTCCTATTATTTCTCCATCCCCAGCCCCTCTACTCCAAAACCGGACCCACTCTTCTTTCCACGAAGGCAGTGGAAACACCCTCACACCCACACTGCTGGACGACCCCCACTGACTCAGCTGAGGGGCCACAGACGCCACTTGGAAATCCGAGTGGGTGCCCGGCTGGTGGCTCTGAGATCTTATTTTATTTAAAAACACGTTCTTACTGCCAAGACCAGTTTGGCTCAGTGGATAGAGCGTCGGCCTGCGGACTGAAGGGTCCCGGGTTCGATTCCAGTCAAGGGCATGTACCTTGGCTGCGGGCACATCCCAGTAGGGGGCGTGCAAGAGGCAGCTGACGGATGTTTCTCTCTCATCGATGTTTCTGACTTTCTATCCCTCTCCCTTCCGCTCTGTAAAAAATCAATAAAATATATTTTTAAAAAAATAAAAACATGTTCTTCCTGATGTCAAAGAGGAAGGGAGAGGAAGAGCGACGGAAGCACCGATGAGAGAGAAGCAGTGATCGGATGCCTCCTGCATGCACTCCACTGGGGACCGACCGAGCCTGCAACCTAGGCCTGTGCCCGGACCGGGAATCGAACCCTGACTCCTGGGTCATAGGTCAACGCTCCGCTCCTGAGGTAGCTCTGAGATTTTAACCTGTTAACACCGCCTGAAGGAGCTACGCCCGCCCCTCCCGGGCAGGGGCCCCACACGGATGGGATCCTGGGCTCAGGGGGGGGCAGCCTCCCATTACTTATGGAAGACGCTGGAACATGCCAATCACCCCTGGCCCCACCCTGGAGTCACACCACACTCCTGCACCCTCTCAGAGGCCAGGGTCAGTCGGGTGAGCGGGGGCCCTGGAGTCGCTGTGGCTCCTCGCAGACGGGGGGTGGGGAGGGAGGGCAGCCCGTGGCCCGCCAGGCCCCGGCCGCAGACGTGTGAACGGTTTTCTCAGTCACATTTTCATCCTGCGTTCCTGGAGTTTTGGGGGTCACCGCTGCTAACGGGAGCTGAGCATTGACACCCAGGTGCCTGCGGATCCCCAGGGCCTGGGGGCCGGCCCCAGCTGACTCCCACCCGCCACCAGCGCCGGTCCCGGGGCGTCTGCGGGGCCAGTGCAGCTGCCCAGGCAGCGAGGGCACCCCCCCCCCCGCACCCCGTACCTGGGAAATAGGGGATCCTCTTCCCGTTGAGCTTATAGGAGATGCCGACCTTGATCTCGTCCAGGGCGTCCAGGATGTCCAGCTTCGTCAGGGCCAGCCTGCCGGCCGGAGGGCACAGGGGAGGGCTGTGGGCCATGCTCGCGCCGGGCGGCTCCTCCCCGCTCCCCGACTCGGGGGGCAGCGAGCAACGGGGCGGCGCGGGGGGCGGGCGGGCCCACTCGGTGCCAGGGCGGGCCTGCCCTCCTGCCCTCGCCTGGCTTGTCTGGGTCTGAGCCCGGACCCCGTGCCCAGGTTGTGCACCCCCGTGCCACAGCGGCACCCGGCTTCATGGATCTCCCTCCCACAGGCCCTCACCAGCACCCTTTCCTCCCTCCCGTCAGCCCCCAGCAGCTCCACCGGCCGGACAGGACTCCCCCTCTCCCACCCTGTGGCCCCGCCGTGCGGAGGGTCTGGGTTGGGGGACGTCCACTGGGAAAGGCTGTCCCTGAGCTCTGATGCCCAGCTGCGGGGGCCCCGTGGGGTCTGGGAGTCCGGGTTCCACGGGGTCTGGGAGTCCAGGGTTCTGTGGGGTTTGGCAGTCTAGGGTCCCTTGGGGTCTGAGGGTCCCTTGGGGTCTGGGGGTCCAGATGGGGTCTGGGAGTCAGGGGGTTCAGGTGGGGTCTGGGGGTCTGGGGTGAGGTGGGGTTTGGGGGTTCAGATGGGGTCTGGGGTTCCAGGGGTCCAGGTGGGGTCTGGGAGTCCGGGGTTCCCGTGGGGTCTGGGGGTCCAGGGTCCCGTGGGGTCTGGGGGTCCAGATGGGGTCTGGGAGTCAGGGGGTTCAGGTGGGGTCTGGGGGTCTGGGGTGAGGTGGGGTTTGGGGGTTCAGATGGGGTCTGGGGTTCCAGGGGTCCAGGTGGGGTCTGGGAGTCCGGGGTTCCCGTGGGGTCTGGGGGTCCAGGGTCCCTTGGGGTCTGGGGGTCCAGATGGGGTCTGGGAGTCAGGGGGTTCAGGTGGGGTCTGGGGGTCTGGGGTGAGGTGGGGTTTGGGGGTTCAGATGGGGTCTGGGGTTCCAGGGGTCCAGGTGGGGTCTGGGAGTCCGGGGTTCCCGTGGGGTCTGGGGGTCCAGGGTCCCGTGGGGTCTGGGGGTCTGAGGTCCCGTGGGGTCTGGGAGTCTGGGGGTCCCGTGGGGTCTGGGGGTCCGGGGGTCCTGTGGGGTCTGGGAGTGGGTTCCCGTGGGGACGGCCGCAGGCCCCGGGGACAGGCTCACGCGGTGAAGCCGTTGACCATGTGGGCGTAGCGCAGGATCACCAGGTCCAGCCAGCCGCAGCGCCGCTTCCGGCCCGTGGTCACCCCCCACTCGTGGCCGCGGCTCTGCAGCAGGTCCCCGATCTCCTGCGGGAGAGACGGAGCTGGCGCCTCCGGGACCCCCCTCAGCCCCCCCTCCCCCACCTCCCCACTGGGGCCTGCGGTCTGAGGCGACTCTCCTGGGGTCCCCTCCCTGTCCCTGGGTCCCCCGCCCTCAACGCTGCCAGATCCTTCCGGACCCCCCCACCCCGCCAACACCAGCTCAGGACAACGAGGGGGACAAAACCTCCGGTCCTCAGGCCACCAGACACCAGGCCAGGCGGGCTGGGGGTCCTGAGCACCCCTCTCTGAGCCAAGGGGGCCCTGACCCCACTCGCCTGCCTGCAGCACCCCGGGGACCAGGGCTGCTGGACACGCGTGTGCACCGCACGTCCCGAGCACCACGCGGCCAGGCCACGGCCTCCCCGCCCCCCGCCCGCCCGCCCGCGCCCCGCCCCCCCCGCCCGCGCCCCGCTCACGTTGATCTGCTCCGTGGGGAAGGCGCCGATGCCCACGCGGGTGGTGTAGGCCTTCACCACGCCGTACACGTCGCCCACGTTCTGGGGCGGGATGCCCAGCCCCGTGCACACGCCGCCCACCGTGCAGTTGGAGGACGTCACGAAGGGGTAGGTCCCTGCCAGACACCGCCGGTCAGGGCCCCCCCCATCACCCAGCCCGGACCCTCCCCCCATCACCCAGCCCGGACCCTCCCCCCATCACCCAGCCCCGGCCCTCTCCTCCCCAAATCACCCAGCCCGGACCCTCCCCCCATGCCCTGTCCTGGCAGACAGAGCGGTGGTTGGGGCTCCTGGAGCCGCACCGAAGTCGATGTCCAGCAGGGCGGCGTTGGCGCCCTCCACCAGGATCTTCTTGGGGGGCCCGTGCAGCGCCTCGTACATGAAGTGCACCCCGTCCCGGACCATGGGCCGAATCCTCTCTGCAAAGCCCTGCGGTAGGGTGGGGGGGGGGGGCAGCGGGGGGAAGGGCGGCTGAGGGGCCAGGCAGCCTTAGCTCCCAGCTCTCCCCATGCCCGGCTCACTCAGACATCCCCGCCCCCCGCAGCGGGGCCTCGGCTCAAGACCCCCCCCCAGGGCGTCTGTGACCACGGGGAGGGGGGTGCGTCCCCCAGTTCATCTGCTGGAGCCCGACCCCAGGACCTCCGATGGGGCTGGGCTGGGCTAGTTAAAGCTGAAAGGGGGTCCTGGAGGCCCCAATCCAGCTGGACTGACTGCATCCCTCCTCCGCTCTGTCCTCATTTACGGCCCAGACACCGGGGAGCGGGATCCCAACCGGAACCTTCCAGACGGGCTCTGTGCTGACACCGCCCCCCCGCTCCCCCCCCCCCCTCAGCACATCCTGGGCAGGTCCCAGAACGGATGCGGGCCCAGCCTGGGTGAGCCTGGCCGCCACCCCACGGTGACCCCGAAATGGGGCACCCCTTGAGGGAGCCCCCTCTACCTTGAGCTTCTTGAGCTGGCCGTCGACATCCACCTCCAGGGAGGGGAACATGGACTGGTGCTGGTGGGCCAGGTTCTTGAACCTGCAGGGGAACAGCAGCAGCAGTCCGGGGCCTGCCGGTCGCGAGCCCCGGGCCGGCCCCCAGCCCCCCACCCCGGGCGGGACAGCGGGGGTACCTGGTAGAGAACTCGTCGAAGTCGGCCAGCAGGTCGCAGACGCGCAGGCCGGTGCGGGCCGCCTTGGATGAGTAGGCGGGCCCGATGCCCTTGCGGGTGGTGCCGATGCTGGGGGGTGGGTGGGCGTGAGCTCGGGGGGGGGGAGGCGCCTGGAACCGGGGCCCGCCAGCACCCCCGCCCCTGTTCCCCCGGATCCGTGGAGGGGCTCCCCGGCTGTGAGAGGGGCCTGGACTCTTCACGCAGTCCCTCAGGGACGGGCTGGGCAGGGGCAGCCGAGCCCCAGCTCTGCAGTGGGGCCCGGTGTCCCCCGAACCCACCTGCACACCGCCTCCCGCCTCCCGCCGGGCCCCAGGCTCAGCCCGCCGCCTGCGTGCGGTCAAGCTGTGTGTGTGCTTGTGCCTATGCGTGTGCACACGTCAGCACGTGTGTGTTCATATGTGTGTATGCACGTCAGCACGTGTGTGCATGTTCCTGTGTGTATATGCATGCCAGCATGTGTGCACATGTTCCCCTGCATGTGTATGCATGTCAGCACGTGTACATATGTTCGTCTGCATGTGTGTGCATATCGGCATGTGTACGCATGTTCCTGTGTGTGTGCAGGTCAGCACGTGTGCATATGTCCCTCTGCATGTGTGTGCACATCAACATGTGTGCATGTGTTCCCTGCGTGTGTATGCATGTCAGTACATGTGCATATGTTCATCTGCGTGTGTATGTATGTCAGCATGTGTGTACGGGTGTGTGCATGCATGTCAGCATGTGTACCCACTGTGTGCTCCTGTGTGTATGCATGTCAGCACGTGTGCCCAGTGTGTGCTCCTGTGTGCATGCATGTGGGCATATGTGCTCCCGTGCATGTGTGCGTATGTCAGCACGTGCGTGTGTGTTCCTGTGCATGTACGCATGTCAGCACATGTGTGCGAGTGTGTGCTCCCGTGTGTGCGAACATGAGGACCAGTCCTGCCTGCTGCTCACGGGTCTGTGGGGACCTCCCGGCCCGGTGGGGGGGGCGTGGCCTGTGTGTGGGGTCAAGGCTGCAGGGGCCGATGACACAGGGGGCGGACAGCAGGGGCACGCCTGGGGGGGCAGCCGTGAGGGTCCCAGAGAGGCCGGTGAACTGGGCTGTGCCCCGGGCTCTGGTCCGGGTTACCCCGGCCTCCCCGCGCTGCCCAGGACACGCCCGGGACCCGGCCCAGCCCCACGGCCCCCACTCACGTCTTCCCCTCCTGCGCCTGGCGCTGCACCTCCTGCAGCCCATCTACCGCCTGGTGGAAGTCCAGCACTGCGGGCCGAGACACAGGCCTGGGTCAGACTGTCCCACACACACCCCACTTTCCCCTACACACCCCGCTGGACCCCACAGCCCCACTGCCCCCCCCAACTGCCCCTCCACCCCACTGCCCCCCACACCACTGCCCCCCCACCCCACTGCCTCCCCACACCCCACTGTCCCCCACACACCCCACTTTCCCCTACACACCCCGCTGGACCCCACAGCCCCTCTGGCCCCCCACCCAACTGCCCCTCCACCCCACTGCCCCCCACCCCACTGCCCCCCACCAGCACTGCCCCCCCACACCACTGCCCCCACACCCCACTGCCTCCCCACACCACTGCCCCCACACCCCACTGCCTCCCCACACCCCACTGTCCCTCACACACCCCACTGTCCCATCCCACCCCACTGTCCTCCCCCAACCAACTGCCACCCAAAGGCCCTGCTCCCCCCCCCCCCCCCCCAGCGCTGGCCTCCATGGGAAGGTGGCTCCAGCGTGAGGGGCACAGGGGACCTGGCGTGTGTGGCTCGGGGGCTGGAGCGG
Organism: Antrozous pallidus; assembly: GCA_027563665.1. Lineage (NCBI taxonomy): Eukaryota > Metazoa > Chordata > Mammalia > Chiroptera > Vespertilionidae > Antrozous > Antrozous pallidus. The sequence continues at coordinate 112,857,925 of CM050515.1, read as the reverse complement.
CGCCCAGCGCTCAGAGGGTTTGGGCTCCCTCCCCGCAGGCGCACCCCCAGCTGCAGGTTCGGTCCCTGGGTGGGCGTGGGCGGGAGGCACCATCCAGTCTCTCTCCGTCCATTCAAACAGCCCCTCAGGGGAGGAGGGAAAGAAAGGGTCGACTGGGAATCCGGCTCCACTCCCAATACGTGGGACCACTCCCCCGCCCTGGCTCAGGTCTCCCCGCCTCTGGCCCCCGAGGGCCGCCCTGAGCGTGGGGGCTGCGGGGGGCACTCACCGAGGTGGGCGCGGTCGGAGATGATGAGCCTCTTCTCCCAGTCCCGGAGGCCTGCGGGCGCAGAGGGGGCTGAGGCTGGCTCCCGCACCCCCTCCTGCCGGAGCCGCTGACCGTCCCCGTGCTGGGCTAGTGAGGGGTCCTGGCTCCCGCACCCCCTCCCCCAGGGCCTCTCCATCTGCGGGGGCCCCAGCCGCCAGCACCCATCTCCCCTCGGCGTCTCTCTGCCCATGGGGATCCCAGACCCGCACCCCACAGCCACCCAGCACCCATCTCCCCTCGGCTGGCTCTCAGCACCCCCTCGGCCGGTGCTGGGCCTCCCCCAGGGCCTCTCCACCTGCGGGGGCCCCAGCCCGCACCCCACAGCCGCCCAGCACCCATCTCCCTGCAGAGCCTCTCTCTGGCACTCCCACCCGCCCGTCTTACACCCGCCCTGACCTGGAGGCCTGGCCTGCAGCCAGAGGTCTGCTCCTTCCCACCCTCTCGGCCTCAGGGCTGCCTGTCACCCTCAGGGGCTCCCTCGCAGACGCCCTGGCTGTGGCCCTGGGCACTGCCCACCGGCCTCCTCCGTCCCTGCGGGGCCCCAGGAGCCACAGCTGTCCCCGAAGGCGCGGCCGGACACCAGAGGAAACCCACAGGGGGCGCCGGCCGGCCGGCCCAGCCGCGTGCACCCTCGGGTGTCGGGACCAGGCGGGTCTGCGCGTCGGACCCACCTTTCTTCTCATTCTTTTCCGCTTCCTCAAACAGGCCAGGTAAGTGCACCACCACGCCGTTGCCTGCAACACACGGACGGGGTGGGGGGGGGGGGCTGAAACGGCGCGGACTCAGGGTTACACGGCCACGCAGCTCAGTGGCTGGCTGTGGATCTGAGAACCGGGGGCTGATGCCCAGTCAGGGCACACACCCAGGCTGTGGGCTCCAGCCCAGCTTGGGGGGGGGGGGGGCCTGCAGGAGGCCACCCATCAATGAGTCTCTCATCACTGATGTTTCTCCCTCTCCCCAGTTCTCTGAAATCAATCCTACACGCCGAGTGGCCAGCTGATGATGATCTCTGAACGCATAACCATCTGGCCCAACTCAGGGTATCTGTAATTTGTTTACGTATTTTCGAGGCCAGGCGCATGAATGCGTGCATGGGTGGGGTGGGGGTGGGGGGGTGCGGCCAGCCTAGCCAGGGGGAAGGGGACGCGAGTGGTTGGCTGGCCTGCCTGCTGGTCGAACTCTTGGTCCAGGGGACAATTGGCACGTCAGCCTTTTATTTATAGGACAGACGCCAAGTGGGCAGATTATCACGCGTTCAGAGATCGTCATCATCTGGCCACTCCGTGTATACTTAAAGGAGAATATGCAAATCGACTGAACCGGGGAATGACCGGTCGCTATGACACACACCGATCACCAGGGGGCAGACACTAATGCAGGAGCTCCCGGCTCAGCCAGAAGCCGGGCTCACAGCTGGCGAGCACAGTGGTGGTGGCTGGAGCCCCGCCGCCTCTGCAGCAGTGTTAAGGATGTCTGATTGGTGGCCTAAGCCGTCAGTCAGTCATCCCCCAAGGGCTCCCAGGCTGCGAGAGGATGCAAGCCGGGCTGAGGGACCGCCCCCCCAGTGCACAGATTTCATGCACCACGCCTCTAGTGCAAATATATATATATCTATATCTATATATCTATATATCTATCTATATATCTATCTATATATTTTAAAATATACTTTATTGATTTTTCATAGGAAGGGAGAGGGATAGAAAGTCAGAAACATCAATGGGAGAGAAACATCGATCAGCTGCCTCCTGCACGCCCCCCACCGGGGATGTGCCCGCAGCCAAGGTACACGCAGGTGGCAGGCCGGGGAGTGTCGCAAGCGGAGGGCACCGTCCGACCCCGCGCCCTGGGCCCTGGCTCATGTGAGTCCGGGCGCTGAGACAGCCGCCCTGCCACCGCCCTGCCCCCTCCCCGGACAGGCAGCCTTCACTGGAGTCGAACCCGGGACCTTTCCGTCCACAGGCCAACACTCTATCCACCGAGCCACACCGGTGTCAGCTAACATACATTTCCAAACAACACAGAGCACTGAAAACCAGCCCAGCCCGAAGCATGCGCGGAGGCAGCAGTGTGGCGGGGGCTGGGCGGGCGGGGGGGGGCAGCAGACGCCACGGGAACCTCTGGGGCGACAGGTGTTGGTGATCCGGGTGACGCGGTGGGTGCACCGCACAGCACGCACATCTTGCGGGAGAACGCCGCGGGGGGATGTCACACCTAACGGCCTGGGACGGACCGTGGGCCCCAGCCTGCAGGTCGGCTGGGGGGAGGGACCGTGGACCGTAGCCCTGAGCCTGCAGGGTCAGCTGGCGGGTCGGACCCAGGGCCTGAGCCTGCAGGTTAGCTGGCGGGCGGAACCCGCTTCCCGGCTCGGGCAGGCAGCCGGTCACACGGTCCCGTGGGGTTCTGGTGAAGCTGGACGCCGGCCCTTCCTCCAGGACCTGGCCCTGAGCCAGGGCCACCGTCTCCGGGGGTCCCTTCCTGGGCGGGCAGCGGGGGGGCGGCTTGGCAGGGTCTCTGGAGGCCCCTTCCTGGGTGAGCTGGCAGGGGGCTCAGCGAGGCCTCTGGAGGCAGCAGGGGGGGGGTGCAGCGAGGTCTTGGGGGCCCCTCCCCGGGTGGGCAGTGGGGGGCTCAGCAGGGTTTCTGGGGGCCCCTCCCCGGGTGGGCAGTGGGGGGCTCAGCGGGGTCTCGGGGACCCCTCCTCGTGTGGGTAGTGGGGAGCTCAGCGGGAGCCGGTGCTGGGGTGGGGGAGTGACTCAGACACTGGCAAGCCTCACCCAGCACAAAAGGTCACTAAATGCCAGGCGTCTGGGCGGAGCAGGTGGCGGACGGGAGTGTCGCAAGTGGAGGGCACGGTCTGACCACCGGCCTTGGGCCCTGGGCCGTGTGAGTCCAGGCGCTGGGCGCTGAGACAGCTGCCCACCACCGTCCTGCCCCTCCCCGATGGGCAGCCGGCTCCCTGGCTCCGGCCGGCCCAGGCCCTGACCAGGCGCCTCACCCCTCCAGGGGCACCTCCTGCCGACTGGGGAGCGGGGGACAGGCTGGTGCTGAGAGGCTTCCTGCAGCCCCCCCCCCCCCCCCCCGCCAGGCTGGGGTGCAGACTGGAGCATCTGCATGTGCTGAGCTTCTGCTGGGCCTGGGTCTGCTCCCCACTGAGGGGCGCTGGCGATCTCCTGCTCCGCCCCCTGCTCACAGCCCCCACCCCCCACCCCGCTTCCCTTCCAGGGGCCACCCACCATCGCTGGGCACAAGCCGCTGCTACTCCCCCGCTTCCTGACGGGGAGGGTGGGAGCAGATGAGTCACAAGTGTGGCTCCCGCACGGAAAGAGCCGGAAGGAAAAGTACTGGGAGCTCAGAGAGCCTGTCCCGGGAGCAGCCTGGGGGAGGGGGAGAGGGAGAGAGGGAGAGAGGGGGGAGAGACCAAGGGGGGAGGGAGATCCACAGGCCCTGGAGGTGGCTGTCTCTCAGGGGCACTAAGGGGGCAGGTGGCTGCAGGGAGGGCAGGGGCTGGGGGGCAGGAACCTGCAGGGAGGTGAGGAAGGCGCTGGGCAAACTCAGCTTCCCGTGGGCTTGGCTCCGCCACAGCAGGAAGCCAGGCCTGTACATGCATGCTCACACATGCACACTCACACACATGCACACACAACACTCTCACACACGCACACACACACGCACACACAACACTCTCACACGTGCACACACAACACTCACTCACACGCATGCACGCACTCACACGCATGCACACACTCACACACAACACTCTCACACTTGCACACATACACACATACACATACAACACTCGGCTCACACGCAGGCACACACTCACACACAACACTCTCACACACACTTACACACATGCACACACAACACTCACACTCACATGCATGAACACACTCACACACAACACTCTCACACATGCACACACTCTCACACATGCACACATACACACACAACACTCGACTCACACGCAGGCACACACTCACACACAACACTCTTACACACACACTTATATGCACACACACTCACACACACATGCACACACAACACTCAACTCACATGCATGCACACACTCATACACAACACTCTCACACTCACACACACTTACACACATGCACACACAACACTCTCACACATGCACACAAACACTCACACTCACACGCATGCAAACACACAGCACTCTCACACTCTCACACATGCACACACAACCCTCGACTCACACGCATGCACATACTCATACACAACACTCTCACACTCACACACACGCACACACAACACTCACATGCATGCACTCAGACACAACACTCTAACACATGCACACACACTCACACACATACACACATACACACTCATACACACAACACCCACACTCACACACATGCACACACAACACACACACATGCACACAACACTCTCACGCACACACACTCGCACAGATACACACTCTCACACACATGCACACACACACACACACACACACACACACACACACCTGGGCAGGCATGCTCCATCATGGGCATGCACACACACAGCACACTCGCTCATGCATGCACACGGACTTGCTCAGCACCGGGGGGAGGGGGAGCTCAGGGGGGCTGGCACCTGGCTCCCTCTGGCCAGGCTGGCCCAGTCCTGGTCCCCCCCCCATCCCTCAGGCTGCAGGCAAGCTCCCAAGTCAGAGGTCAGCCAGGGCCCTGGGGCTGACTGGGACCTGGGAGGGCTCCTGGGGGTGACTGGGACCCGAGGCCTTGCTGCCAGGTTGTGCAGGGACAGCCGAGGCCCGGCCCATGTCAGTCGGCGGGCGGCTCTGCAGGCGGGCGGCGGGCACTCACCGATGAAGGACACGGCCTTGGTGTTGATGATGCCGCTGGGCAGCAGGTGGAAGTCGTACTCCTTGCCGTCCACCACCACTGTGTGGCCCGCGTTGTTGCCGCCCTGGGGACGGAGACCCGCTGAGTGCCCAGCCCCGGGACTGCGAGCCCCCCGGAGCGAGCGGGCCGCCTCACCTAGCCCTGCCTGGGCCACCCGCTGTGCCCGCCCCGCCCCCGGGCGGGAGGTGCGTCTACACTGTCCTCGGGGAGTGCGCTCTGAGTGTCTGGGGTGAGCTGGGTTGGCGCCCTGCTCCCCCAGGAGGCGGGCCCAGCACCCACTCTCGGGGCACCTGGGGCCTCCTCTCAGGAGAAGGAGGGCCCAGCCCTCCCACGCACAGGCTCAGCCCCCAGGCCCAAAGGCGGGGGATGGGGATGGGGAGGGGACAGGAGCCCCCCCCTTGAGGTCCCCGCCTTCCCCTTAAGAATGAAAAGGGAAAGGCAGTTTGGAGGGCCAGCCTGTACTGGGGGTGCAGCCAGGGACCCCTTCTTCCTGGGAGTCTTGCTGTTCTGGGCACAGGCTGGCGGGGAAGGTCATGTCCCTGGGGAGGTTGGGCAGTAGCCTCATGTCCTGCCACTGGAGGGCCCCAGGTCCCCAGGGACTGGGTGGGGGGCCCCTCCCGGCTGCCCTCCCTCCTGAGTCCCCCAGGGATGAGCAGAGCCCAGGGAGGAGCACATGCCTGCTGGTGCCCAGCCCGTGACCAGTCCCTTGTGTCCACTCTATCCCCAGGACCCTGAGCCCAGTTGGCCCCCTTTCCTGCCTCCATCTCCCCAAGACAGGCTTACCGTGGGTCCCGCTCCACACACTATCTGATCGTGGGGGTCATGGGCTGAGACTGTGAGGCCCCTGAGTCCTCCAACCCCTCTCCCTCCCCGCCCCAGGACCCAGCATCCCCCAACACCCCCCCAGGCAGGACCCAGCATCCCCAAAACCCTCCCCCCCCCCCCCGCAGAACCAGCATCCCCCCAACCCCTCTTCCCTGCAGGACCCAGCATCCCCCAATCCCTCCCCCTCCCCCCCTGCAGGACCCAGCATCCCCAACCCCTCCCCCCCTGCAGGACCCAGCATCCCCCACCCCCTCCCTCCCTGCCCCAGGACCCAGCATCCCCCAATCCCTCCCCCTCCCCCACTGCAGGACCCAGCATCCCCCAATCCCTCCCCCTCCCCCCCTGCAGGACCCAGCATCCCCCAACCCCTCCCCCGCCCCAGGACCAGCAGGGGGATTCTCACTGGCTTTCCTGGCTGGTCTCCAAGTTCCTCCAACATGGAGGGGGCACCTGGGGTCTGTGAGGGGCCGACGGGAGACTTCACTAAATGACGCAGCTGGAGCCCTAGCCCCCCCACCGGCCCGGAGCCCATCCCGCAGGGTCCTGGGCGCAGGGCATCCCGCTCACGGCGGCCCCGGTGTGTGTGGGGTGGAGGCCAGGCCTCCCCGTGGTGGGACCACCCAGCCCAGGTCAACAGAGCTGTCCAGTGTGCACCCCGGGCCCTGCCTGTCCCACAGCTCAACCCCGAGGCCCGCCGGCTGCCTCCCAGGCCCCAGCATCCCTGGCCCCCAGGGGCTGGCTGTGGGGACCGCGCATGTGCAGGGGAAGGGAGGAGGAGGGTCTGAGTGAGAGGGGACAGGGCGCCAGGCCCTGGGGGCTCCGGGTGGAGCCCGTGCGGGAGGGGAATTGTGTGGGCCCCCTACGGGACGGGGGAGGGGGGTGCAGATGCCAGGAAGGGGGTGGGGGATGAGATGGGCTTTGACCGGCAGACCCCCACCCCCCCTCGGGAATGGGCCGTCCAGCAGGCGGGGGTCCTGGCCTGGGTGCTGGTTCAGCCCCCCAGGAGGGGTGGCCGGCAGTTCAGACCCGGGTTGTGGGGTCCCTCTACCTTTCAGGGTGCGTCCTGGCTCTGCCCTGTCTCCCCACGGGGCAGTCACCCCCTCAGGGGGCTTCTCTGCACACGAGGCCACCCCCACAGCTGGCTCTGCCACCCGAGGGGCAGCCTGGGGGAGGGGCGTGGCCCCCAGGACAGATGGAGAGACAGAGGTCCCCAGAGAAGGGAGCTGGCAGCAGGGCCCGGCCAGCCGCCTCCCTCCCTCCACAGTGCCCACGTGATGACCCCTCGGAGCACCGCCCCTTCCCTTGGGGTAAACACAGGCCTCCCGCCCAGCCCCCCTCGCAGGAGCCGGGTGCAGAGCCAGGCTCGTGGACAGAGTGGCCTGCCCCGGTCCGCAGGAGGGACGGGTGAGGGCCTGCCCCGGCCCACTGGCCTCCAGGCCTCGGCCCTGCCTCCTGGGCTGCTGCCCTCTCAGTCTCCCTGTCCCAGCTGGGTGAGCCGGACCCTCCTGGGACCTGGGCAGCCCCGGGATCCCCACACCTGACTTCACCCCGCCCAGCAGCGCCCTGGCGCCTGCCGTCCCGCCCCCGCCCCCGCCCGGGGACAGGCAATCAGTCAGGCCCTCAGGCCCCGCCTCCTCAGGCCCCGCCTCCTCAGGCTCCCCGGGTGCTGAGGCCACGCCCCTGTCCCTGCCGCCCCCGCCCCCGCCCGGGGACTGGCAATCAGCCAGACCCCTCAGGCCCCGCCTCCTCCAGGCCCCGCCTCCTCCGGACTCCCCGAGTGCTGAGGCCACGCCCCAGGGTGTTGAGGCCACGCCCCCATCCCTGCCTCTCCGTCCCCGGCCCCCGGCAGGCAGCCTGGCCCCTCAGGCTCCGCCTCCTCCAGGCTCCCCGGGTGCTGAGGCCACGCCCCCCGTCCCTGCCGCTCAAAGTCCTTGATGGACACAGCTGCCTCCCCGGCGTCAGGGATCTAAGAAAAGGGGCCACCTCACCCTCAGACCTGGGGACCAGACTAGGCCCGAGCCAGGCCGGCTCTCAGGAATCTGACCAGCCTGACCTTTGCCGGGCCGGCGGGCACAGCCACGGGCACAGCCTGTCCCCAGGGAGCAGAGTGGTGACCCTGGGCCATGCCACACGCCCCAGGCTCCCCCATCCTCCCCCGTTCCCGCATCTACCCGCCCTGTGTGGCCTCTGCACCCCACAGCTTATGCAGCCCTGACTCCCAGCCCTGATGTCCCTGCTGGGGGCCCCTCGCCACACCCCTCCTCACCCCCATGTTCCACATTGGAGGGGGGTGTCCCTGGATGCAGCAGTACTGCACGTCTCGCCCCCGACCCATGCCCCTCCAGCCTTGCTGCCTCGTGTCTGTCCTGGCCCTGCGTACCCCACCATTGGCGTAGAGGCCTCCTCTGACCTACCGGCTCCCCGGCTCCCCACCTCTCCCACCCACTCAGCTGCCCCCGTTCCCCATTCCTTCTCTGACCCCACACAGGTCTCCTTGCTCTTGGAACGGCAACTCAAGCCACAAAGTGTACCCTGGCCCAGGTTCCCAGGGGGGCACCGCCTGGCCTGTCTGCTCTGGGACGCAGCCCCTGCCCCCCCACCCCGATGTCAGCACACACGTACTCGGGACAGGAACAGGCTCTGCAGCTCGGGTCCACCCCAGGCCTGGCCCGTGTGCAGGACGGGTGGACAGGGAGGAGCGAGGTGAGCGTGGGGCGGGGACGGGGAGCAGTGGGTGCCAGCCCAGCGTGGCCCTGCTGGGGAGCAGTGGGTTTTACATGATCAAGAACAGCACACAGCGGGCAGCGCTCATGGGGGACAGGTGACCTGGGTCCGGGGGAGCGGGGAGCCCCCCGCCTAGGCGGGGCTTCTCTTCTGTGGGACCCGTTGGCAGGTTCCATCCATCCATCCATCCATCCGTCCATCCCTCCAACCCCAACCAGAAGCTGCCCCCTCTTTTCCCTTCCCTCCCCCATCCTCCCACCAGCCCCGGAGGCAGGCCTGGGACAAAAGAGGGCCTGGGGTCGCAGCCATCTGGTCTTCCCCAGGAGAAGGTGGCCCCCCGTCAGGAAGGGAAGGAAACAGCAGCAGGAGTCCAGCCCGAACGGACCACAGACCCAGATGATGGAGAGAGCAAAGCACACAGCTGCAGGGCATGTGGTTGTGGGGACCCAGCTGTGGGATGCAGTTGTGAGGTACAGCTGTGGGATGCAGTTGTGGGGTACAGCTGTGGGATGCAGTTGTGGCGTCCCAGCTGTTGGTGTAGCTGTGGGGTGCAGCTGTGGGATGCATTTGTGGGGTGCAGCTGTGGGATGCAGTTGTGGGGTACAGCTGTGGGATGCAGTTGTGGGGTACAGCTGTGGGATGCAATTGTGGCATCCCAGCTGTTGGTGTAGCGGTGGGGTGCAGCTGTGGGATGCATTTGTGGGGTACAGCTGTGGGATGTAGTTGTGGGGTGCAGCTGTGGGATGCAGTTGTGGGGGACAAAGCGGTGGGGATGCAGCTGTGGGGGACGCAGTGGTGGGGGACCCAGACATAGGGTACAGGTGTGGCGTCCCAGCTGTTGGTGTAGCTGTGGAGTGCAGCTGTGGGATGCATTTGTGGGATGCATTTGTGGGATGCAGTTGTGGGGTGCAGCTGTGGGATGCATTTGTGGGGTTCAGCTGTGGGATGCAGTTGTGGGGTACAGCTGTGGGATGCATTTGTGGGGTGCAGCTGTGGGATGCAGTTGTGGGGTGCAGCTGTGGGATGCATTTGTGGGGTGCAGCTGTGGGATGCATTTGTGGGGTGCAGCTGTGGGATGCAGTTGTGGGGTACAGCTGTGGGATGCAGTTGTGGGGTACAGCTGTGGGATGCAGTTGTGGCATCCCAGCTGTTGGTGTAGCTGTGGGGTGCAGCTGTGGGATGCATTTGTGGGGTACAGCTGTGGGATCTAGTTGTGGGGTGCAGCTGTGGGATGCAGTTGTGGGGGACAAAGCAGTGGGGATGCAGCTGTGGGGGATGCAGCGGTGGGGACCCAGACATAGGGTACAGGTGTGGCGTCCCAGCTGTTGGTGTAGCTGTGGGGTGCAGCTGTGGGATGCAGTTGTGGGGTGCAGCTGTGGGATGCATTTGTGGGGTACAGCTGTGGGATGCAGTTGCGGGGTGCAGCTGTGGGATGCATTTGTGGGGTACAGCTGTGGGATGCAGTTGCGGGGTGCAGCTGTGGGATGCATTTGTGGGGTACAATTGTGGGATGTAGTTGTGGGGTACAGCTGTGGGATGCAGTTGTGGGGTACAGCTGTGGGATGTAGTTGTGGGGTGCAGCTGTGGGATGCAGTTGTGGGGGACACAGCGGTGGGGACGCAGCTGCTGCGAGGGAAGGCCCGGCTGGGGACAGGTGGGGGGCTGGTCACGTCACTGGGGCTGGCCTGACGGCGCCCTCTCAGGAGCCCCCCAGACAGGCTCCGGCCCTGCCTGGGAGGCCGGTGGCTGAGTCCGAGCCGTTTGGGCCCGAGGGGCCAGGGTGGGCTCGGCCCGCAGACCCGGCCTCCGGAGCCACCTCTGCGGCCGAGGAGAGTGGCCCCTGGAGCAGACAGCAGGAGGAGGGGTGCCTGGAGGGGTGCCTCTTGGGGGGGGGGGGGAGGAGCAGCCCTCAGCCCCCCCCCACAGAGGGGCAGGGGCTGGGGGCCTGGGGGGAGGGGCTTGGGGCTGCGTGGGGTCCACCCTGGCTTAGGATGGAGAAGGGGTCCTTCCAGGCCCGGGGCTGCTGGCGCCCAGTGTCAGCATGGCCGAGGTGGTCACGGCGGGGAGGTTCCGGACCCAGAGTCAGGCCTCAGCCCAGCCTCCGGCGGGAGCTCAGGGAGGCGGCGCCCCGCCCAGTCCGTGCAGCCCGTCCCGGAGCTGGGGCACAGCCTATCCTGTCCCGGGAGCGCTGGTGCCTCCGGGCGCTCAGGAGAGGCTCAGGCCGGGGGAGCGGGCACCCGGTCCCCTTGTGCAGCAGCATCCTCTCGGGGCGCCAGCCCTGGCAGCGGCGGGGTGCACCCTCCGCGCCCTGACCCGGGCCTCGGGGGCGGCGGCAGCAGCAGCAGCAGCAGCAGCGGGCACGCGGCCCTGACCCGCCCTGGCCCTCAGGGGGCACGGACCGGCCTCTGGTGGCACTGCCAGCTGCGGGCGCCCGGGCCAGCAGTCCGGCTCCTCCCTCCGCTCCGTGCCCCGCCCCCAGGCTCCCGCCGGGGTGCCCTCCCTCTGCCTCCTCTGGCCCAGGTCACCCCCCCCCCCCCTTCTGGCTCCTCCCTGGGCTCCGAACCCAGCCCCTCCGCGTCAGGACCCCAGTCCCAGACCCAGCGGGATGAGGAGTGGGGGGTGTCCCCAGTTGTCCTCAAACCACCCAGGAGCTGGGGTCCCCACCTCCTGCCCACCCCCCCTCCCCAGGGCGAGTGGCATGAGGGATCCGGTGTCCCCAACTCAGCAGCGCTTGTATTTATAGCTCTGCCCGGCCCACGGGGGTGGGGGTGGGGGTGGGGGGGAAGTCGGGGTCCCTGGGGAAGGGGTGTCCTGCACAGGAAGGGGAGCGTGTGGGGGTGGCGCAGAGGAGGTGTCCCTGCGGAGTCTGGGGGGGGGGCGGGGGATATGGGGGGGCCCGCGGGGGAGAATTGGGGGCCCCCGGGAGGCTATGGGGGCCTCCGAGGAGAGTGGGGGGGCCCGGGGTGTGGGCGGGAGGCCCGCTGGGAGGGCCCTGGGGGGATGTGGGGGAGGCCCGCGCACCTGGCAGCGGCTGATGATGTCGGCGTCCGTGGCCAGCAGGTCCACCACCTTGCCCTTGCCCTCGTCCCCCCACTGCGCGCCCAGCACCACCGTCACCCGGGAGCCGGTCGCCGCCGCCTCCTGCTGCTGCCGCCCCCGCTTGACGCCGCCGGCGCCGGGGGGCCGGTCGTTGGAGGCGCGGGTGGCAGCCATGCCGCTGCGGGCCGGTGCGCTGGCGCTGGGCTGCCCGAGAGCCGCCCGCGAGGCCCCCCGCCCGCCCGCCGTTAAAAGGCGCCGGGGCGGTGGGGGGCGGGCCCCGTGACGCTCTGACCTCCGGCCCGGTCCCGCCCCCGCCCCCGCCGCCGCCGGGAGCCGGGCTGGCCCGCGGGCACTTCGGGGCGCACGGAGCGCACGGACGGCGCGCACGGACAGGGGGCGCGCTGCGGGGTCCCTCCCCCGGGGAATGTCACGCGGGCGGCCGCTTCCTCCCCCACCCCTCCCGGCCCCGGGCAGGCCCGGGCGCTGCGAACCCACCCCACGGAGCCGGACCCGGGGGGGCTCAGAAACCGGGGGGGGGGGCCCTCCAGCGCGGGGTGCGGCCGCAGAAGGAGAGCCTGGTCCCTGCGCCCCACCGGCGGGTCCGCCTCTCGGGGCGGGGGGCGCACCTGCCCGCGGCCAGCCCGGCCCCTGGCCTGGTGCACGCCCTCTGGCGGCCGCGGAGAGCACAGCGTCTCTTCCACGCGCGGGGCGGGGCGTCCAGCGCAGGACACACTGCGGGGCCGTGGCTGAACGGCCGGTTCGGGTGTCACACGTGGGCTCCGCCCGGGAGAGCGCCGGGCTGCCTCTGTCCTCCCACCGGTGCTCGCAGAGCCACCTGGCGGGGCAGGGGGCTGGGGGGCAGGGGACTGGGGGGCAGCCAGGAGGCACAGGGCCAGGGGCTCTGGGAGGCCCCGCCAGGCCGCTTTCCCCTCCGGCCTGTGGAGGGGCTGAGTGCCCGGACAGACACTCTGGACCCCATCAGCTGAGTTCCAGGCTGGGCACACTGCCTGGGCCACCCATCACCCCCAAGGGACTCTTTTAAAAATATAGGTTTTCACTGGTATTGATGTCAGAGGGGAAGGGAGAGGGATAGTTAGAAACATCGATGAGAGAGAAACATCCATCAGCCGCCTCCTGCACGCCCCCCACTGGGGAGGTGCCCGCAACCTAGGGACATGCCCTTGACCGGAGTCGAACCCGGACCCTTTGGTCCGCAGGCCGATGCTCCATCCACTGAGCCAAACTGGTCAGGGCCCAAATGGACTCTTGCGTGGGTGTGGAGGGGCCAGCGATGGGCCCCTGGAGACACCCTGAGCCCCTCTTCCTCCCTGGGCTGTCCCTGCAGTGGGCCCCGGAGCCCGTGCACTCACCCCTGGCAGGGCTCGGAGAGCCGAGGGTTGGGGGCTCCTGGTACTCCCAGACTGGACGCTGTGTGACCCCCACCCGGCTGTGTGACCCCCACCTGGTGCTTCCAGGAAGAAGGCGGGGACCGGGCTGGTCACACATGGCCACTCGTGGGGTATAAGGTCAGCCTGCAGAGGGGTGCACGGCCCAGCGCCTCCCCCCTCCCCGCCGTCCTCCAGGGGGTGACCTCTGACCCCAGGCTGGTCACTGGCCTTTGGGCCCAGCCCTCTGCTTGCACAGGGACACCCTGGCTCCAGCGCCTCAGCAGGTGGGGGAGACACACCGTGTGTGGGCCAGGCACCCTGTCCACAGCTTCCTGGTGACTATGGGGGGAGGAGGGGTCTGGTGACTGTGGGGGAAGAGGTTCTGGTGACTGTAGAGGGAGGGGGTCCAGTGACTGTGGGAGAAGGGGTCCGGTGACTGTGGGGGGGAGGTGCAGGGGGTCCGGTGATTGTTGAGGGGAGGGGTTCCGGTGACTGTAGGGGGAGGGGGTCCGGTGACTGTGGGGGGGAGGGGGAGGGGGTCCGGTGACTGTGGGGGGAGGGGTCCGGTGACTGTGGGGGGAGGGGGAGGGGTCCGGTGACTGTGTGGGGGAGGGGGGTCCCGGGACCGGCCCTGAGTGGTGACAGGGCCAGAGGTTCGGGCGTGAGGCTCTGAACACCACCAAAGGCCGAGCATGTGAGGTGGGGTCTGGGGAGGGGCTGTGCTCAGGGCTCGGGGGTCAGGGGGAGGGATTTGGGGCGCAAGAGCTGCTGTGTGGCCCAGGAAGGGCTGGTGCAGCAGGGGAACGGAGGTTCCGGAGGCTCCTGTCTGGTGTCCGGCCCGCCGGCACCAGAGGGCTCGCGGGGTGCGGCGGCTGAGGGGTGCTTCCCTCTGGCCACTCCGGGGCGCTGGCTCTGAGGCCTCCCTGAGGAAGGAGCGGGTGGGGCCCGGGACGCGGGGGTGTGACGGCTCCGGGCCCAGGCTGGCAGCCTCCAGGGGTCTATAAATAGCGGGGAGCCTGGAGCCTATAAACAGCCTGGGGCCAGAGCGGGCGGGCACTCGGGGCGGTCACACGGCTGCCTGAATTAGACCCCCCTCCCCCTCCAGGCCCTGCGCAGGGGCAGGCACCACAGGGCACCCACTTGGGGCCGGGTGTGACTCCCGGCTTGGCAGGATGGCCCCTAGCATGGCAGTGTGGACACCCAGCTGGCTGTGTGACCCTTCACCTGGCTGTGTGACCCCCCACCTGGCTGTGTGACCCCCCCACCTGGCTGTGTGACCCCCCACCCGGCCGTGTGGCCCCCCACCCGGCCGTGTGACCCCCACCTGGCCGTGTGGCCCCCCACCTGGCCGTGTGACCCCTCACCTGGCCGTGTGACCCCCCCACCTTGCTGTGTGACCCCCCACCTGGCCGTGTGACCCCCCCACCTGGCCGTGTGACCCCCCCACCTGGCCGTGTGACCCCCCACCTGGCCGTGTGACCCCCCCCACCCGGCCGTGTGACCCCCCACCCGGCCGTGTGACCCCCCCCTGGCCGTGTGACCCCCCACATGGCCGTGTGACCCCCCACATGGCCGTGTGACCCCCCACATGGCCGTGTGACCCCCCACATGGCCGTGTGTCCCCCCACCAGGCCGTGTGACCCCCCCACCTGGCCGTGTGACCCCTCACCTGGCCGTGTGACCCCTCACCTGGCCGTGTGACCCCTCACATGGCCGTGTGACCCATCACCTGGCCGTGTGACCCCTCACCTGGCCGTGTGACCCATCACCTGGCCGTGTGACCCCTCACATGGCCGTGCGTGTGTCCCCCCACCAGGCCGTGTGACCCCCCCACCTGGCCGTGTGACCCCTCACCTGGCCGTGTGACCCCTCACCTGGCCGTGTGACCCCTCACATGGCCGTGTGACCCATCACCTGGCCGTGTGACCCCTCACCTGGCCGTGTGACCCATCACCTGGCCGTGTGACCCCTCACATGGCCGTGTGACCCATCACCTGGCCGTGTGACCCCCCCACCTGGCCGTGTGACCCCCCACCTTGCCGTGTGACCCCCCACCCGGCCGTGTGACCCCCCCACCCGGCCGTGTGACCCCCCCACCCGGCCGTGTGACCCCCCACCCGGCCGTGTGACCCCCCCCTGGCCGTGTGACCCCCCACATGACCGTGTGACCCCCCACCTGGCCGTGTGACCCCCCACCTGGCCGTGTGACCCCCCCACCTGGCCGTGTGACCCCCCCACATGGCCGTGTGACCCCCCACATGGCCGTGTGACCCCCCACATGACCGTGTGACCCCCCACCTGGCCGTGTGACCCCCCACCTGGCCGTGTGACCCCCCACATGGCCGTGTGACCCCCCACATGACCGTGTGACCCCCCACATGGCCGTGTGACCCCCCACCTGGCCGTGTGACCCCCCCACCCGGCCGTGTGACCCCCCACCCGGCCGTGTGACCCCCCCCTGGCCGTGTGACCCCCCACATGGCCGTGTGACCCCTCACCAGGCCGTGTGACCCCCCACCTGGCCGTGTGACCCCCAGCTGCCGTCAGGGATGGCCTGGGCCTCCCCTGGACTGCCCGCACACCTGGTCCTGAGCTGGAGGTGAGCGTGGGAACAGGAGCGCAGCCCCCGGAAGCCCGTTTGGCAGCTTCTGAGGGTTCCACAGCCCGGCCGGTGTTGTCAGTGGGCAGAGCGCCGGCCGGCGGGCTGACGGGTCCCGGGTCCGATTCCCCATCAGGGCACAGGCCCGCGCTGCAGGCCCATCCCCGATTCTCTCTCATCACTGCTGTTTGTCTCCCTCCCCCTCCCCCTCCCCCTCTGACATCAATAAAAAACGTTAACGTAAGCATGGCCTCCGACCCCGGCTGGAGTCCCCGAGAGCCGTCACGGGGCCGGCGAGGCCAGCGAGCAGCAGGCGGGGCGCCTCTCCCAGAGCCTCCGGAGCGGCCGCCCCGCCAGGCCCCGCCGGGGACCCTCCCCACATCGGAAACACGCGGACGCAGGGGTGAGGCCGCCTCGGGAATGACAGCCGATGGGCAGACGGCCCGCAGGGGGAGGGCGTGCTGGGAGGGGCTGGCTGTGGAGGATGGAAGCATTTTATTTTTTTTGGTTAATCCTCATCTGAGGATGTTTCCCTTTGATTTTTAGAAAGAGGAAGGGAGGGAGACAGAGGAAGGGAGGGATACAGAGAGAGGGAGGGAGACAGAGAGGAAGGGAGGGAGATAGAGGAAGGGAGGGAGACAGAGAGAGGGAGGGAGGGAGACAGAGAGGAAGGGAGGGAGACAGAGAGAGGAAGGGAGGGAGACAGAGAGAGGGAAGGAGGGAGACAGAGAGGGAGGGAGGGAGATAGAGGAAGGGAGGGAGACAGAGAGAGGAAGGGAGGGAGACAGAGAAAGGGAGGGAGACTGAGAGAGGGAGGGAGGCCGAGAGAGGGAGAGAGGGAGACAGAGGAAGGGAAGGAGGCAGAGAGAGGGAGGGAGGGAGACAGAGAGAGGAAGGGAGGGAGACAGAGAAAGGGAGGGAGACAGAGAGAGGGAGAGAGGGAGACAGGAAGGGAGGGAGGCAGAGAGAGGGAGGGAGGGAGGCCGAGAGAGGGAGAGAGGGAGACAGAGGAAGGGAGGGAGATAGAGGAAGGGAGGGAGGCAGAGAGAGGGAGGGAGACAGAGAGAGGAAGGGAGGGAGGCCGAGAGAGGGAGGGAGGGGGACAGAAAGAGGGAGGGAGGGAGATAGAGGAAGGGAGGGAGGCAGAGAGAGGGAGGCAGAGAGAGGAAGGGAGGGAGGCAGAGAGAGGGAGGGAGGGAGGTAGAGAGAGGGAGGGAGGAGACAGACAGAGGAAGGGAGACAGAGGAAGGGAGGGAGGCCAAGAGAGGAAGGGAGGGAGACAGAAAGAGGGAGGGAGGGAGATAGAGGAAGGGAGGGAGATAGAGGAAGGGAGGGAGGCAGAGAGAGGAAGGGAGGGAGGCAGAGAGAGGGAGGGAGGAGACAGAGGAAGGGAGGGAGACAGAGGAAGGGAGGGAGGCCAAGAGAGGAAGGGAGGGAGGCAGAGAGAGGGAGGGAGGGAGACAGAGAGGAGGGAGGCAGAGAGAGGAAGGGAGGGAGACAGAGGAAGGGAGGGAGACAGAGAGAGGAAGGGAGACAGAGAGAGGGAGGGAGGAGACAGACAGAGGAAGGGAGGGAGGGAGGCAGAGAGAGAAACATTGATTGGGTGCCTCCCACACATGCCCGCCCAGGGCCCGGGATGGAGCCTGCCCCCGAGGTACTCGCTCTCTCACAATCGAACCCGGGACCCTCCAGTCTGCAGCTGGGGCTCTGTCCGCTGAGCCAATCCGGCCAGGGCAGGTGGGAGCATCTTAAAACTGGGCCTCGGTCAGGATTGCATGACCTTGTACCTCTGCCGAGCTCCCAGGGGGCCCATGGGTGTGCACTGTGCCCCCAGAGGGCCGACGGGGGCGTGTGCCGCCTGCGCTGCCCTGTCCGGAGCGCTCCGTGGCTCGGGCCCAACCCTCTGCCCCCCCCCCCCACCTGCTAACCCAGCCCTCCCTCCCTCCATCATCAGTCACCCCCACTTGGGCCCGGCCCGCCACGTTCACCGCTGCTTCTGAGCTCCATGGGCCCACGGCTTGGCCACGCCCATGCCGGCGAGGCGTGGTCCCCCCTGGCACAGGCAGCCAGCCCCCCACCCCGGCTGCATCCCCGGTGCCCTCTGTCCGAGGGCGGGGCCGGAGCAGCGGGTGGGCAGGCACCTCCCACCCTCAGGCCTAGACACACGGGGGAGGGGGGCAATCCATGGGACCCCCTCCCCTCCGCTGAGCAAGGGGACCCTGTCCTGCCGCAGTGCCCGCAGCCTGCTCCTCCCAGGGACCCAACCCCCCCCCCCCCCCCCGGGCACCACGAATGGAAGACACGCACCCACCATCACGTGTTTTGTTAAAATCACTCCGTTCCGGCCCAGCTGAGCACCCAGCGGGGCATCGGGGGCCCAGCCCCAACTGGCCCTGTGGTCTGGGGGTCTGTACGGGGCATCCCCAGAGGAAGCTGGCTGCCACTCACTGGACAGCAGGTGCCCGCTGAGGTGCCTGGGGATGTGCCAGGACCTGCCCCGGGTGTGTGCCAGGTGCATGCGGGGGGGGGGGCACTAGTGTTAGAGCCGGACCACGAGGACCAGGCGTGCGGGCAGTCCAGGGGTGCAGGCGGGCAGTCGAGGTCCCAGGCGGGCAGTCGAGGTCCCAGGCGGGCAGTCGAGGTCCCAGGCGGGCAGTTGAGGTGTTAGGCAGGCAGTCGAGGTCCCAGGCGGGCAGTCGAGGTCCCAGGTGGGCAGTCAAGGTCCCAGGTGGGCAGTCGAGGTCCCAGGTGGGCAGTCAAGGTCCCAGGTGGGCAGTCGAGGTCCCAGGCGGGCAGTTGAGGTGTTAGGCGGGCAGTCGAGGTTCCAGGTGGGCAGTCCAGGGGTGCCAAATGGGCAGTCCAGAGGTGTGAGGCAGGCAGTCGGGGTGCCAGGCGGGCAGTCCAGGGGTGCGAGGTGGTCGGTCGAGGTGGCAGGCGGTTCCGCGCCCCCGAAGCGTCGGGAACCCCGTCCCTGGCCGGGTAAGGCACGCGCTCCGTGGTCCCAGCCGGGCCGGCCGGCTCTCCGGCTCCGCAGCAGCCAGGCCCTGCCGCGTGGAGGCCCCCGTTCTCACTTGGCCCTGGGCCTGGGCCGCAGGCCTGTGGGCGGGACGGCAATGGCGGTGAGCAGCAGCCTCGCGGGGGTGCCAGGTGCCCGCGGCTGGGTCCCGGGCCCCACCTGTTCTCTGTCCCCCCTGTCCCGGGGCTGGGCTGCGTCCCCACCCGGCCCTCCTCCGGCAGCGAGGCTCCCCAGCTCACCTGTCCCCCTGCCCCCGGTCCCCCACTCCCCACCTGTCCCCCTGCCCCTGCCCACCTTCCCCCTGCCCCCCACCCCCCACCTGTCCCCTGTCCCCGGCCCCCACCCCCCACGTGTCCCCCTGCCCCCACCCCCCTTCCCCCATTCACCTGTCCCCCTGCCCCCCACCCCCCACCTGTCCCTGCCCACCTTCCCCCTGCCCCCGCCCACCTTCCCCCCCGCCCACCTGTCCCCGGGCCCCACCCCTGCCCACCTTCCCCCTATCTACCCGGTCTCCCCCCCCGCCCACCTTCCCCCCGCCCACCTGTCCCCTGTCCCCAGGCCCCCCCCCCCGTTCAATGCCCGTGGCACTCTTTGGTTCGGGGGACACGGCCTTGTGCTTGGGAGACACATGGGGGGCAGCATGTTGCTGCCAAGTAACTGTGAGGCCACTCAGTAAAGTGGGGTCAGGGGGAGGTCACTCAGTGAAGTGGGGTCGGGGGAGGTCACTCAGTAAAGTGGGGGTGGGGGGAGGTCACTCAGTAAAGTGGAGGGTGGGGGGAGGTCACTCAGTGAAGTGGGGGGTGGGGGGAGGTCACTCAGTAAAGTGGGGGTCAGGGGGAGGTCACTCAGTGAAGTGGGGGTCAGGGGGAGGTCACTCAGTAAAGTGGGGGTCAGGGGGAGGTCACTCAGTAAAGTGGGGGTCAGGGGGAGGTCACTCAGTAAAGTGGGGTCAGGGGGAGGTCACTCAGTAAAGTGGGGGCGGGGGAGGTCACTCAGTAAAGTGGGGGTGGGGGGAGGTCACTCAGTAAAGTGGGGGGTGGGGGGAGGTCACTCAGTGAAGTGGGGGTGGGGGGAGGTCACTCAGTAAAGTGGGGTCAGGGGGAGGTCACTCAGTAAAGTGGGGTCAGGGGGAGGTCACTCAGTAAAGTGGGGTCAGGGGGAGGTCACTCAGTAAAGTGGGGTCAGGGGGAGGTCACTCAGTAAAGTGGGGTCAGGGGGAGGTCACTCAGTAAAGTGGGGTCAGGGGGAGGTCACTCAGTAAAGTGGGGGTCAGGGGGAGGTCACTCAGTGAAGTGGGGGCGGGGGAGGTCACTCAGTAAAGTGGGGGCGGGGGAGGTCACTCAGTAAAGTGGGGGTCAGGGGGAGGTCACTCAGTGAAGTGGGGGCGGGGGAGGTCACTCAGTAAAGTGGGGTCAGGGGGAGGTCAATCAGTAAAGTGGGGGGTGGGGGGAGGTCACTCAGTAAAGTGGGGGTCAGGGGGAGGTCACTCAGTAAAGTGGGGGCGGGGGAGGTCACTCAGTAAAGTGGGGGCGGGGGAGGTCACTCAGTAAAGTGGGGTCAGGGGGAGGTCACTCAGTGAAGTGGGGGCGGGGGGAGGTCACTCAGTAAAGTGGGGGTCAGGGGGAGGTCACTCAGTGAAGTGGGGGCGGGGGAGGTCACTCAGTAAAGTGGGGTCAGGGGGAGGTCACTCAGTAAAGTGGGGGTGGGGGGTCACTCAGTAAAGTGGGGGGCGGGGGAGGTCACTCAGTAAAGTGGGGGGTGGGGGGAGGTCACTCAGTGAAGTGGGGGCGGGGGGAGGTCACTCAGTAAAGTGGGGTCAGGGGGAGGTCACTCAGTAAAGTGGGGGTGGGGGGAGGTCACTCAGTGAAGTGGGGGGAGGAGGGAGGCCCCTGCTCTCAGCAGACAACTGGCCTCAGGGAGGGGGTGCTGCAGACCCTGCCGAGGCGCCTGGCGGCCTGTCCCTGCCCCCACTGCCTCCCGCGGACAGGGGTGGCCAGCCCAGGGCCCAGAGGGCAGGGTGTGCCCCGCGGACGCAGCCAGAGTGAAGGTGTTGGGGTGGGGGGGACACAGAGGGGGGTCGGTAAAGCCCAGGACCGGGTAGGTCAAGCACAGGGCACCCTCAGCCTTGCCCCCGCAGGCGCCCAGCAGGCCCCGTCCACCCGCCCTCGCGAGGCTGCTTGCCCAGCGGCGGCTCTGAGGCCGCAGCAGCTACAGCAGAGGGGCACCTGCCTCCCGGGACGGTGGGGGGACGCCCCCTCAAGCGCCGGGGGCGGGGGCGGGGGGCGAAGCGGGTTAGCGAGTGTCTGGGCGGCCGGCAGGGCCGTCCTCGCCGCCGCCACTGCCACCAGCGCCACCAGCAGGGCCACCGGCGTTAGTGCGAGGCAGGCGCGGGCGGACCTACCTTACTGGATCACACAGAACCTTTTGGGCTTATCGTCAGAGTCAGGGGCAACCTCTGCTTCCGAACGAAAGAAACACACTCAGCCGCCCGTCCCGTCCCCCCCGGGGGGCCCCGACGGAGCCGGCGGCGGCGTGGGCGCTGAGCTGCGGCCTGACTGTGCCCGCCCCCCCCCCCCTCCCCTCGCGGCCTCCCTGTAGCCGGCGGTGTGGCGGGGCTCAGTGTTGGGGTGCGGCGAGCAGGCGGTGCCCCACACCTGCCCCTCCCGGGGCGGAGCGCCGCTGACCCCTCACCTGCGGGGCTCGGGGGCCTGGGAACCCCCCGTCTCGGGGGCGGGGGGACCTCCAGCTGCAGGGAGAGGCCGGTTTGGGCATGAATGGATCGGCGAACCCCACAGCCCCTGTACCCGCCCGCCCAGTCCTGCACAGGTGGGGGGCAAGATGGGGGGGACCCGCCTCACCTTCCTGGACCCGCGTCGGGCGCTTCTTCCTCCGCCTGCCCGTCCCCTTGGGGCCCCGGCCCTGGGCCCGGGGGTGGGGGCCGGAGCCCGAGGAGTCGGCCACGGAGTCCTCAGAGAAGGATCTGTCCAGCGACGTGTCCAGCGCTGAATCGGGGGTGTCCTCCGGGTCCTCGTCCCCGCCTCCCGGGCCGAGGTCAGCCGTGGCCGCCGGACCCTCTCCGCCCAGGGGGGCTGCGGGGTCCTCAGCATCCCCGCTCGAGCCCGGGACCCCGGGGGGCTTCTCCCCGGAGAACAGGAGGGGCTCCAGAGCCCGAGAGTCCCCCAGCACCACGGGGCAGGCCGCGGCCGGGGGCGGGGCGCTCAGGGGGTCCTCCTCGGGCAGGACATCGCTGGCGTCCACGTACCAGGAGGACCGCCTCTCCCGGGGCCCGGGGCCGGCCTCCTCGGGCGGGTCTGCGGGGGGCTGTGGGCCGGGGGCCGCCGCATCCGCGAGGTCCCAGTCTTGGGGCGGTCTGGCTGCCCCCGCGTCGAGCCCGGGCCCCGGGGCCGCGCTGCTGGTGCCGGTCTTGGGGCCTCCTGGGGGGGACGGAGCACATGTGGGCGGAGGGCACCCTCTGTGGGAACAGTCTGAGTGGGGGGGGGGCCCTCCGAGCCTGGGCCCCAAAGGGCAGGTCTGGCCTCAGCGTCCTTAGCCTGTCACGGCCCCCCCCCCCCGTCTCTCCTGCCCACCCCGGGACTGGGCAAGTGGCCTCTTGCCCCACCTCCCGCCGTCCCCCTCTCAGGGCGGGCAGGGGAGAGGGGGTTCCTTCCCTCGGAGGTCAGGGAGGGCTTCCTGGAGGAAGGGGGTACTGGAAGCCGGTCCCAGCATGTCAGTTACAAGAGGTGGATGAAACGCGGGGGGCTCAACAAGGGCCGAGTCAGCACACATGTGATCCCCTGTTGGAATGACTGACAGGCACTCCCCCCAAACCTGAATAGGATGACTGTTTGCTCAGGGCATCTTAATCTGCACGTGACTGCCTCCTGTTGGCCAAACACCTGAGCAGCTAGCTGCAGGCTGTTCCCCAATCCGACAAACCTCCTGTAAACCCTATACCCTTTGAGGTGTATGCCTCCCCCTTGCTTTAGGACAGTGGTCGGCAAACTGCGGCTCTCGAGCCACACGCGGCTCTTGGGCCCCTCGAGTGTGGCTCTCCCACAAACCGCCATGTGCGGGCGCGCACGTACAGTGCGACCGAAACTCGGTGGCCCACGCGCAGAAGTCGGTTTCCGGCTCTCACGAGAGATTTCAATTGTCGTACTCCTGACATATGGCTCTGGTGGACTAATGAGTTTGCCGATCCCTGCCTTTAGGACACATCCTACCTAATGAAAGAGTGACATGCGGATTGACCACACTTCCACTGCACCCGCAAGCCACGCCCACCAGCCAATCGGAGCAAGCGTGCAAATTAATCTG
This sequence comes from Antrozous pallidus, assembly GCA_027563665.1. NCBI lineage: Eukaryota > Metazoa > Chordata > Mammalia > Chiroptera > Vespertilionidae > Antrozous > Antrozous pallidus. Next base: position 112,834,845 of record CM050515.1, on the reverse strand, counting down.
ACCAAGATGGCGGTGAATTTGCATACCCTGGTGCAGAAGGTGACCTAGAAGGAAGCCAAGCATTGCAGAAGGGACCATCGAAGCTGCGGAAAAGCAAGCAAGTGGGGCGGAGGGGAGAAGGGAGGGAAGCAGGCAGGCTGGGGAGGAGGGAGGGAAGGAGGCAGAGGAGAAGGGAGCGAGGCAACAGAGAAGGGAGTGAGGGAGGCAGAGGAGAAGGGAGTGAGGGAGGCAGAGGAGAAGGGAGTGAGGGAGGCAGAGGAGAAGGGAGTGAGCGAGGCAGTGGAGAAGGGGGTGAGGCAACCGAGAAGGGAGTGAGGGAGGCAGAGGAGAAGGGGGCAAGGCAACCGAGAAGGGAGTGAGGGAGGCAGAGGAGAAGGGGGCAAGGCAACAGAGAAGGGAGTGAGGGAGGCAGAGGAGAAGGGAGTGAGGGAGGCAGAGGAGAAGGGAGTGAGGGAGGCAGAAGAGAAGGGAGTGAGGGAGGCAGAGGAGAAGGGAGTGAGCGAGGCAGTGGAGAAGGGGGTGAGGCAACCGAGAAGGGAGTGAGGGAGGCAGAGGAGAAGGGGGCGAGGCAACCGAGAAGGGAGTGAGGGAGGCAGAGGAGAAGGGGGCGAGGCAACCGAGAAGGGAGTGAGGGAGGCAGAGGAGAAGGGGGCAAGGCAACAGAGAAGGGAGTGAGGGAGGCAGAGGAGAAGGGAGTGAGGGAGGCAGAGGAGAAGGGAGTGAGGGAGGCAGAAGAGAAGGGAGTGAGGGAGGCAGAGGAGAAGGGAGTGAGGGAGGCAGAGGAGAAGGGAGTGAGGGAGGCAGAGGAGAAGGGAGTGAGGGAGGCAGAGGAGAAGGGAGTGAGCGAGGCAGTGGAGAAGGGAGCTTTGCTCGGACTGCAGGAAACCCTGTTCTTGCAGGAATCTTCCTACAATGGGTCTCTAGCTGTGTTAACAAAAATCAAGGGGGTCCTGGGACAAGGAGAACTTTAGCTCCTTTAGCTGAAGCTCCTCTGCCCGCCCCCAATGCCTTTTAAAACCATCTTTCGCCTCTGCCGGAACCGGTGTGGCTCAGTGGATGGAGCCGTCGGCCTGCGGACCGAAGGGTCCCGGGTTCGATTCCGGTCAGGGGCACGGACCTAGGCTACAGGCACATCCCCAGCAGGGGGTGTGTGTGCAAGAGGCAGCGGGTCGATGTTTCTCTCTCATCATCGATGTTTCTGACTCTCTATCCCTCTCCCTTCCTCTGTGAAAAATCAATAAAATATATAGATTAAAAAAAAATTATCTTCCGCCTTTGGACTCTTATTTAAAAGCTGCGCTCAGCCTGTCTCCAGATCGCCGATCCCTTGGCAAAAGGCCGGGACAAGAACCCGGGAAGAGGGCGAGGGCGGCGAGGGTCTCACCAGGCGCGGCGGCGTCCCGCGGGGGGCCCCCTTCCCCGTCGCCGCGGCCCCGCGCCGTCTTCCGCAGCTGGAAGCCCTTCCTGATGTCAGCCAGCAGCGCGTCGATGACGCACACCTCCTCCTGCTTCGGGCCCCCTCCCTTCCTGACTGAGAAACGCGGGACCCTCAGCACCGGCTCCAGGGCCGGAGCCCGCAGCCCCGGCCCCCTCCCTTCCCGCCCCGGCGCCCGCCCGGCCTCACCGGGCTTCCCGTCCTCGCCCTTCGGCCTCCGCGCCTCCTCCTCCGCCAGCTGCCGCTTCCTCCTCTCGGCCTTGGCCGCCTGCTCCTGCCGGTCCTTGTTCTCCTGCGGGGGCAGACGCGGGAGCCCGTGAGCCCCGCCTCCCTCCCCGTCCGCCCCCCCCCCCTCCCGGCGCGCGTGGGCCCCTCCGCGGAGGCCGCACCTTCAGGGCGCGGAGGAAGAGGTCCCGGAAGGCCTTCATGGTGCTGCACGTGTCCTCCAAGCTGAGCCGCTGCGCGTCCTCGCACAGGTAGTTGGCCAGCGCCAGCTTCTCCCGCTCCACGGCCTCGAACACCTGCTCCAGCGCCTGGGAGGCCTGGACGCTGGCCTGGGGGGCGGGGGGGGGGGGGAACCTGCAAGGTCAGGGCCCGGGAGGCCCACGGCTGCGGGAGGGGGGAGGGCCAGGCCTGCAGACAGCGGTCCGTGTGCGGGACAGGGGATCTGGGTGCTGGGCCTGGGGTTCAGGGGGAGAGCTCCTTGCAGGACCCCCTCTGGGACCAGAACCTTCTACAGGGTGTCCCACAACCCAGGCCTCTCCTCCCCACCCTCTCCTGCCTTGCCCGGCCTCTCCTCTCCCTACGGCACCCCAGGCCGGACAGACAGCCTGCCGCGCAGAAACCGCACTCAGCGCGGAGCCGAAGGGCCCTCCCCGCACGGGCCCCCCGCCCTGCCCCCCACCGGCCGCCGCACTTGCCTGCAGGCGCTGGGCGTACTGCTCCCGCACCTCCGGCTCAGACACGGCCACCTTCCGCTCCATCTCCAGCAGCTTCTTCAGGTTGCTGCTGGACTCGGAGTGGATGACCTCGAGGTTGATCCTGAAAGTCGGGGCGGGGTCAGGTGACAGCTGATGGTCGGCCTCGCTGGACAGAGGGGGAGCCCTCCCCCTGCACCCCGAGGCTGCCTGAGGCAGATGGGAGCTCTGGCCCGGCTGGGCGGGGCGGGGCAGGGGGGGGGTGCTGCAGGCTGGATCAGAGGACCTGCCACAGCGGTGGGCAGGGAGCTGGGCAGCCCGTGCTCCCAGAGCCCTCCCCCACCCCCCACCCCCCGCTGCAGGCGATGGGACCCCACGAATGCACCCCCATCCTGGCCCTGTCTGGACAGTGGTGGTGGCAGGGATGCGGGGCGCTCGGGGGGTGGAGCTTCGTGAGCCTGGCCTCCAGCGTGACTGTGGCCGGTCCGGTCCTTCCCTGCCTCTCTTCGGCCTCAGTTTCCCTCTAGGTCACGGGGGACAGACAGGGGGGCAGCCGTTCCAGGGGGTTCCGGGGGGTCCTGCAGCCTGGGACCGGCCCGGTGCAGCCCCGCACTGGTGGGGACCGGCAGGGCCTGGCCTGCGGACGGCCCGGGGGGCGGGACACCTACCCTGCGGCCAGGGCGGGCTGCTCCAGGTCTCGGGGCAGCTCCAGGAGCTCCGGATGGCTCTTCTCTACCTCCTGCAACAGCGGGTGCGGGAGCTGGCCGCGGCCGCCCTGGCCTGGGGGCCCACACCCCGGCCTCCCACCCTCCCCCTGGGTCTGGACCTCGGGGACGGAGGAGGGGGTGGGGTGGGGGCAGGGGCCTGAGGGGGAGGTTCCCGAGCGGGGCTGGGGCGGCCCCCCCCCCCAGGCCCGGGTGCCCACCTCCAGCACGTGGTGCAGCAGCGTCACCCGGCTCTGCTGGGCCTTGGTCTCGGTGAGCTTCAGCAGCGTGCTGATCTTAAAGCCGTCCGCGTTCCCCGTGTGGCTGCCCTGGGGGAGGGGGGGTGAGTCTCCCTGCCTGAAGGGGTGGGGTGGGGCTGGGGCAGGGTAGGGGTGGGGCAGGGTTAGGAGTGGGGTAGGGGTGGGGAGGAAGCAGGGTAGGAGTGAGGCAGGAGCAGAGTAGGGGTGTGGCAGGGGTAGGGCAGGAGTGGGGCAGGGGAAGGGTGAGGGTGGGATAGAGTAGGAGTGGGCAGGGTGGGGGCTTCGAGGGATGGGGACAGGAGCAGGGTAGGGGTGGGACACAGTAGGGGTGGGGGCAGGGCAGGGTAGAGGTGGGGCAGGAGAGGGTAGGGGTGGGACAGGGCAGGGTGGGAGTGGGACACGGTGGGGGAGGGGCACGGTGGGGGCAGAGCAGGGTGGGGGCAGGGCAGGAGAGGGTAGGGGTGGGACAGGGCAGGGTGGGAGTGGGACACAGTGGGGGAGGGGCACGGTGGGGGCAGAGCAGGGTGGGGGCAGGGCAGGAGAGGGTAGGGGTGGGACAGGGCAGGGTGGGAGTGGGACACGGTGGGGGAGGGGCACGGTGGGGGCAGAGCAGGGTGGGGGCAGGGCAGGAGAGGGTAGGGGTGGGACAGGGCAGGGTGGGGCGGGGGCGCAGCGCTCACGTAGTTGAGGAAGTTCCCGATCCTCAGGATGAGCTGGCAGAAGACGGGCAGCAGGCGGCTGGAGAGCAGGCCTGCGGGGGGGGGGGGGGGGGGGCAGGGGGAGGCTCAGGGGTGTGCGGGCTCGGGAGCCGGGCCCCCTAGTGCTCGCCCACCTCCACCTCACAGCCCACAGCTGTGGGGGAGGACCGGGAGCGGAACCTTCCAGAACCTGTGGCTTCCCTGGTTCTCAGCAGACCATCGCGGGGCAGGGGTGGGGGTGAGGGTGGGGGGCTTCCAGAGGGTGTCCCTTCCGCCCCCCCACCCCGTCCCCACGAGGGGCATGGGTGCCTCCTGCTGTGTCCCCATGGGGGGGGGGGCGGGCGGAGCTGCAGCGGGTCCCCCGCCGGCTCCTCACTCAGAGGGTGTGTGTGCACATGCGTGTATCTGTGTGCCCGCGTGTACACGCAGAGTCTGCCTCAGAGTGGGGTGGGGGGGTGATCTGTGACATGAGGAGGCACAGCACCCCCGGGCGCCCTCAGGGACAGTCTGGATGTGGGGTGCAGGGGCTGGTGGCCCCCCATGTGGCCCCCAGGGCTCGGGGCCCACTCACTCTGGCAGGCGCGGAGCATCAGCTGGGCCTTGGGCTGCACCATGTCCAGCACCACCGCGGTGCCCTCGATCAGCAGCATGCACTCCACCCGAAGCTGATAGCTGGGGGCAGGGCGGGCGGTCAGGGCCCGGCCTGACTCACCCCTGTCCTGGCCCATAGTGCGGGGGGGCCGAGGCCCGCAGTCCTGGGGCCAGAGCTGGGGTCCCGCGCTCGCCCTGCTCCAGGTCACACTGGGCCGGGCCTCAGCACGTCCAGGTGGGACTCAGGAAGGGGCTGTCTGCCCCCCCCGCACCCCCCCCCAGCGCAGCCGAGCCCTCAGGTTCCAGGGGAGGCCCATGGCTGGGGTGCAGGAGGGAGGTGGGCAGGAGCGGGGACGGCTCAGCTCACCAGGGGATGCCCAGCAGCAGGAGGTAGAACTGGTCGGCGCTGGCCAGCTTGGCGCGGTCCTCCGTGAAGGAGCGCAGGTTTTCGATCTGCGGAGGGGCGGTAGTGGGGGTTCACGCGTGGGTGTGGGGCCAGTGCGGCCGGCCGCCCCCTCCCAGTAGCCCCGCCCCCCCAGCAGCTTCCACAGGCCCCGCCCCCTCCCAGCAGCCCCGCCCCTTCCAACAGCCCCTCCCCTCCCAGCGGCCCCCATAGGCCCTGCCCCCTCCCACCAGCCCCTCCCCTCCCGGCAGCCCCGCCCCCTCCCACCAGCCCCTCCCCTCCCGGCAGCCCCGCCCCCTCCTAGCAGCCCCTCCCCTCCCGGCAGCCCCGCCCCTCCCGGCAGCCCCGCCCCCTCCCGGCAGCCCCGCAGGTGCTGCCCCCCTGACCTCCCCCCTGACCTCCCCCCTGACCTCGTGCTTCTCGGGAAGGAGCTTGAGGAGCTGCTTGAGCACCTCCACGTCAAACTTGGCCGTGTTCCCCGCTCGGATCATGGCGGCGACCTCCTCATTGGAGCTGGAGGGCAGGGGGACGGGCGGGGGTTGGAGGTGGCAGAGAGACCTGCCAGGAAGCGGGGGCAGCCCTCCGCCCACGACACCTCTGGGCACCCCGGGGGCTCCTCCCACACCCGCGAGGTCGGGGCACAGAGAGGGTGGGCCACGCGCCCGGCCACCCAGCAACGAGGCCGCAGCGCCCTGGGCCTCCCCTCTGGCGGCTGCTCAGGGCCCGGGGACGCCCGTGGGCTCCTGCAGGGGGAGCTGGGGGCGGGCAGGGCTTCTGGGGCTGCTTCCCCGGGGAGCCTGGACTGGGGTCTCCCCGGCCCCCCTAGGCAGTCCGGCTGTCACCCCACTGTCGGGCTGTAGCCGTATGTGCACCGCCCAAGGCGGCCTGCAGAGGGCGCTGCGGAGCCCCAGGTGAGCAGCGGGGAGCCTGGGACCGGCCAGGAGGGGGTGACCCCGAGCTCACCACTTGAACTGCTTCAGGAAGATGTTGAGGTTCAGGCTCTTCTTGGAGTCCAGGAAGGTGATCTGGAAGACACCCCGCCGTCAGCTGGTCCCCGAGGGTGGCGGGGGGACGGGGTGGGGGGGCACTCCCAGGCCCAGGCCCACCTCCTTGGGCTCCTTCCGGGCCGGGGCGGCGGCCGGCGCCTTGGGCTGGGCCACAGGGAAGGAGAAGAGCTGCTCGATGCTGGAGAAGTCGGGCTCCACAGCCTCAGCGCCCAGGCTGCCCAGCGTGGCCCACATGGAGCTGTGCTCTGCGGGTGCGGGGAGAGGGGGAGGGGGGCGCGGGTGTCAGCGCCGGCCCTGGCCACCCAGCCAGGGAGCCGGCAGCCCGACCTCTCACTGACCTTGGCTGTGACCTCTGAGCACACAGCACCCCGGCCCCCAGGGTGACGGACACCCAGGGGTCTGAGCAGGGCAGGGCTGCGGCATCAGACACACAGCCAGCTTCAGAGGTTGTGTGAGATGCCCTGACTGATTTGGCTCAGTGGACAGAGCGTCGGCCTGTGGCCTGAAGGGTTCCGGGTTCGATTCTGCTCAGGGGCATGGACCTTGGCTGCGGGCACATCCCCAGTAGGGGGTGTGCAAGAGGCGGCTGATGGATGTTTCTCTCTCATCGATGTTTCTGACTTTCTATCCCTCTCCCTTCCTCTCCGTAAAAAATCAATAAAATATATTAAAAAAAAAACCCCAAAGGTGGCCGAACTGGTTTGGCTCAGTGGATAGAGCGTCGGCCTGCGGACTGAAAGGTCCCGGGTTCGGTTCCGGTGAAGGGCGTGTACCGTGGCTGTGGGCACATCCCCAGTGGGAGGTGTGCAAGAGGCAGCTGATGGATGTTTCTCTCCCATCGATGTTTCTGACTCTCTATCCCTCTCCCTTCCTCTCCGTAAAAAATCAATAAAATATATTTATTGATAGAGCGTCGGCCTGCGGACTGAAAGGTCCCGGGTTCGGTTCCGGTGAAGGGCATGGACCTTAGCTGCGGGCACATCCCCAGTGGGAGGTGTGCAAGAGGCAGCTGATGGATGTTTCTCTCCCATCGATGTTTCTGACTCTCTATCCCTCTCCCTTCCTCTCCGTAAAAAATCAATAAAATATATTTTAAAAAAAAAACCCAAAGGTGGCCGAACTGGTTTGGCTCAGTGGATAGAGCGTCGGCCTGCGGACTGAAAGGTCCCAGGTTCGATTCTGCTCAGGGGCATGGACCTTGGCTGCGGGCACATCCCCAGTAGGGGGTGTGCAAGAGGCAGCTGATGGATGTTTCTCTCCCATCGATGTTTCTGACTCTCTATCCCTCTCCCTTCCTCTCTGTAAAAATCAGTAACATATATTAAAACAAAACCAAAAAAACCCCAAAGGTGTGTGGGAGAGCAGGTGCGCACGGCTGACTCTGACCTGCTCCTGTCCCTGCCCGCCCTGGACCACACGGGGCTGGGGCCAGAGCAGGGACAGACTGCCCGGGGCCTGGGGCCTGGACGGAGCACCTGTGCCACCGGCACCCCTGCTCCTCCCCGTCCCCCCCCCCGCCCCCCACAGGAGGGAAGCCGCCGGGGGACCCGCTCTCACCCTGCACCACGTGGGACGGCAGCTTCTGCCAGTTGAGCTTCTTCATGCGCAGCGTCGGGGGGTGCACCTGCCGGTGGCTGGGGACGCGGGCGCAGCCCACGCCGTGGTCCACGTGGGCCACAATGGTCTCCTCCACGCCGCCCACGGCAGGGGGGGCAGCGAAGCCGGGCGGGGGCGGGGGCGGGCACCCCATTCCCGGGAGTGGTGGAGGCGCGGGGGGCAGGGTCCCACTCGGGCCAGGCAATGGGGGCGGTGGAGGGGGTGGGGGGAATGAGGTCCCCATGCCCGGCAGGGGTGGTGGTGGGGGTGGTGGAGGGGGCGGTGGGGGGAATGAGGATGCTGGACTTGGCAGGGGTGGGGGCGGGGGTGGTGGAGGGGGAGGTGGGGGGAATGAGGATGCTGGACTTGGCAGGGGTGGGGGTGGGGGAGGAGGGGGAGGGGGCGGGGGCCGGGCGGGGGAGCTGGGGGAGCCGGGTGCCGGCAGGGACAGGGTGGGCATCGGCTCCTCCAGGGCCGCTGTCCGCTCGCTGCTCGAACCCTGGACGCTGACGGCCTCTGAGCCAGCGAGGGTCTCTGCTGGCGGCTGGCCCTCTGCCCCCGCCTTCGGGGCTCCGGTGTTCTGGGGGGGGCTGCCCTTCCGGCTCCGGCCTAGGTTGGCCTGGACACCCTTGTGGACCTTGTCCAGGCGGCCGGGGCAGGGCCGCCTCTTGACGGACGCCAGCCGCTCGACCATCTCGTCCAGGGAGCATTCCTGGGCTGCGGGGGGACCGCGGGGTCAGCGGGGGCGGGCGGAGGGGCCCGGGACGGGCACCCCCGCGATCGGAGCCCCCCGGGCGGGCGGCAGCCGCTCACCGTCGCCGGCCAGCAGCACGGCCCGGGTCACCAGGCGCTCCAGCGCCTCCCAGAGCAGCTGGCTGGGGCGCCGCGCGGGGTCCAGGAGCAGCAGGCCCTGCAGCACCGACAGCAGCTGCGCCGACGCCGGGGAGCGGCTCACCTGGTGGGGGGGGGGGCGGCGGGGGGGGCGGTCAGCGGCCGGGCCCTCCCGGGCGGCTCACCACCCCGGCCTCGGTTTGCCCGAAGCGTCCACCCCGGGACCGTCCGTGCCACACGGGGGGGGGGTGGGGAAGGGGGCCCAGGCACCAGCTGCTGCCGGTTCCCACGGGCACTTGGGCCGGACAGCGCTCTGGGCTGGGCTGCTGTGCATTGTGGGACGTCCAGCAGCACCCCTGTCCGCCTGGGACACCCAAAGTCTCCGGATGTTGCTGGCAGCCGCGGGGGGGACACGGGGCTGGACTGAGAGCCAGGGGCGGCTGCTCTCACAGAGCTGGTGTGAGAGCCACGGGGGACAGGGCCTGGTCTGAGAGCCATGGGGGACAGGGGCCTGGTGTGAGAGCCACGGGGGACAGGGGCTGGTGTGAGAGCCACGGGGGACAGGGGCTGGTGTGAGAGCCACAGGCAGCCTCGGGGGACAGGGGCCTGGTCTGAGAGCCACAGGCAGCCTCGGGGGACAGGGGCCTGGTCTGAGAGCCACAGGCAGCCTCGGGGGACACAGGGCTGGTCTGAGAGCCACAGGCAGCCGTGCAGGACGGTGACCCGCCAGCAAGGACCGAGCGGGGCCAGAATTCTGCCTCCTGGGTCCGAAGCGCCCTCTGCCCTCCGGGGGGCAGCCTGCCGGGCCAGGGCCACACGCCTCCTCGGGCAGCACTGGCCTCGGCCCCTGGCCTCCTGGCCCGTCGCCCCCGGAGCTCGGGCTGCTCCCTGAGCCAGCTTCAGGCCTGGCCGGCTGCGCAGTCGGGCGGGGGGGGGGGGGTACGGGGGGGGACAGGCGGCGGGGGGCTCACCTTGTGGAACAGGGAGGCGAAGACCTCCTGGTGGCTGCTCATGTCCACGCCCCCGCACACCTGCAGCAGCTCCTCCTCGTCCTCCGCCTTGGCCTCGTCGAAGGTCTCCAGCTGGATCAGCACGTCGGCGTCCTCCAGGTCCCTGTGCGGGGCCGGGCGGCTGAGCCAGAGCCCCCGTCCCCACCCCCCAGCCGCCCCCACGCGGGACCACGACCCCACGCGGGGCGAGGGCCTCCGCAGCCAGAGGGCAGGGGGTCGCTGGTCTGTGGGGCTGGGCTGCAGGGTCAGGGGCAGAGGCTCACGATGGGAGCGGGGAGGTCAGCAACCGTGATTGTTCCCTGGGCCCAGGACCTGCCACTCATGCCAGTCTGGCCACTGAGCTGTGCGTTCAGCGGCGGGGCAGGCCCTCTCAGCACCCCCAAACACCTTTCCTGGGGGCCAGTTCGGCACCAGTCACACCAGCCTCGCCTCTTCCTCCCCCCCCCTCCCCGAAGCTGACCCCCGGAGAGGGGTCCCGAGGAGGCCTCGGGGGGAGGGAGGCTCGGCTCTGTGGGCTCCCGGGTGCCCGGCTAAAACGGAATTCCAGAGAAACAGTGAATGGCCCGGCCTCAGGTGGCGAGGCTCAGGGGTTCGGCATTGACCTACGAACCAGGAGGTCACAGTTCCATTCCCGGTTGGGGCACAGGCCCCGGCTTGCAGGCTGGATCCCCAGTAGGGGGCGTGCGGGAGCAGCCGATCCATGATTCTCTCTCATTTCCTCTCTGACATCAATAAAAACGTCTCTCTCTATAAAAGCCTACGGGACCTAATGACCAAACTATCGGTCGATCAGTCGCTACGATGTGCACCGACCACAAGGGGGCAGGTGCTCGATGCAGGAGGGACCCTGGGTGGTCAGTGTGTTCCCACAGCCAACCTCCCATGGCCCCTCCACCCAGCTGGCCAGCCCCCGTGGCCCTGCTGGGCTCTGCCAGCCAACCCCTTGAGGCGCCCCCCCCCTCCCCGGCCAGCCCACCTCCCACTGCCCTGGCCAGGCGGAGGGATTCCATCCATGCACGAGTTTGTGCACGGGGCCCCTTGTCCTATATAACAAAAGGCTAATATGCAAATGGACTGAACGGCCGGTCGCTATGATGTGCACTGACCACCAGGGGGGCAGACGCTCAAGGCAGGCGCTGCCCCGCCCCCCCGTCCCACGGTGGTCAGTATGCTCCCACAGGGAGAGCGCTGCTCAGCCAGAAGCTGGCGAATGCATTGGCAGTGGCGGGAGAGCTAAGGATGTCTGACTAACGGCTCCCAGACTGTGAGAGGGCACAGGCCTGGCTGAGGGACCCCCCCCCCGCCCCAGGAGTGCACGAATTTCGTGCACCAGGCCCCGAGTGTATATATAAAAGAGAGAAACGATGAGGGGTTTTCGGCATAAGTACGCCGGTGCACCAGCTGGGCCATAGCTACGTGACAGCCACACGGTCTGTCCAAAGCCAATTTAACGTGTCCCGTCTGCATGCGGCAGCCCGAGCTCTGGGGGCTGCCCGGCCCCCAGGGCAGGGGGGAACGGCTGGGCTCTCGCTGGGACCCGGGCCCCCTGTGCCCTGCCCGCCCCGCCCCCAGGAGGCACCATGTGGGAGCCGGGAGCGGGGGGGGGGGGGGGGGGGGGGGGGGCGGCCGAGCAGGAGCGGCGGCGGCGGCGGCGGCGTCGGGGACTCACCGAAGCCGTGTCAGGACATCCAGCAGCTGCAGCCCTGGGGAAGGATGGAGGGTCAGCAGCGCCCCCCCCCCCCCCCGTCACTGTACCTCTGATGCCCTCCCAGGCCCCTCCCGACACCCTGAGCACCAGCGTGGCGTAAGGAGGGGGGAGGTCCCTGCCGTTTCCACGGGACGCCCCGGACAGGAAGCTCAGAGGGAGACATCTCGGGGGACACTCGGGGGTGATTGTCCGTGTCCCTGTCGCCACTGGACCGGGGTCAGGACACTGCCTCCCACCGACAGGTTCTGGGGCTGAGGTCCGGGTCCCGGGGAAACCTCCCCCAGGTCCCCGTGTCCCTGCCCCCTCCCAACTGGAGGGACCCCATCCACGCACGAGTTTGTGCACGGGGCCCCTAGTCCTGTATAATACATATGGGAGCCGCGGGGGGTCGGGCTGCTCCCTCAGGGGCCCGGGGCAGGCGCTGACCGATGAACTCGCCGCGCAGCTGGGTGCGGGCTCGCAGGTCTTCGGGGCCCAGGATGACGGCATTGACCACGCTGAGCAGGGTGGCCACGTAGGGCAGGTTGTCGGTGGCGGACAGCTCGGTCATGACGACGCTGAAGCGGTACTGCTGGCTGCACACCGTCTGCGGGGGATGTGGAGGGGGGTGCGGGAGGGGTTCAGCCTGCGCCCTGGCCCTGGCCCTACTCCCCTCTCCCCCTCCCGCCCGCCCTCACCTTGTAGTGGTCCAGGGCATCCAGAGCCAGGGCGTGGCCCTCCGGCGAGTAGATGCACAGGGCGGCCAGCAGCTCAAACACCTGCTTCTTGACCATCACGTTGGATGTGTCCAGAGCTGCCGGAGGAAGGGGGGGGGAAGGGGGTGTCTCCGCGGGGGACCCAGGCATCCAGGCCAGGCCTCCCCCTCCACCCTTACACAGCCTGGGCCTGCCTCTGCCCAGAAGGGCCACACTTCAGCAGCAGGCTAACACCAGGGGGCGCTCTGCACCCACCCACCGCCCAAAGGGTCTTTTCCAAACTCTGCCACCTGCCTCCCCCCCCCCCCCCCCCCCCCGAGCCTGGAAAGTTCCAGGATGCCCCTTGCCTGGCCCGGCTGAGCCCATGTCACAGAGGACTCTACATGCAGACGGGCATGGCCAGGCCTGGGCGGGGTCAGATGAGAACGAGGTGACCGCCATCTCACTCACCCACACAGGCAGCCACGGCCCCCGCCCCGGAGCCCCAAGCTGGAGGGACTCGGTCACTCCCATGGACAGCAGTTGGAGGGGGGGGGCAGGGACACAGGGACCTGGGGGGGGTCTCCCCTGAAACTAACGAGGAGGGAACATGAGCTGGGACTCACAGGGGAGCAGGACTGTGCCGACTGCTGTGGAGATGGGGCCTGAAGCCCCCGAATACAGAGGGCGGGGGGAGGGGAGCCGATGCTGCCAGGGGGTGCCGGCCAGACCTGAAGGGCTCGTGGTGGTGGTGGGGGCCTAGGGACGGGGCTCAGAGCCAGGGGGAGCGCAGTCACTCAGGCGGACTTCTGTTTTTGACCCGTGACTCCAGCTGCTGCCACCGTGTGAACGAAAGAGGCCTGGGGGCTCAACACTAGGGAGGGAGGGGGGTGTTGAGGAGACAGGGGGGCGGGGAATGGAGCCTTGACCCAGCACCAGGCTGGGTGGAGAACTGGGGCAAAGCCATAAAGCAGAGGGGTCAGCTCGGTACAGCTGGTGGAGGGACCGGGGCTCCTAGGTGACCTGGCTGGGGGTGGGGTGGTGTGTGTGTGGATGTGTGTCTCAGACTTGGAGTAAATGGGGAAACGGCGCCTCCTCCAGGAAGCCCTCCCTGCCTGCCCGTCTCCTCCTGGGCGCCCGGCCCTCCTCCCGCTGCCCCGGCATGGAGCCTCATGCTGAGAAGCGAGGGTCCCCCCGGGGGGTGGGGGCGGCCCGGCCCGCGCACCCTGGGAGAGCTGGCGCACGTAGGCCTGGTTGCTGAGGATGTAGGCGATGCCCTGCTGCGAGTTCATGACGGCGCGCACGCAGCTGACGCAGGTGAGCTGCAGCAGGGCGTCGGCGATGCGCGCCACGCCGCGGCCCGACAGGCGCGCCAGCGCCTCCAGCAGCAGGTCCAGGCCGCGCTGCTCCAGGAACTGCACCATCCAGCCGCCGTCGCTGCGCTCCAGCCGCTTGCGCAGCCCCGAGTAGTTGACCACCGAGGGCACTTGCAGCAGGCGGATGCAGAGCTCGGGGTCCGCGTTCTCCAGGTTGGCCTCCGTGGGGTCGGCGTCCTGCGGCCCCAGCTTCTCCTTCAGCGCCGCCCACTTGCGCTGCGCGCCCTCCTTCACCGACATCCTGCCGAACTGCGGGGTCAGAGGGCAGCGGGAGGGAGGGAGGGAGGGAGGGGGGTGTCAGCCAGGGCCCAGCCGGGCGGCGTTCTCCTCCGCCTGGCACCCCGCAGCGAATGGTGCAGGCTGGGTGCCGGCTCCCTGAAGCTCCCTGAACCCGGCGCTCCTGCACCCACCCTGACTGCGTCTCCATGGTAACCAGAGGCGGCAGCACTGCTCTGCTGCGTGCACCTCGACCTCACAGCCACCCAGGCAGCGCCCCACGTGCTGGTGGGGACAAGCACCAGCATGTGTGCCTGGGACGCCCTTGTCTCCCGCTCCCCCTGCCCCCCCTCTACCCCCGGGTGTGGCCCTGGGACTCCAGGCTGCCCGACGCCATGAGTGGGCCTTGGGGGGGGGGGGGGGCTCCATCTGGTCCCGCGGGGGAGCAGCCCTGCCAGGCCCTGGTGCTCGGGCCTGTGTGCCACCTGCATGCGTGCGTGCGGGCGGGCGGAGGACGGGGCGCCCCCAGACCCCGGCTCAAGGGGGTCACCCGGATCCGCTGCAGCAGGTGCAACGCCGCCGCCCAGAATGTACCCCCGGAACGTGCCTCTGTGCCATCGCCACCACCCGGCCCCCCTCCCCGGTGCCCTTGGCAAGGACACTGTCCTCGGCCGCAGCCCCTGGGGCCTGGCCCCGAGCTCCCGCAGCCATGTATGGCTCTCGGCTTATATTTAGCGGCGGGAAGGGCCGTGCCAGCCGCGGGGAGAAGCCCCAAGGATGCCGCTGGCCCTCGCACCCGGCCTGGCCTCGGCCCTTAGCCTCCTACCACCCTGAGGCAGGAGTGTGCTCCCCACTCTACAGGAGGGGGGCCCAGAGAAGCCAGGCCAGGTGCCCACCGCCCCAGAGCCGGAGATGGCAGAGCCCAGTGCGCCTGGGCCCGGGGGGGGGCTCCCTGGCTCTAAGGCGGCTGCACGGGGGAGGGGGCAGGCAGGGCCTCCAGGCTGAGCCGGGACGGGGCCAGCCTCCTGCCCCTCCTGCAGGCCCGAGCCCTCTGCCTGGGTGAGGGTCCCACCCCGGGGCCTGCTGGGAGCACAGAGCGCGGAGCACCGCCTGGGGACCCGGCATCTCAGCAGTCCCCCGTTTGCCGTGGGTCCTTCCCCCCCCCGGCCCCCAACTGCCCCTTGGGACCCCCGGGGTCCGCCCGGGAGGCAGCCTGGCTGACCTGCAAGGGCGCCCAGCCCTGGCCCTCGCCGACAGACTCTGGCCAAGTCCCTGCCCCATCCAAGCCTCAGTTTCCTCCCCTGCACCCCTGGCATCGGCCGGCCGGAAGCATGGGACAGGCAGCGAAGGGGGTGTCGGGTGCTTACAACACCACCCCCTCCCCAGGCCCACCCTCTCGGCCCCGCACTGTCCACTCACCCAGACACGCAGGACCTTCCGACTGCCTCTGCCCACCCATCCCAGGCCCGGCCGCGAGCCGCCCCGTCCGCTCTCCAGGCTCCTCATGGCTGCGGCCCGGGTCCCCCCGGCGGCTCTCAGCGGCAGGGAAGGGCTGCTCCCAGCACCATGAGGGCCCAGCGTGCACACGGCCACCCGCTGGGGTGCTGCTGCCTAAAGAGGCGCCCCAAACTGGCCCTGCCCTCCGGCTCTCATTGGCCCGATCCCAGCTGTCCTGGCACAGGCGGAGTGGACAGAGCTCTCCCAGGCCCGGCTTCTGGCCTCGGCAGTGACCTGTCAGCCAAGAGCCCCAGGGGGCCCCGGATGCCGGAAAGCCGGACAGCCAGAGTCGCCTGGACCCGCCCCCGGCTCACTCCTCGGAAAGACCCCAGTTGGGGGTCCCTTTGGTCTGTGTGTGTGTGTGTGGGGGGTGTGTGTGACCAATCCCATCTGCCCATGAAGACCCTTGTGCTCAGCCCAAACCGGTGTGGTTCAGTGGATAGTGTCGGCCTGCAAACTGAAAGGTCCCGGGTTCGATTCTCCAGTGGGGGGTGTGCAAGAGGCAGCAGCTGATCCATGTTTCTCTCTCACAGATGTTTCTAACTCTCTCCCTTCCTCTCTGTAAAAAATCAATAAAATATATTAAAAAAGAAAAAAAGAAAAAACCCTGTGCTGTGTGTCCTGGAGCCAACTGCACAGCTGCCCAAACCCATCGGACACCTGGGGGGGGGCCTGGGCCTGGTGTGGACGGGGTCCAGACAGGAATGGGGGGGCAGGGGGCAGCCTTTCTCCCACTGGGATGCCCCCCAGCAGGTCCCGCTGCCCTGAAGCACCCACCCGTTTCCAGGAGGAGAGAGCCAGAGAGGGACAGCCAGGCCCCGCACGCAGATAGCGCCGACCGCAGCCCGCCAGGAAGCGGCCGGCCTCCATCGGCAGGAACCAGCCCAGGAAGCAGCGCTCCAGGGGGCCTGCAGGAAGCCAGACTTCCGTCTCCAGGGGCAACACCCACCTGGCTGATGGGTAAACGGGGCTTCCGGAGTTCTGCCCCTTCTCCCAGCTCAGGACCCACCCGGGACAGCCAAGGGGGCTCCCCAAACTGTCACACAGGGCACCCCAACCCCTCAGGGCACCCCTCTTGTTTCTATATTTTAACCTACCCACATGTGTAATGTAACGTGTACATGTATTACATGCGTGTTATTGCATGTACACAGTCACAATGCACATGCACACACAGTGATACTACAGAGCCCCCTCCCTCTCCTGCCTGCCCTGGAGGCCGACTCCAGCAGCTGGGGATCTGGGTGGCGGGGGGGCACCGGCTGAGTGGACAGAGCTGAGCAGGCCTAGGCCAGGCCTCCGGGCGGGGATGGGCACTGAGCCAGCTCAGGCCTGGCTCCCTAAGGGCTGGGGAACGCCCTTCCTGACAACGCCCGGCCCTGGAGGCAGCTCCATGGAGGGCTCATTCCTGGGCTCCCTGGGGAGGCCCCGAAGGGACAACCCGCTCTCCCTCTGCACACGACAGCGAGTGTCCCCAGGGTGCTAGGTGGAGGAACTGGACCGGGCGAGCGGGCGAGGCTGCTCGGTGCTCCGATGGGCTTGAGGACTGGGTCTCCACCCTCCTACCGGCCCGCCCGGCCCTGCCCGCGAGCTGTGTCCAGCTCCCAGCTGGGCCTGGCGCCCAGATGGCGGGCCTCCGAGACTTTCCCAGCTCCCTCTCACAGGGCTGGGGCGGCAGCCTCCCCGGACGGGGCGTGGCCTCCCGGGGCCGGACGGGGCCCAGCTCGGGAATGCGCGCTGTTCTCAGAGCTGGGGCGGGGCGTGGCCTCCCGGAATGGGGCGGGGCCTCACTAAGGAGGGGCGGGGACCAGCTCGGCAATGCGCGCTGTTCTCAGGGCTGGGGGCGTGGCCTCCCAGAGCGGGGCGTGGCCTCCCGGGATGGGGCGTTGTCTCCCGCAGGAGGGGGCGGGGGCCCAGCTCAGGAATGCGCGCCGTTCTCAGGGCCTCGGCGGGGCGGGGCGGGACGGGGCCTGCGCAAAAATTCACATTCACCAGCCTTCAGGGGGCCGCACACCTGGCTGAAGCAAGTGGAGCAGGGCCATCTTGGCCATCCGGGCTCCCAGCACCCCGAGGCGCAGGCCGCTGGCAGATCAGGGGCGCTGCGGTGCCCCCTTTTGCCCGCTAGGCAGGGCACCCCGCCCCTGCACCCATGGAACTTCGGGTGTGGGGGGGGGACACTGTAGAGAAAGCCTGTGAGGCTGAGCTGAGTGGGGTGGCTCCCCCTTTTCTACCAATAACGTGGGGTCACCCCTGGGGTGGGGTCGTGCCTCCCTTTCACCGGGGCTCCTGAAGGCAGGGCCTCCCTCGGAGCTGTGCGAGGTCACCCGTGTCCTGAGGGGGGCCGAGTGCCTCAGACGGAGCCAGAGGCTGAGCCCGGAGCAGACGGGACAGGACACTGGCCCAGGGGCCTCTTGGCCACCTCCTGGCAGGAGAGACAGGGTCAAAGCTGGGCCCCCCAGACTTCAGATCCAGCCACCCGGCCCTGCTGTGCAGACGGAGAAACTGAGCCATGGGGTGTGCCTCTGAGGCTGGCATTGGGCACGGAGCTGTGTCCTGGGGAAGCCGCCTCAGGGAAGGGGGTGCTGCCTCTGTTCCTGGATCCCTCAGCCTTGGTTCAGGGGATCCCGGGCCGGGGGGTGGGGAGAGGCAGGGTGGGCTGGGGCCTGGGCCCCGGTGAGGGAGGGGGCGGCAGGGTGGGAGGCAGCCTCAGGGTGGCCCTGCCAGCGGGCTCACAGCACTGGGCGCCTCCAGGCCCCGGGCCAGCGGCGGGTGCAGCGCGAACTGTCTCCCCCGGGGGTGGGCGGCAGATGGCAGGCGCGGGATTCCGGAACGGGGAGCAGGGGCTGCCGCTCTATTCTTAGCTCCTCCAGGAACCCGAATTTTTCCACTGCCTGGCAACCCTCGGATTTGTTCCTGGAAGCTCTGCGCGCCCGGGGGCAGCCCGGGCCGGAGGCTGAGCCGGCCTCACCAGGACCCCGTTTCCCTCCTCCCAGCATGCCGGCTCCGGAGCCTCAGCACCGAGTCACCTCCCCGACCAGGCCCGAGCCCTCACGGACCCGGGGCCACCTGAGAGGCTCATCCCAGGAGGGGGTCGTGGGCGCGGTGCCCAGTTTCCACGGAGATGAGCTGGGCACGAGCTGGGCACCGCATGCACGTGGGGACTAGGACACGTCACACACACACACATGCACTCGCACGCACACTCGCACACACGTGTGCACACACGCGAACACACAGCACACATATGCACTCACGTGTGCACACTCGCACACACATGCACACGCACGCACACACGCACACACTCGCACACACGCACTCGCACACACACATGCACACACACGCACACTCGCGCGCGCACACTCTCGCACACACGCACACGCGTGCGCACACGCACCCACACAGACACACACGCAGATGCACTCGCACACACACACACGCACATACGCACTCACACACATGCACACACACGCACACACATGCGCACACGCACACACTCGCGCACATGCACACTCGCACACATATGCACATGCACGCACACACACACAGACACACACAGACACGCACGCACACATGCACACTTGCACACACACGCACGCACACGCACACGAATACTAAGGTTGCATTGGGTGATCATGGTCACTTTCAGAATTAGAACGAGAGAGAAGGCAGAGCGGAGGGGACCCACACATCTCCCCGCTCAGGGAACAAGGGAGGAGCCAGGAGGGGGGTCTCCACGGCACAGACACGGAGCCGGGCAGGGGGAGGGGCTGGCGGGGCTGAGCGCTGGGGCCTGAGCCAGGCCAGGGCTCGGCCCACGGTGACCCCAGGATCTGGGAGCAGGTCAGACACGCTGCGCCTGTGCCCAGGCCCGGCCACGTCCTCCGCGCACCCCACCCGCCGGGGTTAGGGGAGAAGCAGCTGGAAGGCACAGCGGTGGGCAAAGGACTCGGGCAAACAGGAAACAGCCCTGGAGGGGGTGGGGGGCGTCGCCTTGGTCTGCCCGTGCCCCATGCAGGGGTCCTCCTGGCGCAGCCCTGGGCCGGGCACCATTTCCTGGGACCGGGCTGGGAGCGCCCCCGCCCCCCGCGCCGCCAAGCCCGGCCGTGGGAGGACAGGAAGGGTGGCGGCGCCCTCGCCAGGAAGCTGGGCTTTCGCTTCCACCTGCACCGAGGGCGGGCAGTGCCCTCTGCCCTCGCCTCCTACCGGCACAGCAACAGGGCAGAGGCGAGTTCCCGAGGGCCCAGCACCCCAACGCCCTGGGGCAGAGCCTGGCAGCCCGGCCTGGGGCGGGGTGCCTGCCGGCCCCTCGCGGCTGAGTCAGTCCCTTGTGGACACTGGAAGGAGTGATGTGTGCAGACCCGTGGTTCGGGGCGGGCAGGGCGAGGGCCTGGTGGGTCATGGTCAGCGTCTGACCGACCACAGCTCCCCCCGCAGGCTCCGAGGGCAGGTGGAGGGAGGGCGCTGCGGGGCTCCCGCCCCCAGACCAGAGGCAGCTCTGCAGCGCCTGGCCCAGCAGCCCGGGTCCCTCCTGGTCCCCTCGACCCTCAGAACAGGCCTCTCCACCCCCCCTCCCCGCCTCCGGCTCCCAGGGAGAGGGCACTGGCCGAGACAGCTCTGAGGTGTGTGCGGTCTAGACCTCGGGGTGCGGGGTGGGACCTGGCGCTCCTGGGTTCCCCCCAGCTCCAGGCTGCTTAGCCCCGAGCAGAGAAGACAAAGCAGCCGATTGACAGCGGAGGAGGAGGGGCCTGGGCCACACCCCCTGGCACTGCCAGGGCCCGGCCGGCCGGGGCAGCTCTGGTTCTGGGTCAGACCATCTCCAAGGGGCGTGCGGATGCCGACCCCACCCCTGCCCCACCCCCGGCCGCTGAGCCCACGTGGGCAGCGCCAGGAGCCTGGCCCAACCGGGCCAGCAAGGTCCTTGGCCTCTGGCTCAGGATGCTGGTGGCATTCCTTGCTGGGTGCCCGGTGAGGGGGAGGAAGGGGTGCAGGGGGCGGGGGCAGAGGCAGGCCCCTTCCAGACTCACTTTCCTCATCTGTAAAATGGTCGTGAGGTTCTGCTCCAGGGAGCCGAGTTGGCTGAGCCCGAATCACCGCCAGCAGGATCCCTCCCTGGCTGTCCCCCCACCTCCTCCCAAAGGGGACCCCCTGGCTCCCACGTGTGGGTGCCTGTTCCGGCCGACCTACCATGCCGTCGCTCTGCCACCACCTCCCCGGTTCCCCCCCATGCCAGCCAGTACCGGACGGGGGGGGGGGGGCACGGCGCCCTCCCAGCGGGCGGGGTGCCCTCGGATTACCGGGCTCCCTTCTCCGGCCGCCCCCACGGGGGAGGAGCCCCGCCTGCCGCTGCCGCTGTGCTGTGCGAGGGCGGCGAGCTGTGCCGGCAGCAAAAGCAGGACGGGCCCTGGATGGCGGGGGAGGCGGGTTGCACAGCGAGGCCTTATCCAGGGGGCCGGGCACAGACGGGGAGCCTGAGGCTGCTCGCATGCTGGCCGGGGACCCCCCGGCACTCGGCAAGGGCCAAGGTCAAGCTCAGGGTCGGGCGGACCCCGCCCCACGGGCCGGGTCTGCGGGGCGTCCCTGTGTGTGTGTGTGTGTGTAGGGGGGGGGCACTGGCGGGGCACAGCGAGGGGCTGGCCTCAGCCCACAGCAGCCGAGGGCAGGGTCCAGGCCATGCAGGGCCGCCTGGCCGCCTGGCCCACCCCTCGGACCCTGTGCCCTTGGCGAGCCTCCGAGCTGGGCTTCCCTGTGAGGCGCTCAGCGGTGCCAGCTGGAAAATGGGAACAGTCTGCCCCCTGCCCCCTCACCCCGCCCCCCCCCCCCCGCCCCCGCAGGCCTCGGCCTCTCTGTGGGCTCAGCCAGAGCCAGAGAGCTGTCGCCCACCCCCCACCCTCCTTCCACCTGGGCCCAGGCACCACATGGCGATGGGGGGGGGGGCAGGGGGCAGCCTGCACGACGGCCAAGTCTCCCCTGGTCCCCGGCAAGCGCCTCCTGCCTGCCAGCGTGGGGTATGCCACCCTCTAGCCCAGCTGCAAGAGCCTACGCCAGGGGTCAGCAAACCACAGCTCAGGAGCCACATGGGGCTCTCTGGCCCCCAGGGCGTGGCTCTTCCACAAAATGCCACGGCCTGGGCGAGCCTACGTTGAAGAAGTTTACGTTTAAAAAACTTGGCTCCCCAAAGGAATGTCAATTGTTGTCACGGAGATATTTGGCTCTGAGGAGTAAGGAGTTTGCTGACCCCGGCCTAGGCTCACAGTAGGGGCTGTGAGGACAGGGCCTGGCAGACTGGCAGGCAGGTCCACTCACTCCTTCTCTCCCTCGCGCTCAGCTCCCGCCCTGTCCGGGAGCCGGGCGGGGTGCCGTGGACAGACTCGGCTCGGGGCTGAGGGTTCAGGCCCTCCTGCCCCTCCCCTGCACTCCCTCCTCCGTAAGGGGATGAAGCAAGCCCGCTCAGCCTGGACATGGGGTGTCCCCCCGCCTGGCTCCCACCCCCTGGGGCAGTCCTGCCCGCTGGTTCCTGCTTGGCCTCCGGGCCTGTCTCCCCGAGACACGCTCCTGGCCACCGTCCTGATACAGAGGTGCTGGGAGTGCCCCCCACAAGGCACTGTGCCCACTGGGCCTTGAACCCTGCAACCATTAGACGCCTGCTGTGTGCCGCACTGCCGGGGGTGTGGGGGGGCCGGGCAGCGGCATCAGGCCTCACCCATCTCCCCGATCCTCCTCTGCGCACCCTCAAAAGTCGGACTGAGCACACCTCCAGGTCCGGACCCAGGCCACTGGCCAGGAGAGGGACCCCCCTCCCACACACACACACACACACACACCCAGGCTGGCTGCATGACGCCCCGCCCCCACAGGCAGCACCCACAGGCGCGCCCCAGGCATGTGCACCCCTCCCAGCTAACTTCCAGCCTGGAACCTGGAGCGGGGTGCGCTCATGCAAGGCGGAGTCTATTTCAGGCGGGAGCCCGGGTCCCCGAAGGAGCTGAGGGGGTGCAATCAGCAGCTCCCAGTGAAGGTGACGGCCCATCAGCACCTCCACACAGGACGCCCCTGCTGCGAGGGCGGGGGGGGGGGGGGGGGGGGGACACACACGAACGAGTGCCTGGGGGGTGAAGGAAGTCAGCCACCTGCCCACCTCAGCCCACTCCCCAGCACCACCCCTCCTGCCTGCAGCCCTCGTGACCTGTCAGCCCATCAGCCCTTTGGGGGCGGGGACAGGGAGATGCCTCGAACCCAGACCCCCAATCGTCACCCCAGGGCCTGCAGCCCCTGCTCCCTAAAGGCCAGAGGGAAGAGGTCCCTGCCTGAGCCGCCGTCCCCGCCTGCCGAGTGCAGGGGGGAAACTGAGGCAAGCTCCTGGCCAGGTCCCACCCGCAGGAGGAAGCAGGGGGCAGGGCAGGCTGGAAGGAACTCGGGCTCCAAGCGGGGGTGTCTGAAAACCGGGGGTGTCTGTCTCTGCCACTCCAGCCCCTGGCGGGCTGGTTTGGGGCAATAGGCCGGGGTCACCCCAGCTTCACTCCTGAGGGCCAGTCCCTCCCGGGTGCCGCAGCAAGGGATTCGGGAAGGGGCTGGGGAGCCCAGGCCGCCTGTCACCCCGCCTGTCATCCCGCCCACGCACCCAGGAGCTTGCTCCCCAGGCACCTGTGGGGCGCCCCCTGCTCCAGCCGCCCCAGACCCAGCACAGACTCGGGGGTTCCCAGACCCAGCACAGGCGGGGGGAAGGGGGACAGACCCAGCACAGGCGGGGGGGGGGACCCCAGACCCAGCACAGGTCAGGGACCCCAGGCTGCGCGCCCCGCGGGGCCGGAGGCGGCGAACCCCAAGTGGAAGTTTATTTTGGGCGGGGGCTGATTCACGGTCAGGATGTGGCGGCGGGAGGCGGAGCCCCAGCGCAGCGACCCCTGATCCCCACCTGCGGGCGGCGGCTTTGGGGGCGTCCGGAGCGCAGGCGCCGTTGGTCCCACCCGGTCCCACCAGGTCCCACCCGACCCCGCAGTCCGGCACCCCCTCCCGGACCGGTCTCCCCGGCTCCCGGGGGGCGCAGGGCGCGAACTCACTGGGCGGGGGCGGCGGCCGGGGGTTCGGGGCGGGGCCGCGTTCAGTCCGATGGAGCGGCGGTGCGGACGGCGGCCCCACGCGGGCTCCGCGCGGTTCGGCTCGGCCGGTTCCGGGTTCGGCGCGGGCTCGGGTTCGGGCTCCGGCGGGGCTGGGCTCCGGAGGAAGGGGAGGCGCTGCCCCGCCCCGCCCCGCCCCGCCTGCCGCCACGTGGGGAGCCGGCGCGGGCCAGGGCGGCGCCGGGAGGGGCGCCGGGCGCGCCTTGGGGTGTTGAAGGGGATCCCCCGCCGAGTTCCGGCAGAGATCCGTCTTCCCCGCTGCCGGCCGGGCTCCTGGGGGGCGGGCGGGGGCCGACACCCCTGGAGATGACCGCCCACCTGACTCCTGTCCACCCCTCCCGGTGCCCCCTGCGCCCTCCCCGGTCTCCCCTGCGCCCTCCCCGTCCCCCCCTGCGCCCTCCCTGGTCCCCCTGAGTCCTCCCTGGTCCCCCTGGCTCCTGGTTCCCCTGCGCCCTCCTCGGTCCCCCCACCCCCACCCCCGCGCCCTCCTGCTGCCTCCAGGCGCGCACCGCCCGGTTCCCACATGGGACCCCTGCTCAGCCGGCGGATCGGATTTCCTCCGGGCAGGTGGCTCTGCGTGGGCTCCTGGAGGGAGAGCACCCCATCAGCCAGGCCTGCCTGGGCTCCCTGGTCTCTGGGCAGGATGGGGGTGGGGGGGTTGGGGCCGGGGGGTGGGGTTGGGAGTGGTGTGTGTGTGTGTGTGTGTATGGCGCGCGCGCGCATGCGGAAGGCCTGAAGGAGCCCCCCCGCCCCCCAACCCTGAGCCCTGAGCCCTGTTCTCCGTCACCTCCTCTTCCTGCCCTGCCCCCTGGAGGTGCACCCTGTCCTTGCCCCGCCTTGCCCAGCCTGGGGCTCCCCTCAGGAGGTGGAGGCAGCTGGCACCGTGCCCTCAGCACAATGGCTCCCTGAGCGCCAGGCTGGCCAGCACCTCCCCCCGCCCCCGCCCATGCCAGTCTGACCGGGAGGCTCAGGCCAGGCCAGGGGCGTGGAGGGCAAGTGAGGGGCTGGGGGGCAGGTGAGCGGCAGGTGGGGGGGGTGTGGAGGGCAGGTGGTGAGGTACCAGCAATCCTCTCGGGTAGAAACTGCTGTTTGGGTTCTGTGCTTGTTTGTCTGCTGGAACAACGGACGGTTATTCTGGTTTTCTGAACGTGGGTACGCTACCCAAATACTCCATTGATGACGGTCTGAGTGTCCCATCGAGTGTCACCTCCCTGGTCATCGAAGCCCCTTCCTCTGGGAACCGGGACAGGACAGTTGTCCCAAATTCTCTCAGTGGCTCCAGAGAACTGAGTGTCGGTGGACTCAGTGGTCCCGGAGTCAGAACAGACCCTAAACTTCCTCAGTTGCTACAGACAGTGCATTCCTGTTGGCTCCGTGGTCCCAGAATCCGGACAGCACCGTTATTCTAAATGCCCAGGTACCCCAGATATTGTGTTTCTGTGGATTCGGTGATTCTTAAATACTTTAGGTAACTAACTTGCTCAAGTTTTGCTTCTGTAAAAAAAGTGCTTTTCGAGAAACAGGTTCCTCATTCCAGACCCACAGACGTCATCGATCCCTTTGTGATTTCTGCCCACAGAAGCCAGACGGTGTTGAGCTGTTCGGGGCTGCGAGGTCTGGAGCACGGAATGGCTCCCTTTAATAAATGACTCCGTCATTCGACTTTTTGAGGCGTCCTTTGTAAGATGGGGGTACTCTACAACAGTGGGGGTTAGCGCCCTAGGAAGGGATGGGGCGAAGGAAGGGCACTGGCAGCCTCAGACCGTCCCGGTGCCTCCCAGCCTGACCCCAGCTCCTGGCCGCCGCCCTCGTGCCCCTCGGAGCTCAGTGCCCCTCCCTGCCAGCCGAGGCCGCTGTCCATCCCGGCCTGTGCAGCCCCCACCCAGCCTGCCCGCCCGGGGGCTCTGCCCAGCCCGGGAGTGGCATCTGGCAACAGGCTGGGTGGCTGAGGGCCGGTGCTTGCTGTGCCCAGGGCAGGGGGCACAGGGGGTGCCCTCTAGCCCGGACGTGCCAGCGGGACTCCATTTCTGGACGGGACTCAGGTGTTTAGAGTGCACAGGCCCGGGGTGGGGAGGGAGGAGGGGGACGCCCCTACTAGGAAGGCCGCCAGCCCTCCCCCAGCTCCCACCTGCTCAGGGAGGCCCTCCTGTGGGCCCAACCCCACCTCACCCCACCCTGCTGGGATCAGGCCCCTCCTCTGGCAGCACCAGGAAGCGGGGGGGCCCGGCCGCTGACTCATCACGGCGCCCGGCTGCCCTGTGGTCACTGTGGCCGGAGGTGAGCGCGCTGACCCGCGGACGGAGGACGGAGGAAGGGGTGACCTCCGGCCGGGCCCGGGCCCCAGGATGGCCCAGCTGGGGGCCCGCCCCGGCCCTGACCCAGCCTCATCCCCGGCCCGGGAGGTGGACAGACCCTGAGCCGATCTGGCTGGTGCCCTGGGAACTGGCCCAGAGGAGGCGCAGCTGCCAGAACCCAGGGGTCAGCTCCCGCCCCAGCCGCCCGACACCCCCACAGGCCCGGGGCTGGGCCCGGAGCGCAGCACCACCGGGAGCCGGGCCTCAGAGCTTGTCACCGCCTCCGGCCGGGAGTGAACCCTGTCGGGCAGATTCTGTTTCTAACAAAACTCCCTGAAATGTGTTTAAAACCCAACATCAACACTCGCTCGGCTGCAACTGTGGATGTGCCCAGAGCAGCGAAGACAGACACCTGAGTTGATGCCCAACAACCCCAACCCCAACCCTAAACCCTAATCATAACCCCTAACCCTAACCCCTAACCCTAACGATAACCCTAACCCGACACAAACCCCAAACCCTAACCCTAACCCTAACACAACCCAAACCCCAAATCCTAATCCTAACCCTGACCCAAACCCCAAACACTAACCATAACCCATAGCCCCTAACCCTAAACCCTAACCTAATCCTAACTCTAAACCTAACCCCTAACCCTAACCCTGAACCCTAATCCTAACCCTAACCCTAACCCTAACCCTAACCCCTAATCCTAACTCAACATAAATCCATAACCCTAACCCTAACCCAACCTTAACCCTTACCCTAAACCTTAAATCCTAACCTTAACCCTAATCCTAACCCTAAACCCTAACCTAATCCTAACTCTAAACCTAACCCCTAACCCTAACCCTACCCCAAACCCTAACCCTAACCCTAACCCTACCCAAATCCCAACCCCTACCCCTACCCCTAACCCCTAACACCTAACCCTAACCTTAACCCTACCCAAACCCCAAACTCTAACCCTAATCCTAACCCTAACCCCTAACCCCTTCCCCTCCTCTTCTTCTGCCCTTCCCCCCTCCTCCTGGCAAGGACCCTCCACTGCCCTCTGCCCCGCCCGCCTGCCCACAGGCCCAGAGGACGCTGCCCTGCCCCGCCCCCTGAACTCTGACCCGCTCTCCGGCCCAGGGCTGTGTGTTGCGTCATCTCTTTCCCAGTCGCACTGCCTCTTCCAGGCCCAGGCTGGCCGGTCCGTCCTGGGAGGAGCCGAGGGGGTGGGGTGGGGGTGAGTGTAAGGGGTGAGAGAGGAGGGATAGGGCTGAGGGATGAGGGGTGGGGGTGAGGGATGAGGGATGGCGTGGGAGTGAGGGATGGGGGTGGGAGTGAGGGGTGAGGGATGGGGATGAGGGATGAGGTGGGGTGGGAGTGAGGGGTGGGGATGAGGGATGGGGGTGAGGGATGAGGGATGGGGTGGGAGTGAGGGATGGGGGTGGGAGTGAGGGGTGAGGGGTGGGGATGAGGGATGGGGGTGAGGGATGAGGGATGGGGTGGGAGTGAGGGATGGGGGTGGGAGTGAGGAGTGAGGGGTGGGGATGAGGGATGGGGTGGGGTGGGAGTGAGGGGTGGGGGTGAGCCCGACCCAGAGCCCCAGCATGGACCCCGTCCCCCGTGGGCCCTGCAGCGGCTCAGGCCCCCAGGAGCCCCAGAGACACGGCCGGCTCCCTGCCCTCTGACCCGGCCTCACTGGTGAGCACAGGGGTGAGCTGGGAGGCCGGGAGGGCGGGGTGCGGCCCGGCGGGGGCAGTGGGCGTGTTTGTGGAGCTAGCAGGTAGCTCCGTGCCTGCTGGGGGCAGCGGGGGGCAGCCCGGGGACCCCACTCACTGTCTGTCTCTCCCACCAGCTCCCTGAGGTGGCTGTTGTGTGTTTCCCTCGAGAGGAGACGCCCAGCTCCAGTGCCCCGGGGGGGGGGGGCAGCATGTGTGTGGGCTCAGTCCTGGCCAGGGCTCCCCCCCCCCCCCCGCTGGCGGAGCCTGGACCCCCTGCCCCCCCTCATGTAGGCACAGGGGTGGGCCTCCTCCCTGAGCCGCTGACGAGGCCTGAGTCATCCCCCCCCCCCCCCCCCCCCCGCGTCTGACCGCAGAGGAGGGTGGGGCGGGAGGGCGGGCTGGGCCTGGTCCAGGTGCCGCCGGCCCCACCCACGGGCACACGCCAGAGCTGTGGGCCCGGCCCCCCGGGGAGGCCGAGAGGCTGGGTGACCCCCTGAGTGTGGGCGGTGTGGCCCAGGGCTGCAAGGAGCTGGGGTCCAGGGGAGTGGGGGGGGGGGACGGAGCGTCGGCCTGGGGGCCGAGGGGGGTGGGGAGCCCCCTGATTGGGTCTGTGACGACAGGAGCACGGGTTGTCCAGAGAGAGCCAGCCGCCAGACCCCTCAATGACGGGCTGCAGTGCAGGGGGAGGTGGGGGGAGGGCCCTGTAGACGGGGGGGGGGTGCAGGGGGAGGGGCTCAGGGCAGCTCCCTGGACACGCCAAGCTGGGTGGGGGGAGAGTCCGAGGACATGGCCTGGCAGGGGAGGTCGGAGGGCAGGGGGAGGTCGGAGGGCAGGGGGAGGGCGGAGGGCAGGGGGAGGGCGGAGGGCAGGGGGAGGTCGGAGGGCAGGGGAGGTCGGAGGGCAGGGGGAGGTCGGAGGGCAGGGGGGAGGTCGGAGGGCAGGGGGAGGGCGGAGGGCAGGGGGAGGGCGGAGGGCAGGGGAGGTGTGAGCAGGGCTGGGCTGGGTGTGCACCTGACTAACGGCGTGAAAGACCCCTGGCGGGGGGTGGGGGTGGGGGCGGGGTGGGGGGCTGTGATGGTGGTTAGGCTCGAGTGTGCGTGTGTCAGTGTGAGTGTGCTGCAGAGTAACCCCCGTTGGACAAGGGATGCCTCCAGGAGTCGCTTATTAAAAGCGGGGGGGGGGGGGGACATCTGAGGGAGCAAAACCCTCCCGACCTCGAACCCCAAACAGCCGGCCACGTCTGGCTTCTGTCGGCAGAAATCACAAAGGGGCTGGCGACATCTCTGGGTCTGGAACGAGGAACCTGTCTCTAGAAAAGCACTTTTTTTTTTCACAGAAGCAAAAACTGAGCGAGTTCGTTACCCCAAGTGTCTACCGGTCACCGAATCAACAGAAACACATCATCTGGGACCCCCTGGGCCATTTAGAATAAGGGTGCTGTCCGGATTCTGGGGCAGACGGGGGTGTGGGGGCCCCTCCACCCTCAGAGGCTGGAGGCTGGGGTGGGGGTGGGGGTGGGGCGGGCAGGCTGCAGCCTGTGGCTGAGTCACGCTCCCTCCCACTCCCGGGGCTGAAGGAGCCGATTCCATCACCATCTGTGTCCGGGGAGGAGGGGGAGGGGAAGGGGAGGACCGGACTGGACCGGAGGGGATGGGGGAGGAGATGGGGGAGGGGATGGGAGGGGAAGGGGAGGGCAGAGGGCAGCTGCGGGCAGGGCTCCTCAGTCCTGACCCCTCCTCCTGGCTGCGTGGGGTGGGGGTGGGGTCTCTTTCCCAGGGGAGCGGTTCCCAGGCTCTGTATAGCATAGCCAGGCCACACCAGGCCCCTCCTAGAGGCTCTGGGGTGCCTCTGGGGACCCCCTCGCCCCGGTCAGGGACCCCAGCACAGCACTCCGCATCACATCACGTCAGGTGTTGTAGTGGCTCAGATATCCTCTGTGTGTGTGTGCGTGTGTGCACGTGTGTGTGCATGTGTGTGTGCTGGAAGTCCCTGGGCCCTCCCATTCCCTGTCCCAACATCCATCCACCATCCGTTCACCATCCCATCCATCTATCCATCACTCATCCATCCATCATCCATCCATCACTCATTCATCTATCAACCACCCATCCATTCATCCATCCATCCATCATCCATCCACCATCCATGCACCCATTCATCCATCTATCCATCTACCCATCATCCATCCATCCATCCATCCATCCATCACTCATTCATCTATCAACCACCCATCCATTCATCCATCCATCCATCATCCTTCCACCATCCATGCACCCATTCATCCCTGCATCCACCCAACATCCATCCAACATCCATCATCTGTACAATCATCCATCATCCATCAATCCATCCAACACCCATCCATCCAACACCCATCCACCATCCACCATCACTCATTCATCCATCCATCATCCATCCACCATCCATGCACCCATTCATTCCTGCACCCACCCAACATCCATCATCTTTCTATCCATTATCCATACAATCATCCATAATCCATCCATCCATCCATCCATCACTCATTCATCCACCATCCATGCATCATCCATCATCCATCCATCCATCTATCCACCATCTATGCACCCATTCATCCATCTATCCATCTACCCAACATCCATCATCCATCCTTCCATCCATCCTTCCATCCATCCATCCATCCATCCATCCATCACGCATTCATCCATCACCCATCCATCCACCCATAATCCATACAATCTGTAAGGTTTGGGGCTGGGAAGATAGGGACTTCCCCTATCCCATCTGCTGAGGTGAACAATAGCGGCCCCCAAGGACATACCAGAGCTGTGCGGACATCCTGCTGGACAGTAAACAACTACCCTGACTCATCCAGGGTGGCCAGGAGGGAGTTGTATGAATTTCCTGCTCTTACATCACCTGCCACAAACTCCCTTGGAAAGGGCCAACAGCAGCATAACAGAAACCTGTCAGGCACAGAGGGGTGACCCCCCCCCCCCCCGCCCGTGTTGTCGGACTGCGGGGCCTCACCAGAGGGCATTTAATAAACACAAACTCTCGCTGGCACCTGCGTGTCGTGGTCAATTATTGGCTTCGGTCAGATTCAATCTTACTTCTCAGATGAAAACCTTACACAATCACCCATCCATCATCCATTCATCCATCATCCATCATCCATCCATCCATCACTCATTCACCTATCAACCATCCATCCATTCATCCATCATCCATCCGTCCATTCATTCCCATCCTGAGCCATAGAGGGGACATTTCCACCACAGCCGAAGGTCCCCGTGTGCCCCCTTTTTGCTCAACACGAATGACCAGAGAGAGGCGTGCGGAGGCCGGAGGAGAGAAGGCATTCACAGCTTGGCTCTCCGAGGGGTGTTCCCCGGTCTTTCTCACCGGCCGGCCCTGCAGCCAGGAGCGTGGCGCAGGGCAAACCCTGTCCCCTCCACAGGTGCCTCTGCCTGGGTTTAGGGGGGAATGGGGGGCTCTGCAGCAGGAGGGGGTCATGGAAGCTGCTGTGGCCGCCACCCCCCCCACCGCCCCAGCTCCCACGTCAGCACAGGGTCGCCTGGCCAGAGGGACAGAAGGCCTTTGTCCTGGAGGTCAACTGCTCTGTGCGGGGTTGGGGGTGGGGGGGAGTGGGTGGGAGGGGGGCGGGCTGCATTCCTGGGCAGAGCCTGGACACAAGGCTTTTCTTTCCCAGGGCAGGCTGGGTGTCGGCCTGATCGAGGCACCCGGCGGGGATCGGTGGCCAACCTGCCTCCTGGGTGGTGGTAGTCAGGGCGGGAGGGGGAGGAGGGTGGAGGGAGGGGCTCGGAGGGAGGAGGGAGGGGCTCGGAGGGAGGAGGGAGGAGCTCGGAGGGAGGAGGGAGGGGCTCGGAGGGAGGAGGGAGGAGCTCGGAGGGAGGAGGGAGGGGCTCGGAGGGAGAGGGAGGGGCTCGGAGGGAGGAGGGAGGGGCTCGGAGGGAGGAGGGAGGGGCTCGGAGGGAGGGGCTCGGAGGGAGGAGGGAGGAGCTCGGAGGGAGGAGGGAGGGGCTCGGAGGAGGAGGGAGGGGCTCGGAGGGAGGAGGGAGGAGCTCGGAGGGAGGAGGGAGGGGCTCGGAGGGAGGAGGGAGGAGCTCGGAGGGAGGCGGGAGGGGCTCGGAGGGAGGAGGGAGGGGCTCGGAGGGAGGGGCTCGGAGGGAGGAGGGAGGAGCTCGGAGGGAGGAGGGAGGGGCTC